>CM071932.1:7178985-7516861 GCA_016081115.2 Rehmannia glutinosa | reverse complement strand
AGTTACGTATTGTTTTTATCCATATAATTTGCATACCCGCTCTCCAAGACTACATATGTAGATGGTAAATGATTCATTTCGGCTGGTACTCACTCCCCGCCTCGCTGCTAGCTGCCCGCCCCGCGCGACTACAAGTGGCGTCCGTATCATCTCCGCCCCACGGTACTCCCCGCCCGTGCTATTTTTTATTTTTTTAATATATTTAATGTATATTTTATATGCTTATATAAAATAATATGCTTTATGTATTTAATATTATATTTAACTTATATAATGACAAATTTTATAAACAATATGTATTTATAATATAAAATATAATATTAAAACATTAATAATATAAAATATAAGATAAAATATATAAAAATAAAAATTCAACACTGTGTATTTACTCCGCCTCATGAGGGATAGCATGGTCCACGAGATACCCGCCTCGCCCATTGCCATCCCTACACGTGTGCATTTAGGTAATTGTATAATACATGCATACCATCCCATGCGATATTTAAGCTTTCGTAAAAACAAAGTCATGCTACATTAAGACTTTAGAAAATTTTGAGATCTCCTTCAAATGGTATCACAATCTGGGATCATCGCTTTCCCCATACTTTCAAGTAGTTCATCCCATAATTTGTTTCAACTTTTGATTGACATTTGAACGCTGCGATATCCTCTTCATCGTGACAAGAGTCAAGAAAATGTAAAATCATGAAATCAACCTTATGATATCGGGTGGCTACAAGCTCGAATTTCCTAATTTGGCATGAATCGATCCATATTTAATCCGCTTGGGGATTTCAAAGCCCCAACGCCAACCTCATCGCCTTACTCCAATGGAGGCTTGAACCATGTTGATTAAGAACCAATATCATCCCCCGACGACGGATCCACGGAGGCGAAAGCAGATCTAAATCTCGAAGATATACCGTCATCTTTCCGAATTCTCCTTCGCCATGCACAAAGGTTAATTATCTCGATACCATGTAGAAACTAGCAAAGAGAAGAAATCCATATCCAATTTCATGTAAATCAGAGATTGTGTTTTATTCAATCAAAATCTTAAGAAGACAATGAATTAAGGCTATAAAACATATTTATACTTAAATTTTGCCCGCTATATTTGAAATAAAGCCAACCTATTGCATCGACACGTATAATCTCATCCAACCAACTAACAAACTAAAATGTGAAACTAACTAATGTAGAAAACATATAAAACACGACCATTGCCTTATGTAGTAAGTTACACCAACAATAGTCTAACCTCAGTGGGCAACTTTTGTAATTATCCATTTTTCAAATTAAATCGATTTCAAAGAGCACTTTTAAGATTAGTTTTGTGCAATATATCGGGTACAAACACATTTAGCGCCTAAGGATGAGGCTAGTTAATGATCGTTGAGCCCGCCTTCTACTGATGTACACTCGTGCAACAATACGTACGGTGTGTTCAAATTACGACGTTGGTGTGTATATTATGGTATAAAATATATGATAGAATGTGTATAGTGAGTGTCATGGAATTATTACAGGACCAACACATATGTGTATGTGTTTGTGGGAATATGGACCAACAACATAGTTAGCCGTTGATTTGTTTTTGATTTTATCTATAATGCAGAGAACTAAGGAGAAAATTTGAAATTCTATGTAAGTTGATATGAAATGCGGTTGTCAATACTTGTGATAACACAACAAAGGACTTTGAAACAAAACTCACAATTAGAAAAAAAGACAATATTTAGGAAACAAACACAAAGAAAGTTAAATATTGTGTACAAGATAAAAATACTTGTACGATGTCCAGAGGACAAACTTTGAAATGTGTATTGCTGTTTTATAAAGTATAATTACACAATAAACAATAAGATTAGAAGAACAACCCCCTTATGTCTCATTAAATAATCATATTCCATCTCAAATTGACAGAATCACATCTATGCACTCCAAGACATTCTATACTAGATATCTCTTAAACAAAACTAAACTCTCGAATCTAAGAAGTAATGTGAACAATGAGACCACACTCTTAGTAACTATCTTTCTGCAAAATTTTCTTGTAAAACCGAAAGTCTAAAACTCTCTTGTAATCTCTCTATCAATTCAGGCATGTTCTTTCTCTTAATAAACATCTTCACTTTAATGAAACCACCTACAAGAATCAAGGAAAAACTTTCATCCACTACTTGTAAAACTCCCGATAGGCTAATTCAAGAAAACCGAAAATAACTACTAGACAAAACCGAAAATGACAACCGTAATCATATGAATCATATATCCAGCAAATTTGCAAATTACGGAAATTTATAATGGTTGACCTAGAAAAAGTTAAAACACTAATAATATCCCCTTTTCTGCAGAATTTGGATAAAACCCGCATAAAAACATTATCGTTTCTCCTGAATTCAAGCCATGAATTAAGAATAAACAAACAAAATATATAATAGTAATCTTAAAAAGCAAAATATACATAGTCACAATACGAAGAACACAACCTCAAAAGTTCAGATTCTACATAATAAGTTCACACACAAAACAAGTCAAAACATAATATAGTCTTCAACCTACAAACTTAAAAAGAAAACATGTCCAACAGAAGAACAATGTGACGCCTTTTTTGTTGGCATTATTTTCTGAATCACCACCCTCTTCACTAGCTCAACTTTCTTTAATTGTTTTAGTGCCACCCAAATCTCCCCCTTTGTGGACTGAAATCATCCTTCTTGTTTGTTCCTTTTGTTGGATCCAATATTCTATTTGAGTGGTAAAGATACTTCTCCTGTTTTATCAAGTAACCCAAAACTAGATCAACTGTAGGGCGGGAAGAGTTATTGGGAACAACATCACCTTGCTCATCCTGGGAGAGGGAAGTCTATGTGCCTCGTTTAATTAAAGTTGGCTTAATCCGGATCTTATGCCGATGGCCGAGAGACCTTCCTCTTTCTTCTTTTGAACCCCCCGCTTATCCGGGAATGTAATAGATGAGAGAATGAAATGGAGACAATTGACAAGTACTCTTTCTCCGCATGAGCAGCACAATAACACATATGTGAGCTCCAAATTTATCTTGATTTCAACCCTATTTTTTACAAAAAGATGCCTGTTTTTATTGACTACGATTGTTTGTTGGTAACTTGGTACGATAAAATATACGTGCATTTAAGTGGCATAAATGATATATAATGGATGCATTTGCACGCATATTTAATGTATATTACTGGTTTCCTTGAAGGGCATGATATCGTGTATTCTTGTAATTTTTATAGGAAATGAAGCTTAAATCGAAAGATATACGCTTACAAGGCCCGACAAAATAGAAAAGTGCGAAGAGAAGATTGAAGTAACGAAGAAAACGAACAGACAAGTCACACTGGGCCGATCAAGGCCACACGACCGTGTGAGTTGAAGCGTTGTGATTTTTACACGCACGCGCTTAATTTTTTTCAGAGACATATTACATGACCGATCATGTGAAGATGACACGACCTGGTGAAGTGTTTGGGCGAAAACAGAGACAAAAAACAATTATACGGGTCGGACGTGAATGGTACACGGCCGTGCGGTTTGTTTTTGAGATTTTGTTGTCCTTTTTCCCGTTAGAATCTACAAGTTGATCTCTCAGCACTATAAAGGGACCAAGGCTTGCACGAATTGAGAATATCTCATATCATTCATACAATATACAACTCATCAAAAATACACAAGGTCACATAAACAAAGCGTCTTCCGAGAGAGGAGGCTAAGCTACGAAGAGCACCACAAGTGACTTTCGCATCTACGAAAAACACAAGAATTTCGGCGCTTGGAAGGAGATCCATCCTGACAAGAAGGGATTTTCTTTCTTAGTTTAGATCTCTTGTTTGTACTTAAACGATGTTAAACTATTTGATTTCAACTTTGTGTATGAATTTGTTATCAAATATGTTAAAGCCAATCTTTCTCGATCCTAGGGCATAATCAAAACAGTGATTCATGTTAAATCCTTATTGATTGTTTTCTTAATTGGTTTACGTGTTATATTATATGAATTCGATGCTTATTTCTTGTAGATTATCTAATCAATAATTGTTAAGAGGGGATGTCGACAATTAGTATTAATCAACCTGCTTATTTGTTTTTGAGGGGAATAAACAAATATAGGAATTGAACCCATAGAAACACATGAATAGGTTTTGATAAACATTGATTGGATTTAATATTGAAGAAGCATATTGAGATTATGTGTTTAGAGTTGCTTTCGTGATTTGTTGAAAAGATTGTGGAGTTCCAATTTTTACAAATTTACTTATTTTATTTTATTTGTTAATGTAGATAATAAGACTTGGATTTTTCTGGCCGCTTCAATAAAACTCGAATATGGTTATTATAGCCTAAGTGTTTTCATATTCAATCCTTGAGGAATACGACCTTACTTGCCATTATTCTATAAACTACGATGTACACTTGCAAAGATTGCGATCAAATTTTTGGCGAACAAGTTTTTGGCGCCGTTGCCGGGGATTGAAAGATTCAACTTAGATATAGTGATAAGTAGTTCAATTTTAATCAAGCAAATTTGTGTAAATATTTTTTATAAATATTTTTTCATTTTCGATTTTGTTTGGTAAATAATTTATTGGTTTGGTTCTAACATTATTTTTTGTTGCTGCAGATATAGTGCATGATCACGTGTTCCGTATCCGCCAACTAATACCTATTGATTTGAAAATCGAGAAGACATCAAAATAATTAAGGAAAAGATCTAAAGCAATGGCGGATGGGAATAATCAAAATGACGTGAATTACAAAAACAATAACGAGATGGAACGCCACCACCTGGGGCTAGAGATGGACAAACCGGATTATGGGAGTGGACTGCAAACATGAAAGGAGGGGGACAGAGTCGCTAGAGACTACTCCTAGAGCGATATCACAAGATGGAAGTTAGTCGAACTTATAAAGTGCGCTAGAGACTACTTCCAACTCAACAAATCGCCGAACTAAGTCCGTGGTTTCTAGTCAAATACTTTCCCTAGTATGACGATGCAATGAAATCAAAACCGCCGCTTAGCCAGATGCAGAGCCATTATATGAGGCATGAGATAAAGTTTAGAGAATTCGAGGAAGTGCCCTCAACATGGGATATCCCGACACAAAGAAGTTCAAAAGATTTCTATAATGGCTCAAGTGGCAACATGAGAACTATTATAGAAGCTGCATCTGAGGTGCAGTGCTAGGGAAATATCCAGAGGAGACACTAGAATGTTAGATGAGATGGCAAACAATAGTTACAAAGGCCATCCGAGAGATCCAATGTTCAATGCGTGGTGGGCGTTCGTGATGAGAAAGTTGTCATGCCTCTGTAACAAGATCCGCGGCCTAATATGAAATCGATACGACGCAACAAGTGACTTAAAGATCCTCGCGTTAAGTTGAAGAAGACAATAGAGAACTTTCGACAACAACTATAGAAATAATTGACACCCATTACTATCATCCGGGCTCGCTAAACTATGAGAACTTTTCATACGCGAATAACAAAACGTATTGTAGCCATCTCCATGATTTAATGTGGGTAATCAAGGCAGAGCAGAGTCAAGTTGACAAGAAAGCATATGTGAGGGGAGATGCTATCCTCGCATCGCAGATACTAGGGCTAGATTGAATAAGGATAAAGCGAAGATGTACATGATTGAGGAAAAAGTCACTCGCTTGAATCCAAACGAAATGTGAGACTGAAATTTGGAAACACAAGTAGCCCAAATTGCTAATGCAAAGGGGAGGCCAACATCAAAAGGGCGAATTCTCAAGCGATACTCGAACTTAATCCGAGGAAACAAAGGGAATTCCATTTGTCCATGGATGGCGCTGCATTATGAGGGCTCAAAGATTTTAACGGATACGCTTCAACGACAGTGAAGCCGAAATCATGTCCGGCCGACTAAAATTTAGCACTTTATGGAGAAAACCCAAATTATTTCTTATTTCAGCTTTATTTGGATTTTTATTTTTTTGATCGCTTTCTTCTCTCATTTTCATTTTTTTAAGTTTAATATTTACTTAATTTTTAGTTTTGTTTTTGTGAGTCGTTGCAGTGAAGATCACATCAAACTCCCGGGTTTAATTAAAAAATAGAAAATCGGATCACACGACCACGCTGAACCACCCACGCCGGGCCGTATACCATAAACGGAGACAACTCACACCTACCATGTGGGCAAATGCAACATGAAATAGAGGTCGCCCAGGGCCACATGGCCTCGGCCGTAACTCGCACATGGGCCGTGGCGAGACGTCCAAATGATTTTTTCTTCCCTTTAACTTCAAATACTCAATTTTTGTCTCACTTTTTCCTAACCAAACCCTACCACTCAAAATACTCTCTCAAATACCCAAACCCATCTCCTTGAAGTGAAAATCTCTTCAAATTTCACTTCAAATCTTACACCACAAATACAAATTCTTCATCTTCTCAAGAAATGTCACGCCCACCCCTATTACTACTACTAAAAATATATAAATATTATAACTCGACTACAAACTCTATTTAAAACGTAATTTTTTTTTACATGTGTAAATTTAAAAACAAAAACAACAAAATAAACCCCGCATGCATTAATAAAGATCGACCATGTCTAAAAGCAAAAAGGATAGTCATTCCTATCTCAGATGTAAGCACGACTACTACATATACAAGCCCACAAATCAAACCAAGACACTATTTACATATATTTACAAGACAATTTCAAAAGTTACAAACAATATGAGTTCCAATATTTATACAAAAAATGTAAGATAACCAAAATGAACCAAAAAACAAGCCCGATGTGTCATCATCCACATCCATGATCCTCAAAACCTAAAAGCTTCTAAGATCGCATAGTAAGTCAATGACTTAGCATTCTCATGCTCACATGCACAGTGCATGAACTACGTGAGCTAAAGCCCAACAAGTAAAAATCATGCATGTCCAAAGAATGGGGATGCTTTTCCAAAATGTAATGCTAATATGTAAAATCCATGAATCAAATTACTTTATTCAAATTATATTCTTTATTCGGGGCCCCCGCCCAACTACTACGCAGACCTAAAAGAGCTCGCACAAAACAATAATCAAATGGCCAATAATATCGTTATGATATTACGGTGGTCCATCCTCCCGCGACTAGCCAAGTGGTCCCCTACGCATCCCATGTGTCCGCCAAGATCCTACCCTACAGGTCATAACATGTACCCACAAATGGTCCATCCTCCTATGTCCCACCGAGAGACCATCTCCTATCTAGCTCTGTGTTCACCAGAAATACCCAACTTGCTATACCTAAAATATATAATAAAGCACGCCAAAGATGCCCTGCACTAGCAATGTTCAACAAATATCTATTTCGCTTCCGTAAACTATTTTCGTGCATGCAACATCCTTCAAATATACATGCACATGCAAATGCTATGAATGACATGCTCAATGGCTCACCAAACACCATATTGCATCATCATGCAAGCCGACATGTATCACATAATACCAAAGATATATTCAAGAAGATACCACAATCACATATAATACAATTAATTCAAACAATATATGTCCATGCATTAAAGCTTGCAGATGGATTTTTACTTACCTTTCACCATTGGGTATGCTATCGAAAGTTAGCAAATGTCTTTCCAACTAACCATATATATCAACAATATGTGATACACAAAGCATTATTTCGTAATATTCGCTTAAAAGTTTATCACCTTAATCTCACAAGTGGAACCGAACCTATGTATTAAACTTAACAAGTTAAACATTATAACTATTGAATCTTATAATCTAAATCTATTCTAAAACTTCCTTTCTCCCACATAGAGATTGAATATACTTTAATAACAAAACAATTAAAATTTGTACCTACTATAATTATAAATTAAAATTTTCCCGCTCCTATAGTTTATGTAGCAAGCATATAACAATCTTCTTTAATTTTTTTGTTTTAATCTTTTACTTAATAAACCAGGCTTAAAACATTTTTCCTACTATACTTAACAAATCCTAACCTATGTTCAAACTAGTTTTATATATTTATTATCAATTTAAACGAAGAGAAATATTAGAATTCACTTACCCATACGCCTTCTCCGTAAGCTACTCTCTCGTTCTTTTTTTTTTACTCTTATATGCATTTGTGTGTAATTTGTTTTTCTCGATTTCGTGTGTATATGGGTGTATGAACCTCAAGTGCAATACATTAATATATTATCCTTTGAAAGAATTATAGCATGGATAAATAGAAAAAGTTTCGCTAGAGTATGATGTGATTGCAGATGTGGTCACATTCACAATCACATGCAACATAATTTTGAAAATAGTAAAAAGACACGAATAAAAAATTGTCTACAAGCCAACTAGCTTGTAGACGTGCCAATATGGCGAAACTTTCCACTAGTAAAATCGTTTGATTCCATATACAAAAATACTAAAACCAACTAGTAGAAACTCAACTTAAAAAAAAACTCCTATCTAGAGTATATATCTATTACAACAACCCATCCAACAATAGACATGTGTGGACTTTGTTAATCTCAACAAAAAACAATGGATGAAAAGCTAACAAACACACTGCAGGATCAATGTAATCTCGATGTGGTCACATTCGAGATTGCATCCGGGCGGTGAGACTCCTTGTGCTTGTATGACTCTTAATTCTCTCAAGACTCTTGAACTCTGTGGTATTTCTTGTGTACTGATTATGCACGTCCTCTTACCTTTATGCAGCCGTCCAAAGCCGTCCAAACCCTGTAATAGTCCTAATACACAAGGAAAAAAGATACAAAATATATGACAAGTAAATCACTTATGTTAGGAAACGAGATAAATATCAAAGAGTCCTAATATATCAATACCATTTCAATATGATTTGTTTCCTAATCTAAATAAGTCCTAATCATACCATAAGTCTAGAAAGGCAAAACAAATCAAAATCCAATCTTTATAATTTAGAAAATTATTTTTGGCGATAAAAAAATCGCCCTAACAATCTCCCCTTTTTGCCTTTCTGGACAAAACACTTATCAAGCACAGAACAACCTAACTCCCCCTAAATATCATGCTGAGTAAAAATACTGAAGCAGATGTAATCACATTTTAGGTCACATTCATGACTGCAACAAAAATATCATAAGAGAGTTTTATAAAGTTATCAACTACCAAAAACAAATAAACCTAGCAGGAGAATAGTGTTTAGTACATCCCATATTAAATATTATAAAGCTCATCAGTGGACACATTCGCATCCATCTGTCCTTAAAAATCAAACTGAAGACCTTCATCGCCTTCACCCTGTCCAACCAATGGTGCAGCAGCAACAACATCTTAGGCTGCAACATTTTCAGGAATTGGAGCATCAGTCCTGAGCGTCTCAGTCGCCATAACTCCCCCTTGAGCAGTGCTTGGTCCAGCTACATTCTCTCCCCCTTTTTGGCCAGAAATAGAGCCAAGGATATGTTGCAATTGAGACCGGAGAGCTGTGAAGTGAGGAATCTGTTGCTCAGCAAAAGCCAACTGTACCTGTAAGAAAGCAATAGAAACAGGGACTGAGGGAATGTTAGAGGGAATGTGAGTTGGAATGTTGCCAACATCCAGGGACCACATTCGAGGCCACATCTGGAACGGAGTTAGGAACATGGGCATTAACACTTGGACAGGTAGCAGAGATAGGAGGGTCAGTAGTAGGTGGAGCATCTCCTGGATAGGCAAGGGGCAAATCTACAATTCGATTTTGAGAACTGAGCAGGGGTCGAGAAACATGAAAGACCCCAGGCTGGTTTGTGAAGTGATCACCCTCCATTGGTTCAAATCCTTGAGAAACCAGGATTTTATAGATGAGACTGGGGAATGGCAGGGACCAGGATTTGGACTCACTTGTAGCAAAGAATGTTACCTCCTCGAAAGCCAATTTGCCAAAATTAAAGGACAACCCTTTCCCAATTTGATACAAAACCCTGGCATGTGTCCTTGTGACAATGGAATTATTTTTGGAAGGAGACCAGTTCGCACAACATATCTTGTGCAAAAACCCATAGAAGGATGTAAGCCGGGAGGATATGAGCTTCTTGGGATGGGCAGGCCAATCTTTTTCACGGCCACCAATAAGAAATCTTGCCATTTCATTGTAATCAGAGGGCACCTCACTCTCTTCAAAATCATGCATATCAAAGAATCAATTGATGACTGATGGACTAATTCATATATCCTATTGCGAACAAAAACCTTGCCAAACTTAGGTGAACGTCGAACAACAATTCTGGTAGACATGTTGGCATAAAACTCATAGACCACAGTGTCAATATAAGGGAGAGCAGTATCAATCGTGGTCAACAAATTTTGTTCCTCAAAAAATCGATTCAGATTATACTTGGCAAAATGCTCATAATATCTGCATTTTTCATCAATAAAAGAACGGGAAAGTAAAGCATGAAACCTGGAAGCTGCAACAGCTGTGTAAAATAGCTCAGAATGAGCTCTCCCAACATCGAACTCAGAGTCAGATGTGTCGTCGGATGACATCACATCCTCTTCTGCATCTGCAGCAGCAGCCTCCTTCCGTTCTTCGACCATCAATTCATCACCAACTTCATCAACCATAGTCTCATAATCAATCTCTATGTCCGTTCCTTGGAGGCATCAAAATCTTCATCACTAGAGTCATCGAACTCGAACTCGACTCACCGCAGAGGTGTGCGCTTGGATGTGGTCACATCCTTGGCTACACCTTGCCCTTCTCTTCTTTCTTCAACCATCCGTGCCAAATGAACATCATCATCACTATCTTTGGGCTCAGCCGCACATGTGCTCGGGCCGAACAACAAATTGGTTCACATTATAATTAGAATCGCTGAAAGTGACGCGAGGAATCAACAAATCTTCTCCCCTTACTTCGACGTGGCCCCTAAACCACTTCTTTTGCTTCTTAGGTGAAATCTCGGGGTAGAACCAGAATCTTGAAGTCCTATGGAGAGTATCCACGAAGCCTTTTCGAACATCGCACATTGAGGTTTCTCAAAGGCCCATGAACAGTGTGAATTACCTCAAAATTCGGAGGGTTGTCGACGTTAATTTTATTATCCTTTTCCCCCGGAAGAATAGAGGCAAGGGCCTCTTCTTGAAATGGAACTGGGATGAGAGCAAAGGGGTCGAACTTGGAGAAGATGAGTGCTATAGAGAGTGGACTCCATACCGGTTCCCGGGTTGGAAGAGTGGGAGATGCGTGGGAGATGCAGGGACATCTTCAAGCTCAGATGTAGGACATCTTCAAACTTTGCAGTGCGGAGATTTTCGGAGATGGAGGACGAGGAGGGAAGTTTTGCAACCATCGGGGGTGCCAAATGCGAGTTTTGTTAGATGGAGATGAGATGAGGTTCCATCTTTGACAACATTTGGAACATCACTTTCTTCCAACAATTTTTAGATGCGGACTTTTAGAGTTGTGGGAGGAAGACGATGACGTCTTTGGGGCTTCCAAAGAGATTTTTGATGGAGGAAACAAACCTAAAGCCATCGGGAGGAAGATGAATGTGAACCCGAAAAATATCAACCACACAAATACTTCAAAAAATGTGAGAGAAAGTGTGAGATGATGTGCACTTCATTGCCGCGAAAATAAATAAGAATTCAAAAAGAGTCATAATCGTGCACGTAATCGAAGTACAAAAGGAAGAGGTTTATTAAGGAAATAATTCATCATGGATATAATCGTAAAATAAGGAAAAGAATCAAGACCAATTAATCACAAACTCTAGTTTACAAAGTGTCCAAATTTTGTCAAATTGTGATAAGGAAAGTAGGATCAAAAATCGATTTACTCCTTATCCTTCTAATCGGTTCAACTCACAAAATAAACCCATCAAGATTTTGGGAAGAGAAAATATCACTCTCAAATTTATATATGAAAACCAAATCATAGCAAAGAATCTAAAATCACCAGGACGTGCAAAACCTAATATGCCTAAACAACAAAAAGAAATCGCACACAAGAGGTGAAATGTGCTGCAACAATGGATATAGGTTCAAATGTAACCGAGTCACACTGCATTTAACTAATTCAATGAATAGCAATCCAAAAATCCCCTGACTTTTCAAGAATTTTCGAGTTTTCTTCAATTTTTTCAAGTCTAATGAAGGAGTTCACCAACAGGGAGCTTTCACTCAAATGCCATAGGTAGCTCTTTTTTGACATGATCATGCCTTTTTAAACAACAATATACTTGAAGAAATTGGTCACAAGGAATAGCTTCACACAATGGGTTGGTAGCTTTTTCCTAGAAGGCCTCTAAACATGATCAAAACTTTATTCACAACTCAACTCCGGGTGGGAAAAATAACATCATTTTTTATTTTAATGGAGAGATCAATTCACACCAAAGTATTCCAAGGAGACAATATATGTGACTAGTTCGAACCATCAATCCACTTTTTGCGTAAAATGCATGATAAGTTTACAATGCAGTGATGTCTACAAAAAAAAAAAAAATGAAATAGAGGAGAAGAAAAGAGATGCAAAGTGTTTGGATGTCACAAATGATGTGATGTGCAATGTTGTGACATCTCGTAACATTTCAGAGAACACACAAACCGAGAGACTTTCTTAAATTGGAGAATCTCTCAAAATCCAAAGCCTTGGTGAAGATGTCTCGTAAGCTAATTTTCAACGTAATATACTCAATTCGAATTATATTTTTATCAACTAAATCTCGAATAAAGTGATGTCTAATATCTATGTGTTTAGTACGAGAGTGTTGGACATGATTTTTGAAATATAAATCGCACTTATATTATCACAATAGACAATCTGCGGTTTCACTTTGCAAACCATAGTCCTCAATCATTTGGTTCATCCATAAAAGTTTGTGTGCAACAACTCCCAACTCGCTACATTTCCGATTCAACAGCCGATCGATAGAGATACAAAATTTTGTTTTTTGCTATACCATGAGACCAAATTATTTCCCAAATAAAAACATCCACAAATTTTACTTTTTCGACCCACAACATCTCCAAATTTCAATCGTAATCACTAAATCCCACAAGATTAGTGTTAATGTCTTTGTGTACCAAATTCCCAAATCGCTTGTGCCCCTACTATCGAATAATATGTTTTAAGGCCTTTAATTGAGTGACCTGGGATCAGATTGATAATGAGCACAAAGACAAAAGATAATATTAACACTAGTAGTCAAGTACAACAAACTTCCTATCATGCTTCTTCAACACTCACCACATTACTCAACTATTGACTCGACCCCATGGGAGTCTTCAAGTGAGAGGCATTTTCAAGATCGAACTTTTTCACAAGATTCTTAGCATACTTGCTTTGTGAGATAAAAATTTCTTCCTTTAATTGTTTAATTTGCAAGCCCAGGAAGTAACTTAACTCACCTACCATACTCATTTCAAAAGTGGAGGACATGCAAGCAATGAATCCTTTAACAGTTTATCCGAAGAGGAACCAAAAACAATGTCATCTACATAGATTTGAGCAATCATGATGTTATGGTTTTTCTTTTGAATGAACAAGGTTTTATCAACTTCACCACGTTTAAAACCAATTTGAAGAAGGTATTCAGTTAGCCTACCGTACCAAGCTCTAGGGGCTTGTTTGAGACCATAGAGAGCCTTTTTAAAGTTATATACGTGGTTAGGCTTAAAAGGGTCCTCAAAGCCTTTAGGCTGTTCAACAAAAGCTTCTTCATCTAGAAATCCGTTTAAGAAAGCACTTTTTACATCCATTTGGTGATGAGTTAATCCCAAGTAACATGCAATAGCAAACAACAAACATATGGACTAAATACGGGCTTTAGGAGCAAAGGTTTCATCGAAATCCAACCCCTCAACCTGTGTGTATCCTTGAGAAACTAATCGAGCTTTGTTGCGAACAATTTTGCCAGATTCATCTGTTTTATTTTTGAAAATCCATTTTGTTCCAATGACATTAACATCCTCTGGCCTAGGGACCAAAAACCACACATCATTTTTGACAAATTGGTCTAGTTCCTCTTGCATAGCATGTATCCAAAATTCATCTTTAAGAACTTCAACAACATTCTTAGGTTCAAAATTGGACACAAAACAACATGTTCTCACATTGATACGGTACAAGAGACAAGGACCATTCTTACCATATCACGATAGTTCACTCTACCTTTCCCTCTTGTCTTAATACCATCAGTAGTGTTACCAATGATTTGAGACGTAGGGTGATTTTTCTGAATCCTTGTAGGTATGTCACTCCCACGATCTACGATTGGATTATTAGTTTCTTCAACAGGTTCATTGTCGAATCGAGTCCGACTTACATTGCAAAGAGACACGGATGTGGGCTCAGATGCCGTCACATTTGGTTCTGCATTTGAGACAGCTGTGGATGGGGCTTCAGTCACATTCTCAGTTACATCTGTGCCTACATCCTTCGCTGGGGCAGTCTCAACAAATTCGAGCAGATCTACAACATTATCTTCTTCACTCTTTCCTACAATATCTGAGAGATCATCGAAGACAACATTTATAGATTCCATGATCGTCTTAGTACGAAGATTATAAACTCGATAAGCATGACTATTCGAAGTGTAGCCTAGAAAAAGACACTTGTCACTTTTGGAATCAAATTTACCAAGATTATCACGATCATTAAGAACATAGCACACACCCAAAAATATGAAAATATTTGAGGTTAGGTTTCTTTCCCAAAAGAATTTCATAAGGGGTCATAGAACATCCAGGCCTCAAATATACACAATTTGCTATATGGCACGCAATGTTTAGAGCTTCAGCCCAAAACCGTTTTGAAAGTTTTTTAGAACTAAGCATGACACGGGCTATCTCTTGCAATGTACGATTTTTCCTCTCTGCCACTCCATTTTGTTGTGGAGTTTTAGGTGCGGAAAATTCATGAGAAATCCCCTTTCTATCACAGAAAGATGAGAAGGAAGAGTTCTCAAATTCTTTACCATGGTCTGATCTAATTCTGGCAACAGTTAGATTATACAAGTTACAAACCTTTTTATGCCAGCTTCTAAAGAAATCAAAAGTTTCATATTTCTCACGTAGAAAATATGTCCACGTATATCGTGAGAAATCATCGACTATCACATAAGAGTACTTTCTACCACCCACACTCTCAATCTCAATAGGACTCATGAGATCCATATGAACTAACTCCAAACATCTAGTGGTGTGGAAATATGATGTCATTTGATGTGACATTCTCTTTTGTTTACCCCTTTGACAACTTTCACACACATTGACACTTTTCATAGACAATTTAGGCAAACCAATAGCAGCTTCAAATTTCACAAGTTCCATTAGCTTTTTATGACTAACGTGACCTAATTTTTGATGCCATATATCAGTGTGATTTGTATGTGCCCTGTGACAGAGTTGTTCATTACAATACTGATAACAGTTGTCAGACGACCGCAAGCCAGTAAGGATACAAGTGTCAGACTCATCAAACACTTCACAATAATTTTTGTTGAACTTTACATAGAGATCATCATCACATAGTTGACTTATGCTGATGAGATTAGCATTAAGACCAACTACATGAAGCATATTACGCAGCTTGGGTAGTACTTCAACGTTCAACGTCCCTTTCCCAACTATCTTCCCTTTGGCTCCACCTCCATAGGTAACATTGTCACCATTGTAAACTTCATAGTCAGTTAAATACTCCAAGGTACCTGTCATATGTCGTGAGCATCCACTATCGAAGTACCAAGATCCTGCAACGTTAGATCTCAAGGAAGTATAGATAACATGACATTTAACATCAGATTTTTTAACCCAGACATATTTTGAAAAATGATTACGAGGATGTCGTAACATCTGCAATGACATCTGACGCCCAAACCTTAAATCCGATTTCAGTTTATAACATAAAGGTTTAATGTGTTCAGGAGCATGACAATAGTGACAAATAAAGTGGCGCTTCCATGGTTTAGACTTCTGGGAAAAATTTCTTTTATTGTTGGAGGAATCTGAGGATTCTCCTTGTTCTTTAGCTTTAACAAATACCGGAGTTTTATAACCAAGGCCAACTTTATCATCACTACCCAAGGAAAGTATATCATCCAGTTTTGCTTTCCCATAATTAAACTTCTTCATGGTCTCAAGAGACTCTTCAAGTTTAGAATTTACCTTTTCGAACTCAACTTATTTCTTGGTAAGAGAGGCCTCTAACCTAGTAATCACTTCACTTTGATCATCATTCTCCTTCTTGAGTTGATCATTCTCCTTTTTGAGCATTTCATTCACATTGATCCTTATCAGCCAGTCCTTATACAGGCTCACGTACGTGTCTTCCAGGCTTTCACCATCAGATTCATCATCCTGTTCAAAATCATCAGGAGCAGAGGTAGAATTGAAACAAAAAAGGTTAGAGACAAATAAGAAATCCTGTTCTTCAAATGTGACCTCAGATGTGATCAGAGAAGGTGTGATCACATCTCGGGCCACACCTCTGGCGACACCTAAATGATTTATTTGGAGAGACTTTCGATCTTTCACCAAGGTGGTCAGAACCTTGTGTTCTTCCTATTCATTCTTCTCACTGTCAGATTCGTTATCACTCAAAGTCACACTCAGGCTCATTTCGTTTTTCATAAGAGTATTAGCACATTGGGCAATATAGTGACCATACCCAGTACATGCACTACACCTAATGGAGTCAAAAGTTTTTGTGTCAGATTTGTTCGATTATTCACCAAAAAAACGTTCTTGACTTTTATCAAAGGTATTCTTTTGAGGGAACTTGTTTGGCTCAGTCTTAAAAGGCTTTGTGAAATTTTGAGACTTTTTCTGACTTTTGAGTTTAAGAATCCTATCAAATGTTTTCGGGTACATGGCCATAGAATCATCTCCTAGACCAGATTTTTCAATCTCATTGGTAAGATCAGTAAAATCATTGGTAACTTTGGACTTTAGTTGAAAAGGAGACTCAATTTGAAAAGCAACTCTTTGACCCATACTCTCCATCTGTTGAGCCATATTCATCTCATAGGTTTGAAGAATGCCAACAAGTTTTTCGAGACTTAAAGAGGACAGATTGTGGGCTTCTTCTATGGATGAAATTTTTATATTGTATGTAATAGGAAGAGATCTCATCATTTTTCTCACAAGATTTTCATTGGAGATAGGGTCACCTAGGGCTTGAGCTTCATTGGCAATATCACACAATTTGGCATTGTAAGTGGCGATATTCTCATCCTCACGCATTCTAAGGTTTTCAAACTTATTGGTGAGCAACCTAAGTTTGGTTTTTCGCACACTAGCAGATCCCTCACAATGACTTTGCAAAGTATCCCATGCATCTTTGGCAACATTAAAATTTTCTATGATTTTGAACATATTTTGATCCACAGTACCAAAGATTGCCATCATAACATATTTTGATCCACAGTACCAAAGATTGCCATCAATGCCTTCGAATTATGATTGGACAAAATTAATTCATCATTAGTCCAATCAATTTCTCCTTTGTCCTTGTAGTCACCTTCAATATCAATGAGTTTCGGAGGTGACCACCCAGTAAGGATTGTACGCCAGGCCCTTTCTTAAATAGATTTGATGTAGGCCCGAACTTTGACCTTCCAAATAGAATAATTGGAGCCATCAAGAATGGGGGGACAAAAAGTGGAGTTATTTTGAGTATCCATGCTAACAAACACTCAGGATCAACACTTAGTGTTGTCAAGTGTATGCTCTAGATGCCAATTGAAAGAATTATAGCACTGATAAATAGAAAAAGTTTCGCAGAGTAAGGATGTGATTGCAAATATGGTCACATTCACAATCACATGCAGTGAAAATTTTAAAACAGTAAAAAGACACACGAATTAAAAATTGTCTACAAGCCAACTAGCTTGTAGACGTGCCAATATGGCAAAACTTTCCACTAGTAAAATCGTTTGATTCCGTATACAAAAATACAAAAACCAACTAGTAGAAGCTCAACAAAAAAAACTTCTATCTAGAGTATATCTGATCTATGTAATTCAACTCATCCAACAATAGACAAGTGTGGACTTCGTTAATCTCAACACTAAAAACAATGGATGAAAAGCTAACAAAACACATCTGCAGGATGAATGTAATCCCGGATGTGGTCACATTCGAGATTGCATCCGGGCGCAAAGGCTCCTTGTGCTTGTATGACTCTTAATTCTCTCAAGACTCTTGTAACTCTATGGTATTTCTTGTGTACTGATTATGCACGTCCTCTTCCCTTTATATAGCCGTCCAAAGCCGTCCAAACCCTTTAAGAGTCATAATACACAAGGAAAGAAGATATATACAAATATATGACAAGTAAATCATTTATGTTAGGAAACAAGATAAATATCAAAGAGTCCTAATATATCAATACCATATCAATATGATTTGTTTCCTAATCTAAATAAGTCCTAATCATACCATAAGTCTAGAAAGGCAAAACAAATCAAAATCCAATCTTTATAATTTAGAAAATTATTTTTGGCGATAAAAAAATTGCCCTAAAATTATTACACGAATATGAGCCGTGCATTATTTGTTTCTGAATAGTTCTTTGAATCCTTCCCAAGTCATTATCGTCGCATCTTCTATGCTCCTCATCATGTCCCACCAATGTCATGAGCTTCCACGACGCATAAACGAAGCGCACATTACCTTTTCTTCTTCTGGAACCCTATTGTATAGGAACATATTCTCCAGGGTTCTAATGAATCTTCTACTGCTATGGGATCTATTGCATCTTCAAAGGTTGGTGGATTTAGCTTTCAGAACCTTTCCCCCACTATCTCGACTTGACCCGTCCTTTGGTGTGGTTGATTCATTTCTGCTATTTGTTCTCCAACTATATCCCTCTGATGGATGAGTTATTGAATTTGTTCATATTGTTGCTGGATGAGCTCCGTAAGTCGGTTTATGACATTATCTTGATCACCAATTGGTATATGTGTCTCCCCTCCTTAGTTTCTATCCCCATCACTACTCTCACCTCTAGTTCTCACCATGACCGAAACACTGTCTTAGGATAACCTAATAACACATGGCTTATATAATTTCATGAAACATAAATGCATTAGACAATAAAGTAAAACTTACTGGCATGGTTGTGCTCCATGAGTTTTGAGTTCATGAACATGGATAGTCTACAGAACCTGTAGCCGAGATCTGATACCACTCTGTCATGCCTACTCCTATTACTACTACTAGAAAATATATAAATATTATAACTCGACTACAAACTCTATTTAAAATGTATAATTTTTTTTCTTTTCCCTGTGTAAATTTAAAAATAGAAAATAATGAAATAAACCCTGCACGCAGCAATAAAGATAAGACCACATCTAAAAGCAAAAGGGATAGGCATTCCAGTCTATATGTAAGCACGACTACTACATATACAAGCCCACAACTCAAACCCGCACACTATTTACATATATTTACAATACAGTTTCAAAAGTTATAAACAATATGAGTTCCTATATATAACACAACAGAAGCAACCAAAATGAACCAAAAAACAAGCCCGACAGGTCGTCAACCACATACATGATCCTCAAAACCTAAAAAAGCTTCAACACTGCACAGTAAGTCAATGACTCAGGTATTCTCATGCTCACCTGCAATGCGTAAACTACGTGAGCTAAATCCCATCAAGTAAAAATCATGCATGTCCAAAGAAAAGGGATACTTTTCCAAAATGTAATGATAATATGTACAATCCATGAATCAAAATACTTTACTCAAATCATTTTCTTTCATTTGGGCCCCTGACCAAACTACTATGCACTGGAAAAGAGCTCTGCACACAACAATAATCAAATGGCCAATAATATCGTTATGATGTTACGTGTGGTCCATCCTCACCCATTTGTCCGCCAAGAAGTATCCCACCATGTAGGGTCATAACATAGGTGCCCACAAACGGTCCATCCTTCTGTGAGCCACCGAGAGCCCATCTCCTATCTAGCTTTGTGTTCACCAGAAAGTTTCCCACTTGCTATACCTAAATATATATAATAAAGCACATCCATCATGCCTCGGTGCATTAGTAGTGGTTAGCAAATATCTATTTGCTTCCAGAAACTATTTTCGTGCATGCAACATCCTCTTGTAATATGCATGCATATGCAAATGCTATGAATGACATGCTCAATGGTTCACCAAATACAATATTGCATCATCATGCAAGCCGACACGCATCACATAATACCATCATATATTCAAGAAGATACCACAATTACATATAATACAATTAATTCAAACAATACTATGTCCACGCATTACAGTTACATGTGGATTTTTACTTATCTTTCACCGATTGGGTATGCTATTGAAATTTAGCAAATGTCTTTCCAACTAACCATATATATCAACAATCCGTAATACACAAAGCATTATTTTGTAATATTCAGTTAAAAAGTTTATCAGCTTAATCTCATAAGGGAACCGAACCTAAGTATTAAACTTTACAAGTTAAATATTATAACTATTGAATCTTATAATCTAAATCTATTCTAAAACTTCCTTTTCCCACATAGAGATTGAATATACTTTAATAACAAGACAATTAAAGTTTGTATCTACCATAATTATAAATTAAAATTTTCGCTCCTATAGTTTGTAGTTAGCATATGACAATCTTCTTTAATTTTTTTGTTTTAATATTTTACTTAATAAATTAAACCAGGCTTAAAACATTTTCCTTACTATACTTAACAAATCATAACCAATGTTCAAACTAGTTTTATATATTTATTATCAATTTAAACGAGGAGAAATATTAGAATTCACTTACCCGTACGCCTTCTCCGTAAGCTAGCCTCTCTCGTTCCTTTTTCCTCTTATATGCATTTGTGTGATACATTCTTTATATATAAAAGATGAAACAACGATTATAGTCTCTTCTTCGAGCGAGAGATAGCTCCCAAAATAGAATATAATAGCCAAAACATTTCTATGTCCCCTCTGGCAAAAATGTATCAGTTTATATCAGAAAATGAATCTCTTGCACTGTCAATTCTGTTACCATTCTGCCACGGTGTCAATCTCGAATATTCCTTATGTCTCCTAATCCTTCAACCAACCGGGGGCCTTTCTATTGCGTTGTGGGCGGGTTTCTGGTTGGGTTTCATATTGGGCTGAGTCATGGTTCTGCTTATTGGGTTGACTGTCATGCTTGGGTGAAATATCTGAATTAGATTGAGGTGTATCACTCCTTCCCCCATCGAAAAACACCTTGTCCTCAAGGTTCAACTGTGGGTACTTCTTGCAAATATCACCGTAATCTTCCCATGTAGAGTTCTCGGGCGCCATACCTGACCATTGCACCAAACATTTCTCTACAAGTTTCCCTTGTTTAAGAATGACTCTCCTTGCACAAATAGACATGGGCTGCAGTAAAGGGTGATTTGCAATCTGCTCATTAGGTAAAGGGAGGACAGTTTCTTGAGGATTTCCCTTGAATTGCTTAAGTTGTGACACGTGGAAAACTGGATGAATGCGGCTGGTAGGATGCAGCTGGAGACGATAAGCGACATTCCCAATTTTCTCCAGAACTTCAAATAGTCCAAAGTATCTCATTGCAAGTTTCTGACAAGTTCGCTGAACCACAGAGGTCTAACGATAAGGTTGGAAGCGCACTAAAACCAAGTCTCCCGGTTGAAAATTAATTTCCCGGCAATGTGCGTTAGCATTTTGAACCATACGATTCTGTGCGCGTGCCAAATTCTCCTTTAATAAGCGCAAAATCACATTTCTTTCTTTAAGGAGTTCGTCCACTGCTTGTACCTTCGAAGAATTGGGTTGATAATGGGGTATCACAAGGGGTTTTCGACCATAAAGTGCCTGGAAAGCCGTCATTCCCAGTCCACTGTGGAAATTGGAGTTATAACTAAATTCAGCCCAAGCTAGAAATCTGGTCCATTCTTATGGTTTTTCCTGCGTGAACGCTCGGAGATACTGTTCCAACCCCCTGTTTACTACTTCCGTCTGTCCATTCGTCTGTGGGTGGTAAGCGGTGCTATATTTGAGAGTGGTGCCGCTGGTTTTAAACAAGTGTTGCCAAAACGAACTTAAAAAAATGGAATCTCGATCTAAAATAATCGAGCTAGGAAAGCCATGAAGTTTAATTACTATATCAACAAACATCAGCTACATTTATGGCATTGAAGTTGGTTGGTAGAGATCTGAAATGGGCAGTTTTTGTCAATCTATCGACTACCACCATAATGACTCTCATTCCTCTTGACGTCGGTAACCCGGTAATAAAGTCCATGGTTACTTCGTCCCAAACCTTGGCCGGAATGGGTAACGGTTGTAGTAATCCCGCTGGAGGTTGTGTAGATGATTTTAGGTGATGACATACTTCACAACTAGAAACAAATAACTCCACATCCTGTCGCATCTTTGGCCAGTAAAAAACGGCTGATATTCGGGCTAAAGTTCGCTTAACTCCTAGGTGGCCTGCTAATAAAGTGGATTGGAACTCCTGGAGTATGTTGGGTTTTAATTTTGATTGAGAACTGAGGACCAGACGTTGTCGAAAGAAGAGCACTCCGTCATTTATGGTATAGCCTGTAGGGAGTTGGCCCTTATTGTTCAGATCATGCAATTTAACCAACTCAGCTTCAACATGGTTTTCATTCTTGACAGCCGCAATAATATCACTCAAGGGTCTACTTTCTAGAGTTAACTGAGTAGCAACTTCAACTTTTTCCTCCTCAAACCGTCGGGACAACGCGTCCGACACTTTATTAGTTTTCCCTGGCTTATACTCGATAACAAAATCATACCTCAACAATTTCTGGACATAGGCTTGTTGCTCAGGTGTATGTACCACTTGATGCAATAATTCCTTCAAACTGCAATGATCCGTATGAATTTTGAACGTCTTCCCCAGTAAATCTTGCCTCCACTTGTGAATTGCCTCTGTGATTGCGTATAATTCTTTAATGTATGCCGAAGATACTTGCATACGAGGACCCAATTTCTTGCTAAAAAAAGAAATTGGATGCCTTTTTTGCATTAAAATTGCCCCTACTCCCACGTTAGGAGCATCAGTTTCGATCACGAAGTTGATTGAAAAATCGGGTAAGTACAACACGGATGCACTGACAATGGCAGCCTTGAGGGACTCGAAGGCAGTGTGTGCGTCGGCAGACCACTGAAATGCATCCTTCCGTAACAAATCTGTGAGGGGCACTGTTATGGTGGCATACCCTTGAATAAACCGACGATAATACCCTGTCAACCCAAGGAAACCCCTCAATTGTTTAACAGACTTGGGCGTTGGTCAAGTAGCCATGGCTGAAATTTTGTTTGGGTCCACCTTAACCACCCCGTCTTACACAATATGCCCCAAATATTCAACCGAAGATAAACAAAATGAACATTTGGATAACTTAATGAAGAATTGGTTCTCCTGCAGAACCCCCATTACATGCTGCAAATGATGTACATGCTCTTCGAGGTTCTCACTATAGACGAGGATATCATCAAAAAACACCGCTACAAAATCCCTCAAGTAAGGTCTGAAGATGTAATTCATAGTGGACTAAAAAGTGGATGGCGCGTTGGTAAGGCCGAACGGCATAACCAAAAATTCATAATGCCCATCAATGGACCGAAATGTTGTTTTGGCAATATCCTACGAGTGCATCCTAATCTAATGGTATCCGGATCGCAAATCAAGTTTAGTAAAGAATCGTGCCCTCCCAAGTTAATCAAGTAATTCGTCAATAGTGTGTATTGGAAATTTATCCTTTACCGTGAGAGCATTCAAAGCTCGATAATCAACACAAAATCTGTAGATCCCATCTTTTTTTTCGCACAAGAAGAACGGGGGATGAGAACGGGCTTTGGCTGGGGCGTATGATGCCTTGTTCGAGCATCTCTTGTATTAATTTCTCCATAGCCAACTTCGAAAGTGTGGGTAGCGGTAGGGCTTCACATTCACAGGTTTGCTCCCTGGCATGAGATGAATCTTGTGGTCATTTAGACGATGGGGAGGTAATCCCGTAGTAGGTTGGAATAATTCCTGGTAGTGCACCAAGACCTCCCTATCGAATTTGGCAACTCCTTTGGAAACTCGATTGTTTCAACCCTCTACAACGAGTCATCCACTGGTTGAATCAATTGCACACGTATTGCAAATATGCTGTGAATTTCATTCCGCTGAACCATACCTTGTAACATCTAACATGACACAGGCTCTGCCCCTAACAAATTCGCACCTTGTAATTTAATTTGTTGCCCCTTCCACACAAATTCCATAGTCATAGAAGCATAATCATGTGATACTTTCCCCAAATTTTGTAACCACTGGACGCCCAAAACCAAATCAGAGCCCTCAATATGTAACACATTAAGGTCAACCTCAAATTCTTGTTGCTGCAATGAGAGGGACACTTTGGGGCTAATATTACGGCAGATGAGGGAATCTCCATTTCCAACGTATACTCTAAATGGCTCGATTGGTTTCAGTGGTAAATTGAGTCGCTCCGCAATACTGGCTTCAAAAAATTATGTGTGCTCCCACTGTCGATAAGAACTTGGACTTGGTGTCCATTGATTTTTCCCCAAATTCTCAAAGATCGTGGCGTGGAATGACTCGCGAGGGTGTGCAAGGTGGAAATATCAGCAATTATTGGATCATCGGGTGGCTCAGGTTCTTGTTCTATTTCTTGAACACCATCTGATTCGTCTCCTTCCTCCTGCCCAAACAACAACAAAAACTTGTTACGGCATCGATGGTTGGTGGACCACTCCGATCGCAAATAGCATAAACCCTTGTCTCGCTTCTCCTGTATCTCCGCCAGTGAGAGACGTCGAATCGGTAAGGCAGTGCTGTTCACGGATGATTTCTGGGTTGGTGCACTTTGAGTAGCAGGTCGGGTGTTTGTGTATGTGAATTTTGGGCTAGGGTTTGGGTGTGGACTCGATGGGCCGATGTGTGGGCTATGTAAAAGTGGGGTTGGGCTAGGGCCCCTGTTTTGGAGGAGTTTTGGCCCAACTCGCGAGTTACTATTCCAGGAGTCCTCAAAACGGGCCTCATAAATCTGAGCAATCGATAATGCCTCCATGAGTGATGTGGGACGATTGAGAAGCAATTCCCATCGGAGTTCAGAGCGTAGCGCAGCGATGAACAAACTAATGAGAAGGGATTCAGAAATCCCAGATACCTTGTTCATCAACCCTTCAAACTCCGCTTGATAATTGGCGACTGTTGATTTCTGGACTAATAAAGAAAGATTTCCTTCATGATCTTCATAAATTGAAACACCAAAACGAAGTTTGAGACTTGTCAAAAATGTTTGCCACCCTTTCAGCAAATTATTGTTTTTCATCCATTGGTACCAAGCTGCAGCTCTCCCCTCCATGTGGAAGGAAACAATTCTTAACCTCAAATCCTCCGGAGTGTTCAAAAAATTGAAAAATTCTTCGATTCGAAACACCCAACCTTCTGGGTCAGTTCCATCAAAGCGAGGAACATCGATTCGCATCAAATGCATCAAAGGATGGACACGCGTGTGTACCTGGTAATTCTCACTTGGTATCGTTGGTCGCGAACATGATGATTCTCCCGTTAGTTTTGGAGTTTGGAGAATTTGGGCCTTCATGTCTTCAAACTTTGAATCCATGGTCACCATATATTGTTGAACAATCTGGTTTAGGTTCTGTGTATGACTCTCCATTTTTAGGTTTTGTGCCTTTACCAAATTCTGCAGCGTTTGTATTACCGTTGCAATATCTTGTCCGGACGGAGGAGACATCGGCATCGTCTCCTCTCAATGAAAGCACCAGTTTGATACGTTCTTTATATATAAAAGATGAAACAACAATTACAGTGTCATCTTCGAGCGAGAGATAGCTCCCAAAACAGAATATAATAACCAAAACCTTTCTATATCCCCTCTGGGAAAAATGTAGCAGTTTATATCAGAAAATGAATCCCTTGCACTGTCAATTCTGTTACTATTTTTCCACGGTGTCAATCTCGAATATTCCTTATGTCTCGTAATCCTTCAACCAACCGGGGGCCTTTCTATTGAGTTGTGGGCGGGTTTCTGGTTGGGCTTCATAAGGTTCAGTCATGGTTCGATCATTGGTGACTATCATGCTTGGGTGAAATATCTGAATTGGATTGAGGTGTATCATTGTGTGTAATTTGTTTTTCGATTTCGTGTGTATATGGGTGTGTCCAAACCTCAAGTGCAATACATTAATATATTATCTTTATTTTCATTAACTCGGTGAGGCGGTGCCAATGTGTTTATCATATATTTATCTATATTCTCAAGTTATATGTGTGTTGTTAGTTTACACGTATGATAATTTACAAGTCATCTCTCATAACTTGTGTGTTTCACCTTTACGCAACACACTTTTCTTCTCTTGTTTTTGTTTATTTTAAACTAGTACATAAATACACATACATACATCTATACATATATATGTATATATATATATATATTATATTAGTCTAATTAGGTTAATAGATTAATGACATAGACACACAAATAATTGTATGTTAATTATATATATGGGGAGGGGGTTATATGAGACCACCTCATAGGGTGAGTCCATAGGGACCAATCCTAGCCACATATCGAGATTTTATAATGACTGTGATTTTAGGATAAACTTTCAGATTAGACGCTGGAAATATGGGGAGGGGTAAATTAGTAATCCCATAAAATTACCCAACAAAAACGGATTCTGTTAAATTTTATAATCACCTCTCCAAATCGATCCAGCAAAATCAGCGTGAACAGACAGATCTCTTCATTCTCTTCCTTATTCTTCATCGAGCGCTTCTCATGAAATAAGGTGAACCAACATCGCTAGCTTGAGTAGAACACAATTTTTGCTGCGTAATTTTGTGGAGAATCAATCGCATATCATGATGCATGCAGAAGAGATGAACAACATATTTGAAGATGGATTATACACATCGCTTGGAAAAGGTATGTATGATATTGATCATATTCTGTAGATATAAAATAAATATCGCAATATGATGCTAGCTAATCTGGAACGCAATTCATAATTCTAAAAAAAATACTCTCAACAAAACTCTTTAGTCATATATCTGCATATGAATGTAACTTTTTCTGCTTACGTAGTATCGTCATACTGCTTATGAAGAGCATTACTTCGTTAGAGTGTTAAAACTGCAAAAAATTATCATGAAAACATGCTCTCAAAAATCATGCATGTGAATAATTAATTTGTTGCTTATGAAGAAAAGCAATGATGCTTATGTAATATTGTTATGATGCTCGTAATCACGTGTGTTTCATGAAAATGTAATTGCTTATGAAGACACTGAGTAGTGCATATTAACAAGCAAAAAACTGCTAAAATAACTTATTGTCACCTATATGCCAGGGAGCATCATGAATATACCTCGAGAGTGACTTGAAATATCGAGTGACTCTACGAAGTACTGGATACCTGAATGTGAACAACAAATCAAACCTAAACAATCAATGGTCTTTGATAATTTGGCTAAGGGGGTGCAATTCTACCAAAAATACGGCCAAATTGTTGGTTTTGATGTACGAATAAGTACAACAAAACGCTTCCGGAGTGAAATAATACGCGTGCAATACATTGTATGCATCAAAGAGGGGTTCAAGCATGTTGCAAAATCACGGAAAGAGGATAACAAAAAATCTAACGATACCGGTGAAAGTTCTAAAACCAGACATAGAACCTCCGGACGAGTCGGATGCAATGCTCATTGTATATTCGAATATGTTGAAAATGGAAGATACAAGGTAAAACACATTGCGGAGCGGCACACACACAGTCTCACACCAGAAAAGTTCCAGAAATTTTTGAAGGTTAACAGAAACCTCAATTTTGGACACCAGCAATTCATTATAAACTGTGCGAAGGCAAATATTGGGAATGCAAAATCTCATCGATTGTATACACAAATGGATGGGGGGTACTCTAACAAAGGTGCCTTGCAAATTGATTTTAAGAATTTTAGAAGAGAGTTGAAAGCATATATTAGCGGGGCTGATGCACAACTAGTCATAGATAGGTTTCTCAAGAAGATGGAAGTCGGCCCAAAAGATGGCATTCAACTACGACATCGACGAAAATGAACAATTGACCAGACTATTTTGGGCTGATCCAATATGCAGGATAAGCTACGCCACATTCGGAGATGTCATATCATTCGATGCAACATACAACACTAATAGGTAACTAGGCCTAACTAATGCATTCATTCTATTTCGTCTTGCTTGTATAGTGTTGACATACAGCATATGAAGAACATGATTTATGCATTCATTATAATATCTCTTGCTTGTGTATTGTTAACATACTGCATATAAAGAACATGGTTTATGCTTGTATAGGTACAAAATGGTGTTTGCTCCATTTACTGGCATAGATAATCATAAAAGATGTGTAACTTTAGCATCGGGGCTACTACTGAAGGAAGATGAAGAATCCTACGTATGGTTATTCCAAAAGTTTATGGAAGCAATGGGACGTGAGCCAATATACATTGTAAGTACCAAGACCCTGCGATGAAGAATGCGATAAGAAAGGTTTTCAAAAACACGATACATCGCTTGTGTATGTGGCACATAATGGAGAACGTGACTGTGAAGCTTGGGCACGCATTATTCAATGATGAATGTTTCATGAAAAGACTGAAAGACCTATTCTGGAATAATTGCACCGAACCATAATATTTTGAAGAAAAATGGAGCGAGCTAATGAATGAATACAATTTGACTTCCCATGCATGGTTGAGGAATAATTTTGAGATTTGACGATCATGGATTCCAGCATATATTAAAAATGTTGAGTTGGGTGGACTACTCCGAACCACATCAAGATCCGAGAGTGCTAAAGTTGGTTCGGTAGTTTCACGAACCCCCAAGTCAACTTGGTTGAATTTTTTATTCACTATGAAAGTGCAATGGAGGCTCAAAGACATGCAACAGATAAATTGACCAATGAGACAGACATAAGTGTTCCGATATGCAAGACACCATTGGAAATTGAAAAGCACGCAGCGTCAGTGTATACCAGGACAATGTTTTCCGTTATGAGTTTATAAATAGTGGCATCATGTTATAATTGTCTAATGTTAAATGTTGAAGATGCTACGGATAACCGTTCTTACCATATCAAAGACATTAGCATCGGAATGTTTACTGTTGTTTTCGATAAAAAACGGGACTTGATGCTATGCAGCTGCAATATGTTCAGACAGATTGGACTGATATGCCATCACATCTTGATGTTGTTCAAGGAACTTGACAAAATTCCAGAAAATTACATACTCAATCGATGGATAAAAAATGCATCGGCTTCTCAGACTTTAAACATCGAATCACTTTGTCACTACACAAATGGGCGCGAAGTCGATACAACGTTGCAAAAAATGTGGTTTGATTTCCATTGTTGTGCAAGGATTGCAAAAGGCAACAAAGAACAACTAGAATCTTTGGGAAAAATCATTCAAGACCACAAGCAGTTGTTACTCATGCAACAATGGATTATTCCAGGTATATTGAACAAGCAGATGTTGCTAGAGGACTTTGGTGGGACTACATCACAAGTTCAAGTTTTGCCACCAAAACAGGCCAAGAACAAGGGTAGTGGCAGCCATGTTAAAAGCCGAATACAAAGCCAAAAAGAGAAAACAATCAAGGCAAGCAAAAAGCTAAAGAGACGTTGCGGGAAGTGTGGAGACATTGGGAGCCACAATAGCCGAACCTGCAGCAAGCAAGAGTAGCACAAGACTCTATAATCATTTTCATTACTTTATTTCCTTAGACATTATGCATGGATATTTGGTTACAAACTATGTTTTTACATCTGCTGTGGTGATAAACTTCATATGCATTAAACTTCAAGTACATAAGCAATGAATGAATGTTTCGTATGCAGCACATATACATTTTGCTTAAAATCCAAAAAAAGTTTATACATAAGTGTCCCCCATATATTACATATGCAACATATATGTACTACATAAGCAAGAATTGCACATATCTTTGATGATATAGGAAAAATTGTTTGGAAATAACAGTTATCTCTTTAAAAGCACTAACATGCTTCTTCATATGCATACAAATTATCATTCACAAGCAACATATCTATTTAATAATTACTGTATTGCACGTCTACACATGCATCAAACTAAATGTTATTTACACAAAAACATCGTACCTACAATTGTTTAATCTGAACCTGCAATGCTAATGTAGACTTTACACAAAAACATCATACCTACCCAAAAAATAGAAAATGTACGATCCTACCTACATGTTTATCAAAACATTTGCAACATGAAAGCATAAAAAAACATAAAGGTATCTTGTTCGAAATAGAGTTACAATATCACATTCAAATTCCTACAACTACTTCATCCACTGTGCTTTTTTGCCTCGAGCAAATTCTTCGCCTTGAGTTCGTTCATGTCAGCCAAAGCAATAGCAATGGCGTACTTCGCCCGCAGCATGGATAACTGTGCAAGATTTTTCTTCATCAAACCACTATCCCAGTTCCTCATGCCTCCGCCCATGTATGTTCCCATGTGGCGCATGGCAAAAATACCGCAATCCACCTTATTATCATTGTCCCTCCAGTCCATGGCCAACCTCAACACTTTAGAGTTTTGTATATAACATGCAGCCAACGCACAACCTTTGGGCAAAACGTACTGGGCAAATATCTGGCGTTGCAAAGGTTACCACACATGTGCATCAAAAGAACTTCATATGCACAAGTTTCACCTACATAAGCAATTAATAAACACTACGGATGCAACACTAGTATTAAACTTAGAATGGCAAAATGTTATACTTAAGATGTACATATACATTATATAAGCAATAGATCTGTATTATACAAGCAAGCATTGCAATATGCATATGAAGTTTAGTACATAAGCAGGAATGTTATATTGCACATGCACAACAATTATCATACGTAAGCAATGTCATTGTATTGCATGAACATATATAAAAGAAATATTCAAAAAGGCAGGAGAAAGATGCTCATACCAATTTTTCGGGGAGGCGTTCGTACTTGTTATGTTTCGTACCCTCCACTGAAGAATTGTCCAAAATGTGGCATTGCTTATTCTTGACATCGAAGCACAAGATGAAGAAATGCTCGCTTTTACAAATTGGAAAGAAGAACTGATAACAATACACATGAAATAAATTAAAAAATATAAAAACACCAAAATGTAAATAATAATACAGAAAAAAATCTAAATACCAAATCAAATGTATCCAGTCTTTTCGAACTTGTGTCGCCAAATTCCGCATGGAAACTGGTTGTGAATAACCTCAATGCATACTTCGTATCCAATTCAGCCCTCGGCGACACAACAGAATATTGCTGCAATATTTTGTAGGCGATTACACTCAACTAACTAGGAAAAGAAAAGTGGCTAATAAAAAATACAAATGCAACGTACTGTTGAGTATGTTGTTGCGAAAAATCTTCATGGTGAACTCTTGCTCTTTAGGGCCTCCTTGTGATTAAGGATCCTAGACCATATGTCTATAACTGCCGAGCACACATACTCCCCCTCCTTCAAGGATTCAACATAATCTCTCACCCACTGGACATCCCCGTTCTTAAAAATTACTTCATACCTGTGAGTTAAAAAACAGGATGACACAACAATATATAATATGCTTCTAAATATTATAAAAAATAGAACAGATATAAAACACATACTCGTCTGCAACCTCATTTTCCAACAACCACTTCGAAACCAACAACTCATTTTTGTTCAACTTTGATTTCAAATCAATCTGCCTCACAAGAAATGGAGAAATTAGAGGGCAAGATTTTTTGGGAATTCTCTTCGTTGTATAAACAATCTCACTAACCATCTCGTTGACATCCACACCCTCCTCCACCTCTTCATCCCCATTATTTCCTCTAACACCACCGCTCCCGCTTGCAACATCCCCCTACATTACAACAAAAAAAGAATAAATATATTACACATTAAAGATTCCTTACATTCAGCACGACTAATCTCAATAAAAGAAAAATAAATTTTCACCTATTTAATCTCTGGACCTCGATCATGTTCAGCAATAGTTCCTGGCATGTCACGGATAATCTCACGAGATATATTAACAACATTGCCCCGTCCATCATTCTGTTCATCCTGACTAACCCCGAGACTAAAACTGGGCATATCCTCAATCGTTTTTTTATACTGGTCTCTCCTACCCAGTGCACACTCGATATTTTCGATCGCCATGATAGTCTTAGAGCTATTCCAAAAAAGTTCATTCTCTTGAGTCTTACTCATTTGAGCGTTATCAGTCGCCTCCACACCATCCTGCCTACTCGTGAAACCAATCAACTTCCTTGTCGCTTCTTGAATTTTGTTAAACTGTGCAACCCCAGAAAATTCTTTTGGCGCATTCTCCAAAAATGTTATCATGTCAACAACATCTGTTGCAAGACATGACAACTTCTCCAACATCCTCACATCATATTCCTAAAATCAAATGCACACAAAACGTAAAAGTTGCTAGCCAATAGACATAAACAATTATTCTGAACTACACATGCAATAAGATTGTACTACACAAGCAACATGATAACCTTACATAAGCAAAGACTTTAAAAGGTCATATTAAACAAACTAGTACTACATAAGCAACAAATATGAACTACACATGCATGTCAAAAACAACTGTTGAGTTAAATTCAACAATTGAACCAACTTGTGTTACATAAGCAATAATTCTTAACTACATATGCAACAAGATTGTACTACATAAGCAACAACTTGTATTACACAAGCAACATGACAACCTTGAATAATCAAGACTTTAAAGGTTACATGCAACAAACTTGGGTTACACAAGCAATAAATCTAAACTACACATGCATGACAAACCATTTTTAACATCAATAGGAAACAAACTTGTACTTCATTAGCAGTAAATATAAACTACAAAAGCAAAACAGAATAACTCAATAAGCAATCATTGATTACCTCATTACTCAAACTACCGGATGGTAGCTTGGCCTTGAATGAAGGTCTCTCCATAATACACGGTAGATCCCGGGATAGACCTTCAACCTGACCCTCCAGTTGCAATGGTTGGTCAACAAAACCCTTTCCCAAACAACCTCTATCTAACTCCCTCGCTGTTCTATCCCTAAATATCTCTGTAGTCCAAAAACAAAGACTCGACAACCTCCAAAGAACATCTCGGGTGTAAAAAATAACTCTGTCCATATAAAGAACGTGCAATGAAAGGAGAAAAATAATTAAAACCACACATACAACTATAAAAAATAACTATTAACTGAAACTTAACTTACATCTAGAAACAACAATGGGCCGTTGAATTGTTTTTTTTTTCTCACTGATTTCCCATTTATCCTTGTTGGCAACTAGAGTATTCAGTGTATACTCACACTAATTCAATTTACGGATGCTACTGACATCCTCCAGGCTTTTCATTATAAGTGGATTTGCGTATCCACACGGATTGTTCCCGATCACCAGACAATCAACCAAGACAGCAAAATGTCTCTTAAACCAAACACCGCCGTCTTTGAATCTCTCATCTGCTCGCATACTTCACCGGCTGTAATGTTATTATTCTCCTTCACAAAAAAAACCTTGCCACTGTTTGAGTAGCTGGCACTCACCATCTGATCTCAGTTTTTTTTGGATTTTGATAGGGCCATTTGGGAAACCAAGAACGCGCTGTACATCACTCATATCAATGTGGATCGATTTCCCATCCGACCATCTCAACTCACAACTAGGTGCATCAAAGTGTTCCACCAACCAGTATACCAGCTCAGAGGGGACTTCTTTGATTCTCATCTCTAGCAATCCCCCAAATCCCATCTCAACAATGGCAACACTCTGAGGGGGTTCCAAATTTTCCATGGCTTCGACTAACAACTTCGGTAATGATCTTGACCCACATTTTGGATGTTCAGACTTCTTACTCTTGCCTTTAGTCCCAGCCTCTATACTTTTTAGCCTCTTCTGACCAGCATGTTCATCTTGTGGATCCTCAACAGGTTCATCTTATTGAACCTCAACACTTTTCTTTTGCCTTTAGCCATTGTCTTGAAAATTCATAAAATCACACCTACAATAAAAATATACATACACATAAAGCATTACAAAATATTCTTGTATACATACACATAATCAAGTTTTATTTTTGTAAGCATACTTTTAAAGGATCATAAGCAAGCCTATTAATTTACACAAGCAACATGCAAAAACTAACCAAGTAAATACTGGCAAAATGCATAACCATATAAAATATAGTAGAAATATGGTGTTAACGAACGCACTGCATATAGAAACAACCAAATGATGCCCTGTTACAAAAATCTAAAACTTCGCATGCACATATTAATAACTTCATAAGTAGGTTTACACAATTACATAAGCAGAGGTATAAAATTACATAAGCATCATAAATATTCCAACAAAATCAAACATAATTAATAGAATTGTGATGGAGTCAATGTATTATTCATGAACTAACTTAACAAGGAACCCTAACAGCTACCAAAAGCAAATGAAAAAAGACCACAATCATATTTTTGAACACAACAAAAAACATCAATGTGCAAACATATATTAAAAACACGCAACATCAACCCAGAAAATCATCCCAGAGCAACAAAAAACCTAGATTGAAGTTGCGAAAATCGAAAGAGAAACCGCGAACTAAACCTTCATAAACCCTATAAAACTGGAAACTACCTACAAATCAAATCTTCGAACACACAAACCAAACGAGATTACACTTACCTTCAAAAGAATTGCAAGCCCTTCGAAAAATCGAACTGGAATTCTGAAAGTCGCAAGGAATCGAACTGATTGATAGAGGGAATGGAGAGATCTTTTGAAACTCAAACGTCTGGAGAGAGGGAAAGTATCGTGAAGAGTGGGGAGAATAGACGCGAGGGAGAGAATAAAATCTTAGTAACTGATTCTAAAGTGCCAAATTACCACCTTACCCTTTTTAATTGCTGAAACAAAAAAAATAAACATAAAAAAGCCCTAAAAACATGGACCACCCAAAATTGTTGATCTATGGTTAGGATGTGTCCCTATGGACTCACCCCAAGTAGGAGGACATCCATATCCTATATATGCATATTATATAGTATTGTGTATATACATGTGTAAGGTTATTCTGCCACTATATATATATGTATATATCATAATGGTAGTTATACCTATATATATGTATAAGATTAAGCTCTTATTAATTTATATATGTATAATTAAATATATTCATATTCATTAGGATTTAATTTTGTACTTTCTTTATTAATATTATTATTATTATTATACTTATTATTGTTGCTTTCTCCAAAATACTATTCTCATATACTTTATTTATATATATACATATATTTGTATCTGGGGTTTTCTAGAAACTTCTCAAGACGTCGATGCCACCTATCACCTCTTAATTTACCACGTGTAGTCTTGCAACTCTTATGCTTCTAATGTCACCACGTATAACGGATGACATCTACCAACTTGACACCTAGATGTTCTTATTTAAATATATGATCCATTACTTAAGTTAGTAACCCGACAACTAGTTATATATGAGAGTTCCAAATTATAAAATTAATCATTCCATTTAAAATGAAATAAGTTATGCAAATGCCAAAATCAATTCAAGTGGCACATAAAAAACATGTAACGCATGAACTATATTGGCCTAGTGAGTTGTGAGAGGCTCGGGTATTATAAGAAACCCATCACTAAATTCTTTCGATTTCTCAACTTTTACAAGTTTTTCTTCAAGTTTGGGGATTTTCAATCCTCAAATTTCAGATTTTATAAACTTCAAAACTCGATTTGTATGGCTTCTAGAGGGGGAGAAAGAGGAACTATGTGGAATACAAGGAGGAGAAGGGAGCCAACACCTGAGACCGAATCCAAGCCCCAACCGGAGTATGCAGTTGATCAACCGGAGTTCTCCAATGTAGTCATGCTGGATGAAACACACCGGGCTCGATGGGCGGTGCTCTATTTCTGACCATAGATTTCAACAAGGTATCTCGATGAACCTACTCTCGCTAATTTGGCTTTATTGGAGGATTTTCGTGCGTTGTGTGGGCGTATAGATGGGCATGAATTATTGAATAGGCATTAGACTACGTATTCGATTTATACGCTTGAATTCTTGAGTAGTTTTGAATTAGTAGTCTGGAAATGGAATTTGATGGGAATTAGGTTTCGTTTATTTTGATGATACCATGTAAAACTTAAACTAGGAAGTTGGCACCCCATATTCCTTGTAATTATGCATTGTAATAGATAGGACTGGAAGAGCTGAGTTAAGTCAGCTATGACAAAGATTATAAGAAGTCAACTACAGACTGGAATAAAGACTCTGATGTATGTCAGCTGAGTATGGCCATGAAGGAAGTCAAGGACTCGACTGAAGGAGAGTCAGTTGAGGAACAACTGTGAGAAGTGTCAGTTAAGTCAACGCAAGAAGCCAAGTCTATCAGTTGAAGTGATAGTTGAGTCAATCCCATGACTGGAGCAGACTCAAGTCACCTGGGGTAAAGGCAGCAGTCAAGTGAAAACAACTGACTTAGATCCGTTGGAATAAAGTCAAGAATATTACTCGATATAGTAATATGTCAAGCTGCCAGGTCTTAAAATGTTTGGCCCAGAATTGTGCAAAAGGAAGGAACCAATGGGAAACACTGCATTTTGTGTTAGAACCTGCAAACCTGAAATGCCATTTAATACGAGGAAAGGTCAACATCAAAAAGGCTGCAGACCAAAACAAGACAAGCCAACGAACACATAGTGACATTTGAAACTAGCCTATCTCTTCAACGGGCAAATTTCAAATGTGCACTATAAAAGGCTGAGGAAGCACTTTGAGAAAAGGTAACCTTGACAACCTGAACCAAGCAAGAACAAGCAATATTCAAGCAATTAACCTACAATATTCTCAAAGCATTTCAAGATATTCCTCAAGCCTAAAACTCGAAGAAACTCGATCCAACACAAGCTGTGAAGGAGAGATAACTTCAATCAGTTGAAGAGAAAAACTTTTGAAGAAACAAAAGGGGTCTAAATTTCAAGTTGAAGGATTGTAGAAAGGTTCAAGGTCGAACCAAGTATCAAGTTTGTTGGAGGGCTTCGTGATCAAATCCAAGGACTTGAGAAATGAGCTGTAGTAGCCAGGCAGCTGCCTCATGAAGAAGCTGAGTCACAAGAGAAGCCAGCTGTGTGATCAAGGCTGTCTCCAGACTGATAACCGCTTTGTAAACTGATCTGTTACTTAGTGGATTCCTCCAGGAGTTGGAGAAGAGAGGACTTGAAGAATTACCCCATCTTCGAACCTCAATAAAAATACTTGTGTCAATTTACTTTCAGCATTTACTTTCCTGGATATCTATTTAAATATCTGTTGTTAGTTTATATTTGATATCTCACTGATAAATAACTAAGTGCTAAAAACTAAGTGTTAAAAACAAGCTTTAAACTAATCAAAGGGTGTTAAGTCTTCCGCTATTAAAAACCAAATCAACCAAGTTAAGTATATGGCTTAAGCAGCCGAGTTATACTATCAACAGCTCAGTCGAGTTTGTTGAGTGAGTAAATTAGCTGAATAGCCAACATAGCTGTCCACCAAGGACACGGCTGATTTGAGTCAACTCTGTTGAACTATTTAAAAAGACAAAATCGAAAATTTGGTAAGGTTTATTCAACCCCCTCTCCTTCTAAACCTTACACCACACCCCTTGGGACCTACAAATTCATCACATTATTCAAAAAAATATGTCATCTCATAAAATCAAATGCTCATAGTAAAATCATGTGGAAGCTTTTTTTGTATTTTTTTGAAATTTCTAATCCTAAATCACACAAAAAATTAAACATTCTAAAGCGATAAACACGCTAAAATAAAAACAAAAAAAAATCATTTTTTTTTAATTCTTTTACTCCAAATTTTATGCTCTACATGCAATCCTAAATGCAACAGTACTTATTTACGCATTCTTGACAACCCCCCCAAATTTAAAACATGCTTTGTCCCAAACATATGAAGAAATTATCAAAAGAAAAAGAAATGTGTAAAAAGTACTTACCAAATCACTTTGGTGGTGGAGATGGAAGATAGTGGCCTTGTGAGATATCTGATCCATACGAGACATTATCTCGTACATGTACTTTGCTGCTAGTTGATGTCGTCAAACCTCTATAGATACTCAGTATGATAATCATCAGCTATCGCTGTCAACTAATAAATATCATCTATTAATTTGTCCACATCGACTTCCACCCTTTAAAGTCTATCACTAATGCTCCATGGACGGTAACCCCTTATCTAGAGGATTCCGGCATATACCCTTTATTGCATAGTCTCATCTTGCTCCTCTTGAGCAGCAGTCCCCTGATCACCTCTTATCAACCAATTACTCCTATTTCTGACGGATGTAGCATTCAGGTTTGGGAGCCTAACTCTAGTTCTATCTGCATGATTCAACCAATAATCACGCCCATCATACGCGGATAACACAGTCATATCAATCAATTTTGGTCCATCGACTTTGATACCCTCAAAGCTCACATTAAAGTGCTCGGCTATAGGAGTAATAAGCCCATCAATGCAAATTCTCCCCTTTCTTGCTTCCTCACTCTATCACATTGTCATGCTATCATCGCCCCAGCGTTTGGCACAACCTCTGTCTCCAAAGCCATACACCAAAGAATAAACATTTCATCTACCCATAAGGTCCCTTTGCTATCTTCCCTCGTGAACACTGTTTCCACTGAAGTACGTTCTACATAGTGAAATATGGGGCTCCGAATGATAGACGCCTTCGAGGTGCCTGACGTATAAACCCGTTTTCCCGTTATCTCCCTCCAAAATTTATACTTATCAAATTCATTATGTTCCTCCACCCCATAAGCCGGAGTTCTATAAATCGCATTTAAATCATCAATTGATAACTCCCTCGGCTCATTGTCTAACAAATAAATTTTCCTAACAATATTCCCCTTTTTGATGATGCCAAAACTTAAAACATATAACATAAGTAAACATCAAACATACAAGCAGTGCAGTAACAAAGAATGTATGCTTTGAATAATCATTTTATTGATCATAGCATTCTTGTCCTTCACAAAGCTGTTTACAATAAGTATCAGAGCCTTAAATAAATATGACAACACAATGTATATCTAAGCTAAGATACATAGAGAGTGAAAATTATAGAAAAATTCATAGAGCTTATTACAGAAGACTTACATTTATGTAATTACAATGCAAAATACATGAAGGGGTTCACAGCACACTTCAACTCCTTTGCTGCTTCCTTCTTCTCTCTTCTTCATCAGCCATCTTCCTTTTATCCTCCGATCTTCTCCTCTTCTTCTCTTCTTCCTCTCGCTTTTTCTTCTCATAAGCTCGCTTAGCAGCAGGGCCATCCCTTCGCTGCCTCTCAAGCCATTCTCTTGTTGATCTCTCATTCTCTTCCTCTTGCCTTTTCTTGGCTTCAGCTAGCTTGCGTGCAACCTCAAGGATGGTCGTATCCAACCCAGTATGTGATCCCTTTCTTCTGTGGATCAACATACGTTACATCCTTTGGTCTTGGCCGTGGTTGAGAAACTCTTCCACTGCCACCATATCTTCCTCGTCCTGACTCAGCTCCTCTTCCTCTTGGAGTATACTGTATTGGAGCCTTAGACTTTCCAATTGAGTTACTGCTGGAAGTCTGCTGCTTATCGGCCATATTGCACACCTCCAATCCCTTTTCCCAATACACATCCCAAGCTTGAGGCAGAGTCATCCCTTGAAAATAACCTTCAGCTATTAGAGTTGGAAACTCCTCAAGGGATCTAGGCTTAGATCCATCATCAGGCATAGTTATGACCTTCGGGGGCTTGATCGCAACATAGTCCTTTCTGGCTGGAGGACCACCATATTGCTTCATAATTTCATCCACGCTGAGCCGATCGCTTCTCGCCATTTTCAAATGTCGCTTCGATGGCCTTCCTTTTATCTTGCATGGCCACCTTAGCTCTCTCAATGGGTATGTTTTGGGGTAGCTATCGAGAATAGAGGTCGTGACTTCACCTAGTTGTGGGGTTTCAAAGATACATCAAATTTAAAGGAAGATTTTTCGAATTTCCTTCCCCCTCAGCTTTGTCACCTCCTTTCTTCATCTCTTCTTTCAATCCCTTCAGAGCCTCATCTTCCCCCTTTTTGGCATCATCACCAAATGAAAGGGTTAGCCGAGGAAACAAACCACTAAGGATGAAATCCAGTTGGCTGTTGGTCGAGTCTTGCTTGGAGTCTGCTATGGAGTGAGCTTTTGGAAACACGGAACGAGTAGCCTTGGACTCAACTGTCACTAATTTCATCTCCGCCATCAGAAGACTGAACTTTTCATTTATGATGTTCTCTAGGCGAGTAATTTCAGTCTTGTGAAAGTGCTGAAGCAGTTCCATATCCGACTTGTGAGAGGTTTCCATCCTCACAATGTATTCCTTCATTCTCTGCTGATACATTGAAGTGTCCGCACTCCATACTAGCATCTTGGCAAATAGGGCCTTGAAGTAGCGAACCTGCTCCGAACGCATGATAGTCTGCTATGCAACCCATTCCCTTATACGAACGATAATCACTCTTAAATCTGCTGTGAGGGTAGCATCCCAATTGTCCAATCTCAAATCCAGAGATGCCTGGTGGCGTTCCATCTTCTCAATCTCTTCAGAGATCTTCTTGAAAGCTTCACGGAACTCAGCTGTCGGATTTGACTCAGTTTCCAGCCACACTGCATCGAACTTATAATCCATTGACATAATCGAACTGCGTGGGAATGTGCTCTCTTCTTGCATGGTATATTTCTCCTGGTCTCTTGCAGATTCTTCCTCCATGTTGGGCAGTTTAGCAGTGAATAGTAACATTTCTTCAAAAACGTCATTGCATACGAATGGTATCCCCGAGGCTTCACCTTGGGGGTCTTGACCTTGAAGTTCCTGCAATGATCCAGCTCTTTGTGCCTCAGCTGCGGCAGTGTCATCAGCAATTGTTGGTGCAACTGTGGAAGCCTGCGATTGACCTATGGGAGTAAATTATCTGCTGCATTGTGGTAGCTCGCGGTGACTGCCGCAAATGGAGAAACTGAATGAGTTTGCTTAGCTGACTGAGCCTCAACTTTCTTAACAGCTTCCTCGGTCTCATTGGGTTTTTCCAATTGAGTAAACATATCCTCAGCCGATTCATCGGCGTCATCGGAAAATGATGGGACCTTGGGAGATGGCTCATCATCGAAGTTGAATCTCACAGGAGTTGTCTTATCACTGAAAATACTCCAAGATTTGAGAACATCCTCACCTTGTCCTTCAAAGAATCTTGAGATTAGCGGATTGGCTTCATCCCTGATCCCAAAAATGAAGTATCAATGTGCTCTTGGGAATCACGGGGCGCCGATCTTTCTTCTCGCAGAGCTTCTTCAATGTGAGGAATGTTCGATCACCTTCATCCTTACCTGGGAAGTCTCAACCTCCCTTAGGCCTTCTTTACCCCTGCCAGCCTCAACCATGTGGGGCCTTGGGCAATCCCTTCGACGCACTCGCTTTCTTAGGGTCTTCTACGGTGGCATCCATCGGATTCTCAACTCCTTGGATTGTACTTTCATGACCCAAAGTCTCAACTCCCAGGGTCTCTCCATTCATTTTTTGCCTTAGCCGCTAGGGCAAAAGCCTTCATCTCCTTCAAAGAAGTTGACATCTCATCTGAGATAGACTCAACTGTCCGAGCGTCATTAATGTCACTCTGCTGCTCAATGATATTCACTTCTTCACCTCCATACTTTAATGTTTGGTTTCCCACAACAACCTCCGACCCTGCTGTGGTGGAGAGAGTTTCCCCCTCAGCCGGCGCACCAGCTGAGTGAACGATGATGGGGTCACTCTGCTCCTGAGATGCGGCTATGGTTCCCTCTGAGTGTACAACCGCAAGGGCAGGTGTCTCAACACCTTCTTCAGGGGTAGGCTTGGCTTGGGTGCCCAAATTCCCAGCTTCATCGCCAGTTCCCTTGGAGCCATCTTCAGACCGCACGGGGGACGTGGTCGCAGCAATAACAGAGGCAATCTTTTGTGCCACTCCCAAAGGATCAGTACTATGAGAGACATTGGAGGATGCTCCTGGACCTTCGTGAAGATTCAGCTCGTGCATGGCTCCTGATTCCCTGATAGCCTGCTGCATCTCGAACTTCTCTACTGCAGCGGCTGGATTCATTTATTCATCATCACTATCAGTGGACTCATAAATATGCTCATGTGTCCCTGTATGTACACACATCTTGGATTTTTCCAAGGCTCTTGCCTACTCCTCAGCTTTCTCCTTCTTTTCCTCCTTAATGAGTCGAAGGGTTTCCATACAACTCTCTTTGTTCAGAGCAAATTGGACAGTTGCATGTCCAAGGAATCTGAGTAACTCTTCCTTCTCCTCAATGTACTCAGGATGAGCAAATTGTTGCCTTGAATAATCCAGTTTCCACGCCCTCCATTCCCTAAGTCTGCGCTGAATATCTGGGTAAACTGGAGAATACATTATGAGATCATCATCATCATCTTCTCCGGTCTCCTGAATGGTGGTTAGAGGGCTTGCTCCTCCTCAGAGTCATATGCGTCTGTCTGAGGGGGTGAGACAATTTGTTCTTTCATGGACTCGGTTGTCTTAGCTGATTCTTTCTCCACAGCTGTCTCCCGCACAACTGGGTCTTCTATGCTCTGCTGATCAACATCAACAGTCTTCTCGGGCACATTCACTATCTCTGGAGACTGCTCCTCTTAAGCATCAATGGCCTCTTGCTTCTCTCCTATTGAGTATGGACAGTCGTTTTTCTAGCTCGGATTTCCTGAACAACCGTCTTCTTTTAGTGGCAACCAATGGGATCTCTGGTTCCACCCCTTCTTCAGTCTCTTCATGAGGGAAGACCTGTGTTTTAATAGAAGTTTTAGCAGTTGCCTTCCTCGACTTGGCAGTGCGCTTCTTCTTCACAACTGGTGAGGAAATTCAGGGTTCCTCCTCGCCCTCGCACTGGGGGGGGCGCCACCGCATGGGCGGGAGCTTTGGGTTTGGTCACGGATAGGTGCCTTATTTGACTTGTTCTTTGGGAAGGGGTAGGCTTTGATGTAGCATCTCTCTTCTTGGATATCGGCTTCGGGGAGAGAGCTGGAGAGGTTTCAGCTGATTCCCCCTCACTTGTATCCGCCTTTCTTGCATGTGCCTTCTTTTGGGCTCCGGAGAGGTTCGCCTTGAACATCCGTTTGTTTGCATGGAAAGGCTTGCCATGGCGCAGTGCAATACTCTTAACCTTCATGAAATGGCCATTACAAGGCCATATCCCAACGAGCAACCAAAGGTCCCATCCTCCTTGAAAACCCGTTCATCACGCTCGCACATTCGGTCAAGACGAGCTCAGCCCAATTCACCTTCTTTTCTTGCATAATCGTAGCCATCATGATTAGCTTAGTCTTGGACAGCTGATTGAAGCTTCCAAATTTCATATCCACGCACTTGGACACAATGTCTATCAGTTTGTGGTAGTCTTCCTTCAGAAATTCCTTCTTCGTCAGATACACATCCTTCGCAAAGATACTGCGGCTTTGCAACTTCCTTCCAAGCTACAGCCAGGTTGACATCCTTCTCAGCGATGTCCTTCAACCCTTCGGAGGATAGGAAATAGTGCTCAGCAAGGTCCTTTTCAGTGATTTTAATGGCCTTGTTGTGGATGGATGATCGGATTTCATCGTCGTGCACCTCCGTTCACGTAAAACATAGCCACTTGTTCTAGGTAAGTGTGCATCAACTGCATCGAGAGAAAGTCCTTCAGACCGGACTTCTCAAACTTTTCAGCTATCTTCTTCACCAGGACACCATCCACGGCCGGCTTGATCATTCCAGCAAAATCCACGGACGATCTAGAGTGGATTTTCTCGGACAACAACGCAAAATCATGGTTTTCAGCCATTTTGAGAAGATTTTACCGATTAAAAACATGAAAAACAAACTTGAAGAACTAGGGTTTCGAACTTGGTTGCAGAGAGAATAAGATTTCTTGTTGAAGACGAGTAAGTTTGCGTGAGGAGAGATAAAATGAAATTTCATATATATGGGACACGAAAGGGCATCTTTTGGAATTTGAAAAACTTGATCAAGATCAACGGTTGAGATTAAACCTTCAAAACCGCATTAAATTCCCCACATTAAATGCAGCTGCATTTATATCCAATCATATGGTTTACTGTGCAACTTTTGTGCTGACAATCATAATTACGCTAAAGTCATCCTTCAAAACATTCCCGCTCATTTAAAACGACTGCGTTTTTGTCACTTTCTCATGATGCCACTCAGCTGTCAGCTAACTCGACACAGCTGACTTCCCGACTGGGCTGTTTCACTTGGCTGAAATGTGAAACTTGCTCATTTTTCATTTTCTCACCTTCTTTCTCTGCTGATTGAGTCTTCTAAGTAACCTAACTCAGCTCAATTAACCCTAACTCATTCTTGAGCTCTTCAAACCTTGATTCACATAATGGCTTTGTGAATATGTCAGCTAACTGCTTATCAGTTGAGATGTATTCCAAGGTGATGTCTTTCTTTTCAACAGGATCTCTTATAAAATGATATCTGACATCAATGTGTTTTGTTCTTGAATGTAATACATCGATTTCGAGTGATTGCAATAAAGACTGGTGTTATCACACATAATTGGAATATCTTTTTCTTCAATATCATAATCTCTGAGTTGCTGTCTCATCCATAAGACTTGGGCACAACAATTGCCCGCAGCTATGTACTTTGCTTCAGCTTTGGATGTAGCTATTGAATTTTGTTTCTTGCTGAACCAAGAAACCAATGTATTTCCAAGCATTTGACATGTACCTGAAGTACTTTTCCTGAACTCTACATCCATCATATTCTGAGTCTTGAGTATCCTACCAACTTGAATCCTCCTTCCTTTGGATACCATAAGCCGACTTCCTGGCATCCATTCAAATATCTTAGGATTCTCTTAGCTATAGTCATAAGGCTCTCTTTTGGCGCATATTGAAATCTAGAACATACACCTACTGCAAAGGTGATGTCTGGCCTGCTTGCTGTTAGGTAGAGCAATGATCTAATGAGAGCTCTATATTGGGTTTGATCAACAACTTTGCCATATGCATCCATGTCCATCTTGACTGATGTATTCATAGGAGTCTTCACAGAAGACTTCTCTTCCATACCAAATTTCTTCATCAAATCTCTGGTATACTTGGTTGGCTTTTGAAGGTTCCATCCTTCAATTGCTTGACTTGAAGTCCTAGGAAGAAAGTCAGCTCTCCCATCATACTCATCTCAAATTTGCCTTGCATGAGGTTTGAGAACTTATCACACAGTTCTTTGTTTGTGGATCCAAAAATGATGTCATCCACATATATTTGAACAAGCAGTATACTCTCTCCATCTTGAATTCTGAAGAGTGTTCTATCAACCTTGCCTTTGGTGAATCCATTGTCAGTTAGAAATTGAGACAATGTATCATACCATGCTCATGGTGCTTGTTTCAATCCATACAATGCTTTCTTGAGCTTGTAGACCTTATCTCCAATAGTTTTCTACTCAAAACCTGGGGGTTGTTTAACATAGACTTCGTCTTCTAACAGTCCATTTAGAAATGCACTATTCACATCCATTTGATATACAATGAAGTTCTTGTGTAAAAGATAAGCAAGAAACATCCTTATTGCTTCCAATCTAGCAATAGAGCAAAGGTTTCTTCAAAATCTATACCTTCTTCTTGGCAATACCCTTTGGCTACCAATCTTACTTTGTTTCTTTCAATAGATCCTTCCTCACTCATCTTGTTTCTGAAAACCCACTTAGAACCAATAACATTTTGGTGGGTTGGCCTTTGAACTAATTCCCATACTTTGTTCCATTCAAACTGATTCAGATCTTCTTGTATAGCCTAAATCCAATGTGTGTCTTCTAATGCTTGAGACATATCTTTAGGCTCTATTTGGGAAATAAAACAAGTGAACATAGCTTCTTGTTATGCTCTGGATCTGGTTCTTATGCCATCTCTAACATCTCCAATAACTAACTCTGGTGGATGGTCTCTCAACTATCTCACATCAGGTTGGAGTAAGTCTGCTGGATTCAGCCGTCTCGCAGCTAAGTTGTCTTGAACATCTTTTTCATCTTCATTCAGCTGCAGACCTTCCAGCTCTCTTTGAGATTCAGTTATCTCATCATCATCAGGGTTGAGTGTTCTTACTTCAGCTTCAATATAAGGACTCTTCCGCATAGTTGGCTGATTCAGCTTATCAGCTAACTCATCAATGTCTTCTCCATTCACATTGGGTTCATCAAAAACCACATGCATAGACTCTTCTGTGACCATAGTCCAATTGTTCAGCACTCTATAGGCTTTACTCTCAGCTGAGTATCCCAAAAAGATACCTTCATCAACTTTAGCATCAAAAGCCTTCAAATTATCTTTGCCATTATTATGGATGAAGCATTTACATCCAAATATCTTGAAGTATCCAACATTTAGCTTTCTCCCTGTCCAAATGTCATAGGGAGTCTTGATCAATTTCCTATTAATCATGCATCTATTTTGAGTATACCATGTTGTATTTATGGCTTCAAATTTCAAAATCTCTTAGCAATCGGCTTCGCCTAACATAGTCCTTCCAGCCTTCCTTGAGAGTTCTGTTCATTCTTTCAAGCCTACTCCATTTCATTTGTGGAATCCTTGTCCGATAACTCATGAGAAATACCATTTTCAACACAATACTGAGTTATAATCCCATTGTCCAACTCAGTTCCCCTGTCAGATTTTATCTTTATAATGGTTTGACTCTTCTCATTTTGAACTCTTCTCATCAGCTGATGTAATTTCTGCAAAGTTTCTTTCTTTTTACACACGAATATTGTCCATGTATATCCTAAATAATCATCTACCACCACTAAGGTGTATTTCTTTCCACTGATGCTAGCTGGCTCAACTGGAACAAATAAATCCATATGCAACAGATGTAATATCCTTGTTGAAGAAGGACTTGGCTTATCCTTGAATGATGATTTGATTTGCTTTCCCATCCGCATGCATCACATATACTTTCTTTCTTGTACATCTGAGTCTGGCAATCCTTCTACAAGATGACTCCTTGCAAGCTTGTTGATTGTCTTGAAGTTCATATGACTCAGCTTCTTATGCCACGACCAACTTGATTCGGCTGTGCTTTTTGCTAGCAGACATGTGTTTGGTGTAGCAGCAGACCAATCTACCACATACATATTCTTTTGCCTTGAACCTTGCAAAGACTATTTCATCGATTCAAAGATCTTTGATCCGCATATCCCCATGTTGAATCCTGCATTGTAGCCTTTGTCACAGAGTTGGTTGATACTTAACAGGTTGAAGTTGAGGCCTTCAACATAAGCAACATCTGCGATTTCCAATCTATTTTTCTTGATAGATCCTGTGCCTTTGATCTCCTCCGAGCTTCATTACCTCCAAATATAACTTTTACACCCCTAATCTCCTTGAATCTTGACAGGTTTTTCTTGTTTCCTGTCAAATGTCTGGAACAACCACTATCCATGTACCAGGTTCCTTGGCACTCAGCTGTTCCTTGAACCTACAATCAAGGAAATCAGTTTTTAGGTACCCATACTTGTCTGGGTCCTGGGGGTTAGTGCTATAAGATGTTCCAACCAACCTATAGCCAAATGATCTGACTCTAAGAGGTTACCATCTATCAGTGCCATAATCATAGTGCACATTAGCAAATTGCTTGGGGGTTTTAAGATCATACATTTGTCTCTTTTGTCTGTATGCATGTGTGTGTGTTTTAGCAATTACTTTCTTGGGGTAGTTGTGGTATTTCTTAGTGTAGTGTTTGGGTGCATATGTGTGTTGATAAAAGATCTTTTGCCTTTGGAATGACCTTTGCTGAGGTTTAGGTCTTTGCCATTCTGGCTTGTATTCCATAGGTCTTTGTTGATGTTTCACATTATTCCAATCAGCATGGTTTGGATAGTTTCTACCATTCCCATCATACGTATTTCTCTAATGAAATTTCTGGGGTTTCTGGTAGCTCTGTTTTCTTTTCATAGAGTATTTTTTGTTTGGAGTTTGCTGAGGGACATGTCTGAATTTCTTCTCAGCTGTCCTTTCAGCATACTCGACTGGATTCTTTCCTTTCCCTTTATATCCAAGGCCAGTATGATTGTGATTGTGCTTTGGAGTGAATGTGGGTGCAACATTTGGTGTTTTGGGTTTTTTGAATGCTTCATTGCTTGAAGATCCCTTTTCCAAAATCACTTTTGGAAAAGGACAGCTGAGAAGAAATTCAGACATGTCCCTCAGCAAACTCCAAACAAAAAACACTCTTGTCTCCACAAAGGAATTAAAACTTATGCCTGTCTTGTCTCCACATTCCTTTTGACTCATAATAAGTTCATCCAATGATTTAGATGCTTTTGTAAATGAGGCAATCACATTTTTAAGATCTTTTTCCCTCTTTTCTGTAGCAGCTAACTCTGGTATGATCTTAGCATTCTCAGCCTTCAGCTTAGTGTTCTCATCAGCTATGTGACTCAGAGTACTCAGTTGTTTTGTCAGCTGTGAGTTTTAGCTTTTAAGCTGGTTGTTTTGCTCATTTAAAAGTGTGTGTGAGGATTTGATGTGTTCAAAATCTTTTATCATTTTGCCTAATGAATTATAAATATCTTTGGGTGATGAAGTGTGTGTATCATAGTCACTATCACTTGAATCAGAATGAGATGCGTTAGAGTGTAACTCATCTTCTTGATCTTGTTCTTTGGCCATGAGGCAGATCATAGCCTCTTCCTCAGAATCACTTGAGTAGTCTGCTTCACTACTATCCGAGTCCGCCGCTTCTTTGCACTTAGCTAGCTCTGCCAGTCTCTCCAGCCCAACATAACTTTTTTTTTTTTTCTTTTCTGTCTTTCTTTTCCTCAAGACTTTTCTTTCTTCATCATTCCTATACTTGTTTGATCGTGGATAGGAAATAGCCAATCGCAAAATGTCCTCGGTTGTCGCAATTCCAACACAGTTCTCGCTCTCCGATCACTCTATCGGTCCTTGGATTATCCTCTCGATAATCGCTCTTTGATTCTCAGTTCTCTTGGGTGGCCTGTCTTCCCTTGCTTTAGAGGGTGTTGAATGTCTTCTGGAGGTTTCACCCTTGTTCCTTTTATAGTTCTTGTTGAAGAACTTGTTGAATCTTTTAACCATAAAGGCAATCTCCTCCTGGTCAATGGTCTCCTTTGGCTCAACTCTTTTCCCATCACTGGCCAACAATGCAGCTGTCTTAGGTACAGCTGTTTCCTCCTGCTCTTTTCTTCTTAGCTCAAACTCATAGGCATTGAGGTCTAAGAATAGCTCATGGTTAGATGTTCTTGAGAGGTCCATTAAATGTCTTAGGGCCATGACCTTCATTTTTCCATTCAGCTGGGAGGGCTCTTAAAATCTTTATACACATTTCCTTATGTCTATATTCTTTCCCAAGAGCTGAAAGCTCATTTGAAATCTCAGTAAATCTTGCATCCAGCTGATCCAGAGTTTCACCTGCAAGCATTTTAAAATTTTCAAATTTTTGAACAGTAACAGTTAATTTATTCTCCTTCATTTATTCTGAACCTTCACAAATTAAGGTCAGCTTATCCCAAATTATTTTTGCAGATTCGCAAGATTTGACTTTGTTGAACATGGCTTTGTCCAACGTTTTGTAGAGAATATTCTAGGCCATATTGTCCAGGTTGTATCTCTTTCTATCTTCATTTGTCCATTCAGTCCTTGGTTTTTCAATCATGGTTGGTCTTGCTTTCGCAAAGAACTTCTTCTCCTTCACCAGAATCGCTTCTTCTTACAACCGATGATTGACTTTGAGTATTTGCAATGGCCCATCCTCTATCACTAGCCACATTCCATCATGTAATGCTGATAGATGAGCCTGCATGCGAATTTTCCAGTCATCAAACTCTTCCACAGTAAACATTGGAATACGAGTTAGATTTACTTCCATGATAATAACTTTGCTTAAAAGATTTAAAGACTTTGAAACACAAGTGTTAAAACCTTTTGAAAAGATAGAGATCTAGTTCAGTAACCAGTGCAGAAGGCTCAATAAACCAACCGCTCTGATACCACTTATAGGTCCCAAGGGGTGTGGTGTAAGGTTTAGAAGGGGGGTTGAATAAACCTTACCAAATTTTCGATTTAGTCTTTTTAAATAGTTCAACAGAGTTGACTCAAATTAGTCAGATCCTTGGTGGACAACTAAGTTGGCTATTCTAAGTTACCCACTCAACACTCGATCAATCGCTGATAGTATAACTCGGCTGCTTAAGCCAAATACTTAAATTGGCTGATTTGGTTTTTAACAACAGAAGACTTAACACCCTTTGATTAGTTTAAAGCTTATTTTTAACACTTAGTTCTTAGCACTTAGTTATTTATCAGTTGGATAGCAAATATAAACTAACATCAGATATTAAATAGATATCCAGGAAAGTAAATGCTTAAAGTAAATTAACACAAGTATTTTTATACAGGTTCGAAGATGGGGTAATTCTTCTAGTCCTCTCTTCTCCAACTCTTGGAGGAATCCTCTAAGTAACAGATCAGTTTACAAAGCGGTTATCAGTCTGGAGACAACCTTGATCACACAGCTAGCTTCTCTTGCGACTCAACTTCTTCACGAGGCAATTTGCACAGCTCAAGCACATGTACCACTTCTCAAGTCCTCGATTTGATCACGAAGCCCCCAACAAAATTGATAGTTGGTTCGACCTTGAACCTTTCTACAATCCTTCAACTTGGAAAGTAGACCCCTTTTGTTTCTTCAAAAGTTTTCCTCTTCAACTGATTGAAGTTATCTCTCTTTCACAGCTTGTGTTGGATCGAGTTTCTTCGAGTTTTAGGCTTAAGGAATATCTTGAAATGATTTGAGAATATTGCAGGTTAATTGGTTGAATATTGTTTGCTCTTTCTTGGTTCAGGTTGTCAAGGTTACCGTTTCTCAAAGTGCTTCCTCAGCCTTTTATAGTGCACATTTGAAATTTGTCCGTTGAAGAGATAGGCTAGTTTCAAATGTCACTTTGTGTTCTCGCTTGTCTTGTCTTGGTCTCAGTCTTTGTAATGTTGACCTTTCCTCGTATTAAATGGCATTTCAGGTTTGCAGGTTCTAACACAAAATGCAGTGTTTCCCATTCGTTCCTTCATTTTGCACAATTCTGGGCCAAACACTTTAAGACCTGACAGCTTGACATATTACTATATCGAGTAATATTCTTGACTTTATTCCAACGGATCTAAGTCAGTTGTCTTCACTTGACTGTTGTCTTTACCACAGGTGACTTGAGTCTGCTCCAATCATGGGATTGACTCAACTATCACTTCAACTGATAGACTTGGCTTCTTGAGTTAACTTGATTGACACTTCTCACAGTTGTTCCTCAGCTGACTCTCCTTCAGTCGAGTCCTTAACTTCCTTCATGACCATACTCAGCTGACATACAGCAGAGTCTTCATTCCAGTCTGCAGTTGACTTCTTGTAATCTTTGACATAGCTGACTTAACTCAGCTCTTCCAGTCTTATCTATTACAATGCATAATTACAAGGAAAATGGGGTGCCAACTTCCTAGTTTACGTTTTACGTGGTATCATCAAAATCTAACAAATAAATTTCCTAACAAAATTGTTAAGGAGATATCTTTTACTTGTTTGGCATTAATTAAGAAAATTGGGTATTTGAGCATGTTGCGAAAAAATAGGCATGTGAGCTTTTGTGCATATAACTGTTTTTATCTTATTCAGTCTTATTTTTTTCCCTTGAGTGTGTCATTCATGATTGCTTGAATTTTAGAACTTGCTTTGGTATCTTCATTGAAACCATGTGTGTGTGCAATTTTTAAAATAATTTAAAGCCATCTTTGTTTAACCTACTTAGCCTAAAAGCCTACCTATGAACTCATGATTCTCTAGTTAGCCAGTTTGAGCTTTAACTTTTTATTGTTAGCCACATTTTGATCTTTAAAAATTAAAAGATGATTTTTATCCCTAAAATTACTTGAGCTTATAGAATATGAATACTTTTAGGGAGACGTGGTGAAATTATGAAAAAGAGAGAAAGTTGGCAAAAGAATGTGGGATGAGTAGTGCTAGGTAAATCAAAGAATAATGAAGCTCAGAAAAGAAAGAAAAAAATTCTTTGGAAAAGAAAGAAAAAAAATCGAGCAAAAGAAAGAAAAGAAAAAATTCTGAAAATTTTGATAAATTGAGAGCTTGAGGCTAAAGAAAAAAGAAAAGAAAAAAAGGCAAAAATGCCTAAGAATGAAAAAAGGAGAAAGAAAGTGAATGGTGGAGTTGAGTTGAAAAAGAAAATATATTGAAGGAATGATTTTAGATGAAATGGGTTGGTGAGTTGCAAGTCTGTGTGCTTAAATTCTATTTGCTCAAGTCAAGTCAGTTAATCCAAATTTTCCCTAGCCTTACCAAAGAGCCTACATTACAACCAAATGAAAAGTCCTATTTTATTCTTAAATTGTGCACACTAAAGTGGCAGAGATGTTAGACGATTTGTAAAACTATGTTAGTTATACACTCATTGAATTGAGTTGAGTGCATATACTTCCCATACACTTTGAGAGTTGAGTGATACACTATTACTTGTGAGTCGCAATGTCAAGTACCCGAAAGAGTATTAATTATGCCGAACTTGTGATTGATGACTTCTTGATAATGAATTGCATGGTTTACTTGAATATGGAGTCGAAGAGATTGAATGTTTATAGTGTTTTGCATGTTCTTTGTACCCCTTGAGATAATTTTTTTCTAATTTTCTCGAGGACGAGCAATGGTTTAAGTTTGGAAGATTTTAATATGTGTAATATATATGTCCATTTAAGGGCATAAAATGATATATAATGGATGCATTTGCACACATATTTAATGTATTTTACTTAGTTTCCTTAGAAGGGCATGATACTGCGTATTCTTGTAACTTTTTACAGGAAACGAATCTTAAATGGAAACATATCAGTTAGAAGGCCCGGACAAGATCGAAAAGTGCGAAGAGAAGATCGAAGTAACGAAGAAATAAACAGAAACAAGCCACACGGTCAGACCGTGAGGCTCACACGACCATGTGAGTTGAACCGTGTGATTTTTACACGTACGTGCGGCTTGATTTTCAGAGACATAATACATGACCGGACCTTGTGAAGATGACACAACCGTGTGAAGTGTTTGGGCGAAAAATAGAGACAAAAAAAACTTACATGGTCGGACCGTGTGAATGGTACACAGGCCATGCAGTTTGTTTTTGCCAGATTTTGTTGTCCTTTTCCCGTCAGAACTCTACAAGTGATATCTCAAAGCACCTATATAAAGGGACCAAAGTTTGCACGAATTGAGAACATCTCATATCATTCATACAACATACAACACATCAAAATATACAAAGTCACACAAATCAAAGGTCTTCTGAGAGAGGAGGGCTAATCTACGAAGAGCACCACAAGGACTTTCGCATTTACTTTAAGCACATGAGTTTCAAAGGCTTGGAAGGAGGATACATTCTGACAGGAAGGGGTTTTCTTTCTTAGTTTAGATCTCTTATTTGTACTTAAATGATGTCAAACTATTTGATTTCAACTTTGTCTATGAATTTGTTATCAAATATGTTATGCTAATCTTTCTGATTCTAGGACATAATCAAAACTGTGGATTCATGTTAAATCCTTCTTGATTGTTTTCTTAATTGATTTATGTGTTCTATTATATGAATTCGATGCTTATTTCTTGTAGATTATCTAATCAATAATTTGAATGTCAAATTTGTTAGTTCATAATTCGAGAGATGAGTTCTAACAAAAACAGAAATCAAATTCAGACAAAAATGGGTATGAGTTGGGATGCTTATAACTGTTTGTGGGGAGTATTTCAATTCAAAGATCTTTTGGGAATTGATATTAAACATTGATTGGATTTAATATTGAAGAAACATGTTGAGATTATGTGCCTAAGGTTGCTTTCATATTTGTTGAAAAGACTTCTGGAGTTCTGATTTTTACAAATTACTTCTTTCATTTTATTTGTTAGGATAATAAGACTTGTGATTTTCGGTCGCTTCAATAAAATTGGAATACGAAGTTATTATAGCCTAAGTGTTTCGTATTCAATCCCTAAGGAATACGATCTTACTTGCCATTATTCTATAAACTACGATGTACACTTGCAGTATTGCGATCAAAGTTTTGGCGAACACAACTAGTTGGCAATTACAACTTTCTGTAGTACAGCATATTTGGAAGTTAACTGAGGAGTACAATTTCTTCCCAGGAGCGGGCCATAAAGTCACAAAATTTGTTGTCAATTCTTCAACATTCTCGTTTCTAGAAACTCATTCACAATCTTGGGGTTAAATCGATGTAATTTCTCTCGAGAAAAAATTGACGAATTTTTTCCGTATTGGTGTCGAAAGAGTCCGTAAGAGATTACAAAGAAACTCTTTACCACTCTATAAACATAACCACATGCTTATGTCACGCACTTAAAAATATTTCGTTCTTCCCATCAAAAAAAAAAATACTTCGTTCTTGAAGGTATTAAATTTTGTGCAACAAATTTCTCCATATGAATCACCTTATCTTGGAATACCCTTTGGCCTAAATTAGAATCTCAATTCTTAGATGCCTTGGTAGATATAAAGTCCCGGGATAAGCTATACTAACAATATGATTGCTACATTCCATCAAAAAAAAATAATATGATTGCTATTAGATAGGCTCACAAATAGCCCGTTTGCTTTTATTTTTGTTGGGTATCTATCTGCCTCTAAAGATTGATACACGAAGTACCAAAACAAATACAGACTCAATATGAAACCTATTATACAAGTTTATACTCTAGACTCAAAGTATACAACAAAATACAAGTGAATCAAAGAATACAAAAATTAGGAAATTAACTCAAGATAATATGAGGGATAAAACCCCTAAACCGAATATTGAAAATGATTCGGCTCAGGACCAGGTTTTCCCCAAAACCACGAAGTCAGTGACCAGAGAACCACAAGAGAGCCAAGAGGTCAAGCCACGCCACACAAGCCTCCAAGGAAAGCCCTCCCAGTTTCACAGAGAAACCCTAGAAAACCCCAGAAATCCACCCAAACCCTAACCTCAGAGAGAAGTGGATAATACACCGAGAAAATGGTGGATTCACACAGATATCACAGAGATAGAACCCCAAACACTCAGATCGCACAAGAACACCAACCAGATGTTGGATTTCTTAGAGAGAGAGAGATCGAAGTTTAGAGTGAGAAAGGAACCAGAGAGTTCTAGAGAGGAGAGAGAAAAATATCACAGAGAGAATAAATTAGGGTTCAAGAGGATAGGGCTTTATAGGGTAAAGCAACGGTTCAGATCAAACCTTACAAACGGACGAACAAGATTGAACCAAGAGGATCCGCGGACAAGGGATTCGGATCCCGCAATCCGAATAAGTGACCCGCAGACTGAGGTGAAATGGGTTGGGCTCTCGATTGCATAGTGGGTCGCTTTTGTGGGCTTTGAAGGATAGGCAACAAAATGGGCAAGACAAAGCAATGGGCCAATATCACAACATTCTCCACCTTTGGCTCATTGTAGTTCATTAGACAAACTCGGGAAGTACATCGTCATCATCATCGCTTCGAGTGCCTACTCAAAGACACACCAAGCAGGACTTTACCATAATAAGCACTCGAGCCTATTATAGTACCAAAGAAACACGTAAGTAAGTGGTTTTAAGTGTCGACTCAAACAAGCATAAGCAAGTTTTTGTCCAACGGTTTTTGGACTCACTAGCAAACACACAGTAAGCAAGCAAGCCCAGGGTAATCACCAAAGGGACAGCCTAGTCTCCAGTGTCAAAATTTAGAATTTTCAAACAAGTTTTGAACTTTGATAAGGGTAGACACTTAGTACCCATATCACAGGTTGTATTCGGATGCCACTTTTTCCAGACAGACAAGCCCTTTAGAAACAATATCCCTTATAAAATGAAATCTAACATCAATATGGTTTGTTCTGTCATGAAAAACTAGATTCTTACAAAGCTGAATACCAGATTGAGAGTCAAAAAATACAACAACATTTTGTTTTAGAAAACCAATTTAAACAAGTCCTTTTAACCATAAGGCTTCTTTTAAAGCTTTCAAGAATAAAGAACATATTCTCGACTGTTGTAGAAAGAGCCACAATATGTTGCGCTTGGGATTTCCAACTTATACAAGAGCCACAAAGTGTAAAAACATAAGAAGTTGTTGATTTTCTGTTATCTTTATCATTTGCATAGTTGGAATCCACATATCCTTTTAAAACAACACCATTTTCACACTTAGAAAATTTAAGGCAATAATCAGTTGAATGTCTAAGATATCTCAATAACCACTTCAAAGCATTCCAATGCACCAAACCAGGATTAGACATAAATCTACTAAGGCAAGAAACAACATAGGCAATGTCAGGTCTAGATCGACCATTAAGTACATAATGAGATCCAATGGCATTAGCATAGGGAATGTTTTGCATAGAAGAAACTTCAAGATCGATTTTAGGGGATCGATCCATACTTAACACAAAGTGAGCAAAGCAAGAGGGACATTCACATTTTGCAATACACATAGAGAATTTTTGTAAAATTTTTCAACATATGAAGATTGATGAAGATAGAGCACAGAGTTATTTCTATCCCTATCAATATTCATTCCAAGTATTTTCTTAGCATCACCTAAGAATTTCATGTCAAATTTAGCACTTAAGCAGTTTTTAACATGATCAATAGCCTTAATGCATGGTCCAAATAAAAGCATATCATCCACATAGATAAGCAAGAAAACAGAGACATAAAGATCAAGTTTGAAATACGTGCAATGGTCAAATTTGCTTTCTGCATTTCAAATCAAGCATGCATCGATCAAATTTTTTATTCCTCGCCAGGTGATTGCTTTTAAACCATACAAAGACTTTTTTCAACAAACATACATGGTTAGGTTTGGATTTGTCTTCAAAACCCTCGAGTTGTTGTTTCATAAAAATTTGTTCTTCCAAATCACCATGTAAAAAAAAAGTTTTAACATCAAGTTGCTTTAGTTCCCAAAGTCAAATTGAGCCACTAAAGCTAGCATAATTTCTCAGATTTACAAACTTCACAACAGTGCAAAAATCTCGGTGCAATCAATGCCTTCTTTCTCGAGTAAAACCTTTTGCAACTAATCTAGCTTTGTATCTAACACCTTCATTTTCTTGTTTGATTTTAAACAACCATTTACAATCAACAATGGAACAATTAATGTGTTTTGGAACAAGTTCCGGTGTGTTATTCACATACAAAGAAGTCATTTCATCTTGCATAAAGACTCACCATTTCACGAGTTCATGATTTCACAAAGATCAAGATATGTTTTAGGCTCAGAATTTTCAATTGATTCAAACACAGAGAACACATAAGAAGTTAAGTGGAAATCATCAAACTTATTAGGAATTCTAATGTTCCTTCTTGTTCTATCTCTGGTTAACACATAATCATTCAAGTTATTATTATCATCTTGCTCATGATTCAATTCAGTGTCAACAAGAGGAAATTCATCATGCTCATTATCATTCAATTCAGCATTATCATTCTCAATATCATTGTGCACATCATCAGCATTCACAAGGTCATGCTCAGCATCACTCATATCAGAGTTATCATTCACAGAAATAGAAGGCACATTAGAAAGCTCCACCTTATTAGGAGTAGTGGGGCTTTGAGTTTGAGAAACATTTTTAGAAACATCAAGGCAGGGGAACTCATTTTCATTAAAAACCACATCCCTGCTAATCAACACTTTAAAACCATTTTCAGATTTAGACCACAATCTGTACCCCTTAACCCCATCAGGGTATCCCAAAAAAATACATTTTAAAGATCTTGGATCAAGTTTGTCAACCTTTTGGTGGACAAAGGCCGAAATGTACCAAAAAAATTTAAATTTGAAAAGTCCACAGTTTACTGCACCAAACTTGTTCAGGGTATTTACCTTTCAAAGGTGCATGATGGTGATCTATTAATCACATAAGCAAATTTGTATGATGAACATTTTTCACCCTGAACTTTTGGAAAGTCCGGATGTACTTAACATACTTCTCACCCTTTCCAAAAGAGTTCTATTCATCCTCTCAAAGAACACCATTTTCCGAGGAGTGTAAGGCATGACTTGTGTCTTACAATGCCCGAATCAACACAAAGTTGATCAATGAGTTTGTTGCAAAATTCCAACCCATTGTCGTTCTCAAATACTTAATTTTCTTTCCAACGATTTTCTATCAAGATTTTCCAATTTTGAAGTTTTTCAAAAACATCGACTTGTTTTTCATAAGAAATACAAACACTTTTCTTGAAAAATCATCAATCACAGATAGAAAATACCTATTCCCACCATGTGTAGGAAACACTAGCAGGCCCCAAACATCAAGATGTAAGTATTCAAGAATGTCGGTGCATGAAGATTATTTAGGATAAGATGAAGTAGGGAAACTAACTCTTTGTTGTTTACCATAAATGCATGAGTCATGAAGGGAACACAAGTAAGTTTATCATTTCCAAAACATCCTTCTTTATGCAACAATTCAAGACCTTTAGAACTTATATGACCAAGCTTTTATGCCAAAGTTCGTTTTATCAATCACAGCGTTCACATTGGTCATAGAGTTCACATTGTTCACATAATTTAGCATGCAAGAGACAGACAAAGATTACAAACATACGAGTTCCTTTTCTTTTCACTTTAGCAATAATAAGGAGCCTTTCATGATTTTCATCAAACCCTTACCCCATCTTCCTCATAACCATCATGCTCAAGCAAGACAGAGATCAAGTTGTTAGAGAGATCAGAACATGCCTTACATCATTTAGAGTCAAAACAAAACCAGAATCAAGTTTCAAACACACAGTACCAACACCAATCACTTGACATTTCTTATCATTTGCCATAGAAACAGATCCATTTTGCACAGAAGCATATGAGGCAAATAAGTGTTTAAAAGGTGTCATGTGAAATGTGCAAGCAGAGTCAATAAGCCAATCATTTTCACTGAAAGAATTTGAAGGCACAACATTCACAGAATCATGCACTTCATGCACCATAAACACATCACCCATGTGATCATTACCGTGAGTCAAGTTCACGTAATCATTGGTTTGGTTCTTGTTATTCGATTATTATTTTGGTTATTGTTCGTTATTCCTGGTTTAGTACACTCTTTTTATGTAATGGCCATGTTCACCACGCTTATAACACTTTCTATTGTTTTGGGGTCAGAGTGGACCTCCCCGCTTTTACTCCTCTTTCTACTAGAGTTTCGTTGTTGTTATTCCCATTCCTCCTATTCTCGAGGTCTACCCCGACATGCATAACCTTCCCCGACCCCCTGTTCATTCTCCTTTGATATTTTCAGATCTAATTCCTTACTCTTAAGGCCATTAATCACAAGATCAAGGGTAATAGAGTCTCTCGCCATACTTAATGGCCGATTTCACATCAAAGATAAGAATCGGGGATGGCATTGGCATTCAAAGAACACAATAGGAGTATAATCATCAATGTTTTTATCACTAAATGAGTTTGATATCTTGTATCGATTTTGTAAAAACATCCAAGTTCTCATCCATATCCTTAGTCAAATCAAGTTTGAATCTAAAAAACTTTTCAAGTAGAAAGAGTTCGAGGGTAGGGAAGTTTCAAAGATAAAGTTCTTGTAATTTTTCCCAAAGGGCTTTGGCGGTTAACTTGCCCACTTTTCTCAAAACAACATCGACATGATTAAGGATAATGGATGAGTAGGCAAATTCATCAAGTTGATTTTATTTCAAAGAAGATCTTTATCGAGTATTTTTGATCAATTGCTTTAAAACATTTTCATGGAATTAAAATCCCCTTCATCTTTTGTTGCCAAATAGAAAAATCACTTTTCCCATTAAAGGGTTCCAAATGATAACAGATGCACCGGCCATATTCACGAGATAAAGCCACGAGGATATCACAAGAATATAGCACAAAGCAGGTATCACTGCTATCAAATAACACAACAGGCTAAATGTAACAGAGATAAGTGGACCACACAGAGTCCAATAATGACAAAATAAAATAAGGGGCAAATAATGGACCACACAGAGTCCAAAGATCGATCAAGATAAGCAAGAAAAGGCACATAGACCACGCATAGTCCAAAAGAACCAAGATCAACAGTAAAGTAAAGCTAGGTGGATTCCTTCGCACTCAGATTCCACCGCACTCAAGGCACGTGGTCAAGAGGCTAATGCTTAGTGGTTTCCCTAAACTAAGTACTAATCGAAAGTAAAAAAAAAAAGAGAAGCGGTAAAGAGAATCTTACAACCAGGAGCCTGTCCTGGGTTCTCACCACAACCAAGATCAACCAGGGAGCCAACAGATCACCAAGAAGCTCAAGAACCAGAAGCACCAACCCACCACGAGGCAGATAGGTACTCTGATACCACTGTTGGGTATCTATCTGCCTCTAAAGATTGATACACGAAGTACCAAAACAAATACAGACTCAATATGAAACCTATTATACAAGTTTATACTCTAGACTCAAAGTATACAACAAAATACAAGTGAATCAAAGAATACAAAAATTAGGAAATTAACTCAAGATAATATGAGGGATAAAACCCCTAAACCGAATATTGAAAATAATTCGGCTCAGGACCAGGTTTTCCCCAAAACCACGAAGTCAGTGACCAGAGAACCACAAGAGAGTCAAGAGGTCAAGCCACACCAAGCCACGCCACACAAGCCCCCAAAGGAAAGCCCTCCCAGTTTCACAGAGAAACCCTAGAAAACCCCAGAAATCCACCCAAACCCTAACCTCACAGAGAAGTGGATAATACACCGAGAAAATGGTGGATTCACACAGATATCACAGAGATCGAACCCCAAACACTCAGATCGCACAAGAACACCAACCAGATGTTGGATTTCTTAGAGAGAGAGAGATCGAAGTTTAGAGTGAGAAAGGAACCAGAGAGTTCTAGAGAGGAGAGAGAAAAATATCACAGAGAGAATAAATTAGGGTTCAAGAGGATAGGGCTTTATAGGGTAAAGCAACGGTTCAGATCAAACCTTACAAACGGACGAACAAGATTGAACCAAGAGGATCCGCGGACAAGGGATTCGGATCCCGCAATCCGAATAAGTGACCCGCAGACCTGAGGTGAAATGGGCTGGGCTCCTGATTGCATAGTGGGCTGCTTTTGTGGGCTTGAAGGATAGGCAGCAAAATGGGCCAATATCACAACAATTTTCATATTCCTTTTTGTATTTTAATGTGTTTCTCATACGCTAATGAAAAATACTATTTTGAGCAATTTGAATAGTACTATGATTGTCACAATATATAATCGTAGACATCTAGTACACGGACCAGGGATATCGATTTCTTCGAGAAGCTAGCGAAGCCAACCAATATTATTTTGTAGGGATAATTACAAAAAAACCCCTGAGGTTTGGCCTAATTACAAAAAAACCCAGACTTCTTTCAAAATTACAAAAAAAAAAACCCTATGGTTTGATTTGTCTAACAAAAAACCCCCTGTGGTTTGACCTCTTTTCCAATTTAGGTCGTTCTGTAGGATCATCGGGCACCCTGAACTCTTTATTAGATGAAGATTTTCCCAACGTCTCATTTGTAAAGCCATCATCGACCAATTATCAACCTCAAAATTGTCATCGGATTCATAATCGCATAACAAATCTTGTGAGACACTGTCATCATTATAGTTCAAGTCGACTCATTATCATCTCCTTAATCATTACCGTATTATGTTCATCAATAATTTGCTCCCATATGGGCTCTACATTGCATGGTGTCAGCGAAAATCGTTAGGTTATTTAACGGTTGGATTGAATTGTTAGAAAAATCAAACCACAGGGGGTTTTTTGTTAGACAAATCAAACCATAGGGGTTTTTTTTAATTTTGAAAGAAGTCTCCTCATAATTTGAATTTATATGAGTACCATTGATCGGAGTGATACCACATCAAGCTGAGAAATTAGTAGTTCAAGGAGCAACCATGAATTGGCCTAATAAATACACCACATTAGTCATACTTTGGCCGTGTAACTCTGACATTCACAAGACAAATTTAGTTATCGATAAATTGTGGGATCGTTAAGTGCAAAATAGATTATCGTAAGCCTATTAGAGGTTGCTCGATCAAAACCTAGATAAATGCTGCCTTAATTATAATTTTGGTCCTTTATCTTTGGGTGATAGCAAAAGTGATCCATTAAATATAGGGGGTGGCAATTTTATACCCCAATAATTTAATGGTTATAACAAGTAATATAGGCGATATCCTTTCATCCTGACCACAAAAATTTTAATTATTTTTAACGGCAAAAAGTTCAAATCTAAAATAAAAGTTGAAAGTACCTTACCCTATGTAAATGTAAATGCAATCTGGGGAGTGGGCCACAACCTGATACATGCCTATTAAGTGTTTATTTTGTCAAAACTTAGAAGTTACTAGAATTTATCCTATTTTGGCTCACCTTAAACACGCACGTTCAAATTTTTTCACGTGTAGTTTTTCATTACAGCTTTATTATTGATGGTATTGTGTGGCGGGGGGGAATTCTTGCTGAAATTTGGTCCGTTGACCGAATTTTGACCAAATATATAAGTGGTTTCCATTAGTGAAAATTAGAATTAAATTATTTGTAAAAATTCTACTAAGTGAGTAGATGAGATTGGCATTTGGAATTTCTCAAAACCAAATCCGGGTGAATGAGAAATTAATGCTAGAAGTTAACCACTTAAAACTAGAAAATGGTATGAAAAATGAAAAATGTGGGGAAGGAGAAAAGCTCCATCCCACATAGAGTAGAAAACCAAAGATTGCTCTATTTGTAAATCCCAAATTGAACAATTGGGATTGGGCCCTTAGGGCACCAAAGTTTTTAAAAGGGTAAGGACCTACATTCTTGTGAGTTTGATTCAAAACACACGCGCGCGCCGCTGCCAGCAACTCGGCTAGGCCTGGTTATGGGTCGTGGGCTTGGGCTTGGGCTTGAAGGCCCTTATACTTTTTTGGACCAAATTTATTTAAAACCTTTTTAAAAAATTAATTAATGGGGGGGAATTTTATCGAAATTTGGTTTGCAAAAATTGGGCGTTGACCGAATTTTGACCAAATATATAAGTGGTTTCCATTAGTGAAAATTAGAATTAAATTATTTGTAAAAATTCTACTAAGTGAGTAGATGAGATTGGCATTTGGAATTTCTCAAAACCAAATCCGGGTGAATGAGAAATTAATGCTAGAAGTTAGCCACTTAAAACTAGAAAATGGTATGAAAAATGAAAAATGTGGGGAAGGAGAAAAGCTCCATCCCACATAGAGTAGAAAACCAAAGATTGCTCTATTTGTAAATCCCAAATTGAACAATTGGGATTGGACCCTTAGGGCACCAAAGTTTTTAAAAGGGTAAGGACCTACATTCTTGTGAGTTTGATTCAAAACACACGCGCACGCCTTGCACAAGCAAAGAACTCCTAGCCAGCCCTGGTTATGGGTTGTGGGCTTGGGCTTGGGCTTGAAGGCCCTTATACTTTTTTGGACCAAATTTATTTAAAACCTTTTTAAAAAATTAATTAATTATTTTAATTAATTAATTCCATCAAATGCTGCGAAGCCAGCATGCACGCGTGCAACGAGGACAATGCACAAAACCTGTCACGCGCACACTAGTGCGCGGATGCGCACTTCTGAACTGGTGCACCTGTTCGAGCAACCGGTGCATTTTTTGGCTGTAGATATGTCTTTTCGATCCAAAAGACATATCATTTCCCTGAGACACCTTGAGGCCTATAAATATTCAGCCCCTGCAGATGAAATCAGATACGATAATCAGATAATAAAATCGAGCCATTTTGCATTTGCATATTGAATTACTCCCTTCAAAAGCGTGAAAGTTTCAAACACTATATAGTTCATTGATAGTTCGTTTTCTGCAAGTGCTGCTAAATCGTACTCGTTTAAGTCATTGTATCTTAGGGACGATTGCCAGAATTGTAAGCACTTTGTAAACGAGACAATTTCATCTTGCGGAGAAAGTATCTAATATAGGCCTCGACTTAGCCAGATTATCCAAACATTTTCTGCCATTTTCTTGTAAACAGTAAACCACCCAAACAATAATCGCAAGACAAAATCTTCTGCTGTTTTCAAGACGATGGCGTCCGTTTCATTCACTCCGATGGTTGTTGCTCCTGATCACGGCGAGAAACCGGCGAAATTCTTTGGCGTTGATTTCAAACGCTGGCAACAAAAGATGTTGTTCTACCTGATAACTTTGGGTCTGTCCCATTTCTTGAAGGAGAACCCCCTACCGTTGGCGATGAAAAAATCCGACAACCAAAGGAGGATCGCTGTGGATGCTTGACATAACAAGTGATTTCTTTGTCGAACTATGTTTTGAACGGGCTAGACAACACCCACTATAACATCTATAGATTGTTCAAAACGTCCAAAGAGTTGTAGGACTCTTTGGAGAAAAAGTACAAAATAGAAGATGCCGACACAAAATGGTTGACATCAAAATAGTGATCAGCTAAGTTCAAGAAAAATCAGATAATACTTCATGACTTGGTGTCTGAAGGGATGATTCTAAACGAGTCTTTCCAAGTGGCTGCGATAATCGAGAAGTTGCCACCATTGTGGAAGGAATTTAAGAAGTACCACAAGCACAAGAACAAAGAAATGGGGCTTGAGGATTTGATAGTTCGACTTTGGATTGAAGAAGACAACCGCGATTCCGTTGGAAATCGACAATTGTGGGGGTGACACCATATTTTATGGAACAACAATGGAACTTTTGTTGCATTTTTAAATGTAACAGAAGTTGTTGCCAAAAGTGTTGTAACACTAAAACCGTAGTTGCATGAAGTGTTGCCCAAAGTGTTGTAACACCAGAGGTAGACACAGTAACAAGTTAAGTCTGAAGTGTTACTAAAAATGTGATAATACCAAAGGTTACACACCCTATAAAATATTTTAATGGAATTGTTGGAATTAAGGTCTGAAATCTGTTAAAATGAGGTTCTAACTGGATTATTGGGACAATGTTCTAACAAAATTAAAGGGAAGTGGGTGAGAGCCATAAAATTTCTGGATAATCTTGTGTTGAACAAGGAAACCAGAAAATGGAAGGGGTAGCTTTACTTTTTAGCAAACCACATAAAGGATAATACCTTGAAGTGTGAGGGTGCTTTGGCTAAAGTAGAAGCACCCAAGAAAATAAATTCAGCATTCATGATATAAATGATGGTACGATCATTAAATCAAGAAATTTTGTATTTAGGTGTCTTTTCTTGCAAAGAAAAGAGGTAAGTCTAAACATATTCGTGGTAGACACAATACCATTAGACAGTTGATTTCGAATGGGGTTATTTCGGTTGACTACGTGAAGTCAAAGGAAAACCTGGCAGATCCGATCACAAAAGGAATAAATCAAGATCAATTGTATAAACTGTTAAGAGGAATGTGTTTAAAATCCACAAAATAAAGAATGTTCATAGTGGTAACCGAGCCTTGTGAATTGGAGATCCCAAGACTTTGGTTTAAAGGGACAACTAAGTTATGAATGTTCAGCTGAAAACTTGGAAAATGTGTTAGCTCATTCCCGGAACTTCCAAGTAAAATAGAAACCTGGTGAATGTGGTGAGGTTAAGACTTTTAATGATTCCTATACTAAAAGGTGGAGTATGGAAGGATAATCTTCAATAGGAGATCGCCTATATAAGTGAGAAGTAATGGCCGCTTCAAAGAAACACTTAAGAATCTAAGATATGGTCTAGGGCCGAAATGGACACAACGTGAGAACAACAAGTGTTAGAATTGTTATTGTGTAAGTACTGTTGTCTCAGTTTACACAAACGATTGAGTAGTTCAAGACATCGCATCACTAAGCAGCTAGTAAATCCGATAGTATTTTGCTAAAGAAGGTTCAAAGCCACAAGCTACCTATCCAGATGCAATAACAGTACGCCGAGACTTTCAAGCGAATTTGCATACACACATGCATTAATTTCGTTTATGTGGGGGATTGTTAGAATTTGGTTTGTAGAAATTAGGTATTGACCCGATTTTGACCAAATATTTAAGTGGTTTTCATTAGTGAAAAATGGAATTAAATTATTTGTAAAAATTATACTAAGTGAGCAGATGAGATTGGCATTTGGAATTTCTCAAAACCAATTCCAGGTGAATGAGAAATTAATGCTAGAAGTTAGCCACTTAAAACTAGAAAATAGTATGGAAAGGGGAAAATATAGGGAAGGAGAAAAGCTCCATCCCACATAGAGTAGAAAGCCAAAGGTTGCTCTATTTATAAATCCCAAGTTGGACAATTTGGTTTAGGCCCTTGGGGCAACAAATTTTTTAAAGGGGTGAGGACCTACATGCTTGTAGGTTTGATTTAAAATACATGCGTGCACCGCTGCCGGCTCAGCTCAGCTCGGCCCGACCCGAGTCCGGGTCGTGGGCTTGGACTTGAAGCCCTTGTACTTTTTTGGACCAAATTTATTTAAAACTTTTTTAAAATATTAAGTAATTATTTTAATTAATTAATTCCAACAAATGGGTGGTGCGCGGACGTGCACCTGTGCACGAGTGCGCGGGCGTGCACTCCGCACGCTGCGAAGCCAGCTTGCGCGGGTGCGCATCGAGTATAATGAACAAAACTTGTCCCGCGTGCACGTCAACCGGTGCACTGTTTGAGCAACCAGATGCATTTTTTCGTCGTAGAGACATGTCTTTTCGGTCCAAAAGACATATCCTGTCCTCGAGGCACCTTGAGGCCTATAAATATTCAGCCCCTGTAGATGATATCAGATAATAAAATTGAGCGATTTTGCATCTGCATATTGAATTACTCCCTTCAAAAGCTTGAAAGTTTCAAATACTATATAGTTTGTTTTTGCAAGTCTTCGCTAAATCGCACTCGTTTAAGTCGTTGTATCTTAGAACGATCGCGTAACCGTAAACACTTTGGATACGGGGTGATTTCGTCTTGCAGAGACAATATCCAATATCGGCCTTGACTTACCTGCATTATCCAAACACTTTCACCATTTTCTTGTAAACAAGAAACCACCCGAACAACAATTCTCCTAGAGTTGTACAACACTTGGATTTGAAAGTTCTAGAGTTGTACACAATAGATTAATTATCTAACTGTCTTTTAAGTTTGTATACATAAAGTTTGAGTTATCACCTGGAAAAAACAAATGTTCAAATTCTCGAGCATATTTAGGGTAGAAAAAAAAGTATTTTGCGGTACACTAGTTTTTTTCTAAAGGAAGATAATGGTTGGTTCCCCAACTCTTTACAGTGACTTGTGACTTGAATCCATGACCAACTAGGTATTTTTGGTACACTAGTTTGGCAAATCAACTTTCCGTGAGCATATGTTGAAAAATAAATTAAACTAATCAATACTTTCTTCGTATTTGGCTCATTTAAATCTCAGCGAAATTCAATTTAATTAATAATCAAACTGAATTTAAATTCGTTTTTTGAAATAAACTTGAACAATAACATGTTCATATCTACCCAATTTACTTACATTTCTACATGCATAGCGTCGTGTGATTTAAGCCATAAATTCTAGGTAGGGGGCCCAACGAACATTTATATAAAGATAAAATACAATACATCAGCTATAAAATTAACATTATAAATAATCGCTAATTTTGATAAAGTCAATGTATAAATTCAATTATATTTTAATATTCAAAAATAAATAACAAAATATAAGTACATTAATATATCATAACATTTCTCTTCTAGTCTTCATATTCTGAAATCATTGCGCAATAGCTTCATTGCTAATATTTCGAAAGATATCCTTTTCAATGTATGTAACCAAACAATCATTTAGTAGCCCATCTCCCATTCGATTGCGTACTGAACTCTTGATGATATTAATTGCCGAAAATGCTCATTCCACCGTGGCAGTGGCAACTGTAAGATCAATGACAACTTAACCAACAAATAAACAAATGGAAAAACTATATATTTTCTTGTAGCAACCATCTTCTGAGCAAGACCTCCTATACCTGCTGTTGACGTACGTTTAGGTCAACAAACAAAAGTATATAGAAATGCAATACGTGGAAATGAGAATAGACTTTAATTCAGGGCTAATTCGACCTGTTTATATAATATACCGAGTTGAAAGCTTCTGGTCGGTTTTCCTTCACAGTCGTACTTTTACAAGCGTTTTTCTCTATTATTTCTCTCTTATCTTTTTCCTCATAAATGAGGCCTATTTATACCCATCTCATTAGTGGGTTTTTAATAATCCCTATTACACTTAATACTAAAATAATTTCAAAGGGACACTTGTCCTTTCCTAAGCGCGCATGCTGGCCAAATGTTTGCCACTTGTCGACTCATTTGGTTGTTATGCTGACAAGTGTCAGCTTACTTGTGCTAATGGTGCACTTAACCTTCCTTAACTGGATAATTATCCTTTAAATTTCCCGCCATAACTAGCACCACGTCATCATTGCCACGTCATTAGGTCAGTTGCTGACATCATCAGCTCGGTCCATGCTGTCCTGCAGGTCCCACATGTGCATGGGCTGAATGGCCACGTGGACTGATTTGCTTCCAGCTCAGCTCGGGTGTCATCAATGGCCCCCAAGTTTAATTCCTAGGAGAGAATTCCTGGAGTCGGATTTATACTTTAATGCTAATCATGAATCTTTAATGGGGAAGAGGAAACCTCAAAAGTCACTCATCCCTGACACTTGTCGTCTAGCAGTTAATGCCTGAAACGACGTATTTATTGGAATGTCATGATGATGGACACGTGGTATCTTTTGGTTGGACCAACTCTGCGCAGAAACCGAAGAGGTGGGATAGCCTTGGCAGTGGTACGTGGGGATGTGATGTTTTTGACAATTTTTTGAAATTGAAAAGACACGTCTTTTGAGTTGGTGTCTCATTTTTCGAGGGAACTTAACCTATAAATACCCCTTTCACTTTCCATTCTACACTTTTGCATTCATAATCTTCCGGGCAGTACTTCTTGAGAGCAAACAGAAATTTCAGGTCGGTCCTTAGAGTTCAGAGACTCTAGAATTACTTTGGTATTTTTTCCAAAACCCTCTCTCTCTTCTTTGCTTCAGACACATGTCTTTTTCCGAGGATAGCCAGAATCGTAGTTATAGTGTTGGGGTTGAAATCGAGGATCCTCCTTCTGACCCAGTGTCATTGAGATTTCAAGTTCGACTCATATGCCCCCGTTTGAAACTCCGCTTGAGCAGACGCATACGATTTTTGACCCTGTGCCAGTTACCATCTATCGAGAGGGTGTTTTTTACGAGCCTGGGTTAGTTCAAGAAGAGTCCAGCGAAGAGGCCTTGAACGCCGATCCTCAAGATAACCAGCAAGGGGAAGAAGAAGACATGGACCCACGAGAGCATGAGCATGAGGAGGAGGGTGGTGAGGCCTCCGAAGGCTCAAGGGCTGCACGGCCTGCGGAGCAGGCAAGTCACAGACATGGTGAGGGCTGGCGCGGGAGAGGACCCTGCTTACGTGTGGAGGGTGGGTGGAGACCTTCAAATCAGAACGATATACCTAGTATATTGATGATTCAAGAATTAGGGGTCCTCCGTTGGAAGTACATGATTCTGGCCAACGTACATTTTTGGTTGCCGGACAGCGGGGAGTGCCCCGAGCACCCGCCGGAGGGGTGTATGGCCATATATGTACCCAGCCTCCTATATGGGCTATGATTTCCGCTGACGCTGGTAATTACACCGTGGTTTCGTAAATGGGGTCTCCCATTGTCCCATGTGCACTCTCTAACCTGGGGTCGGATTATCGGGGTACTGGTGTTGTTCCAGCAAGAAGTATATTCCCGTCCGTGATTCACTGAGATGAACGAGTTGTTCGTCTAGAAGGCGACCCCGTCGACTCCGGGCCGGGGGCAGCCATCTGGGTGGTACTATGCGCACACCAGACCTGGGTACCCAGATGGGTTGGTTGAAGGCCTTCCACAGTCCTTGAAGGAGTAGAAGGACAAGTGGTTTTGGGTGAGCGGAGAATGGCAGACCCGCGTCGGGGCGGAGGAATCAGTTGTCCATCCTCCATTAGATTTCACATATAGTTTTCGTAAGTTTTTTCTTTTTTTTCTCTCTTTTTTTTCCTTCATTTCTTTCATTTTTTTTTCAGTGGGTCTATTTGACCTTAATTCTTTGCTTTGTTCAGGGAACTGACCCTCTGTCGGTCCGCTTTCGGTAGCTTTTGTCCGCTAGCTTGAAAACATTCAGGCCATAGACCGGAGGGATAGAAGGATCGAAGTCTTGGCCACTGAGGCCCGACTAGCTGAGGCCGGCCTGCAGCCCGCCTTACCCGCCGATCCCGAGGCCGGAGAGGTGGCTGAGGGAAAGGCGGTGGTGGTAGAAGAGGAGGCTCAAGAGGAGCCTGAGAGGAGCCCTCCAAGGGTTGGAGGAGAACAGTCTCCTGAGTTGTAGGTGCAGCCTGTGCAGACGGAGCATGCAAGACCATCCCCGGTGACGGCTAGTCCTCAGGGACAAACACCTTTGCCTACTGAGCAGGTGCGGGCTCCTGAGCGGTCGGGTACAACTGGGGCCCAAGGTACGCATTTATTGGTAATTCTTGAACTACTTTCTTTTTCAACTCCTTTCCCGTTCCTTAATCAATCATTTCGCAGGGCGCGGCATGGACCTCTTTGCCTGCCTCCGCAGTGTAAGGAGAACTACCACCCAGAGGACCAGAGCGGCGGATCAGCCTACTGATGTCGAGGCAGCCCGGAGGGAAGAGATCCAGCTGGAAAATGCCCTGCCGAGGACACCCCGGAAATGGAGGGGCCCACACTCCAGAGGAGAAGAAGGGGCATTGTGATCGAGGAGCCCAGCAGAAAAGAAAGGGTCGGGCCAACCCCGTCGATGCCTCCTGTGCAAATTCCAACAGGCGGGGTCCCGAGGACTTTTTCTGACGACCTTGGTCGGGAGAGTCACTTTATCCCCCCGAGCTAAGTGAGGGAGGAGGCCTACGAAAAGATGGCCGAATCACGGCCACAGTGGTTCGTGGAGTTTGTCAGGTGCTCCACACCAACTGAGGAGCAATCAAGGGCTTTGCCAGAAGCGGGTCGGGCCACAAGGGATGTCCCAGCTCGTGCTTGGACCATAGGCATTGAGCGGTTCTGCTCAGAAACAGGCTGGGAGGAGCAGACTGAGTATGCCATAGGGTTGTCTGGCAGGATCAACATAATCCTATAGCATGCGATCGGCGGGACTCGCGACTTGGAGAAGAAGCACGCTGACTTGGAGAGACGGCATATTGACCTGCAAGATGCTTACGCCACTCTCCAAGGGGTGGAGGAGTCCTTGAAAACCCAGGCAGAGGAGGCTGCAGCCAGAGCAAATACTAAAAGAGAAGCCGCCGTGAAAGCCGAGGCCGAGCGGGACCAAGCATGTAAGGTCAAGAGCTTCTGTGCTAAGGTCACGATTTGGAGAAGACGATCACGCCACGCACGGGAATTGAGAGAGACGCGGTCAAGTCCGCAGGAGGCAGAGGAAGCTCAGAAGTTGCATTGATGAGGCTCGAATTGAGGCCGCCCCGGCCACAAAGATTTGGAGGAATACGCCTTCATGCTAACCTCGCGGACATGCAACCAAAGATCGTGAGATCCTCCAGACATTAAGGCCGGCAAGACGTGGTGAACTTGAGATCGAGCTTGATTGGGCGACGTTGACCTTGATGCCATCCGCCCCTCGTTTTTGGAGGCCACCGCGGCCGAGGATGCCGCTCCTCCGTAAGAAGAAGTGGCTTCCGGTGAGCCTATTGAGATCCCTCCTCCTACCTGGGGCTTGAACCTTTTGTCTTTTGTTTTTGTCTTTTTTGTATTTTCCTTTTGTGTAGGCTAGGCGGCCTTGGTCCTCTCGATGTAATGGGCTCCGGCCCTCCACTGTATATATTTTCCTTCTTTGTCGTACAACTTCCGCTTTCCCTGTCTTCTTTTATTTTTCCAAGTATAGGGCTCGGTTTTCAACACTCAAATGGTATAAATAATGGGTGTTAGGAAATTTATTGTTTAGATTTTGATGAATGCCATGTAAAACTTAGAATAGGATGTTGGCACCCCAATTCTTGTTGTAAAATGCATTGTAAAAATTAGAGTCGGCAAAGCGAGTTAAGTCGCCTACGACCTAACATACAAGAAGACAAATCAAGACTAGAGGGAAGACTACCGGGAGACACTTTGAGTATGGCAAAGAAGAGTAGATGGGAACTCTATCAAGCGGTGAGAGATGCGGTGAGTGGAGTATCAGTCAAGTCAACTCAAGAAAAGCCAAGTCTCAAGTTGAAGTGACAAGAGTCATCCATGATTGGAAGTCGACTCTAAGTCACCTCGGGGAAAGCAAGGAAATGCGGTCAAGTCGAGATAATCAGAAAAGATCCGTTGCACGTAAATCAAGAGAATTACTTAAACAAGTAATATCTCCATACCACCTTTCTGAGTGCTCATCCCGAAGCGTGCAAAAGGAATGAACCAATGGGAAACACTACACCGTGTCGAACTCGAAAATGTGAAAGAACAATTCATACGAGGAAATGGCAATTCCAAGGATCGCAACAAGACAAGCCAACGATCGCAAGTGACTTTCAAAAATAAGCCTATCTCTTCAATGGGCAAATTTTTGAAAGATCACTATAAAAGGCCGAGGAATTTAAAGTGACACAAGTGACACAAGTGACACAAGAGATAGATCTCAACCAAAACGTTCAAGCAATTATTAGAAAATCAAATATTCTCAATCCTCAAGCCTACACTACGAAGGACATCAATCCAACAACCACTGTGAAGGAAAGATAACTTCAATCGTTGAAGAGGAAAATATCGAAAATCAAGGGGTCTACATTCCACGAAGGATTGTAGGAAGGTTCAAGGTCGAACCAAGTCTTAAGCTTTTGGAGGGCTTCGTGATCAAATCCAAGAGCCGAGCAAGTGAGTCAGAGTAAAAAAACCGCCTGTGAAGAAGGTGAGTCGACGAGAAGCCAAGTGAGTGATCAAGGCGTCTCTCAGATCGAGTCCCAAAGGATCAAGTCATTTGTGTGATCAAGACTTGTATCCGGGACTGCTACCACTTTGTATATCGATCATTACCTAGTGGATTCCTCCAGAGTTGGAGAAGAGAGAGTAGAAGAATTACCCCATCTTCGAACCTCTATAAAAATTTCATTGTGTCATTTACATTTCAAAGACTTTAATTCCCGCATTTTTAATCGCTTATATCTCACGATAAATTTGCTATCCACTTGATAATTTATAAGTACTAAACCAAGCACTAAATTCTTGTTTAATCAAACTTAAGGGTGTTAAGTCTTCCAACAAAAACAAAACCACAACAGTTGAGTTAATTTAGAGCCAACAATGAGTTACTCCATCAAATGTTTCGATTGAGTCTCGTTGAGAGATTAACTCTACCGAGTGGTCAATTGATTGGTATCCATCAAGGACACACTGTGTGTAGTATCAACTTTGTATATTTAAAAGGACTAAATCGAAAATTTGGTAAGGTTTATTCAACCCCCTTCTAAACCTTACACTTACACCCTTGGGACCTACAAGTGGTATCGAGAGGTTGGTTCATTGAACCCTCCGCATCTTCGAACTAGATCTCCAAACTTTTCAAAGTCCGCTTTAGTACTTAAACTTTCAAAACTCTTTTTATCATTAAAAATTATTATCATGGAAGCAAATTTGACACGCATCCCTATGTTCACAATTGAAGAATTTGATGATTGGAAAATTGTGATGGAGCTCATCTATCAAAGATTACATGATGAGATGTGGATAGTAATAGAAGATGGGCCACCGCAAATCTTAAAGGTGAACACAACTGTGTAGAAGAAGAGTGCGGTGAAGGAGAAGAGGATGTTGCTCCTGCACTACCATGGTTGAAAACCAAGAACCGAATGGACAAATGATGACAGAAAAAGATATAACCTCGGACAATGTAGCCAAGGACATCCTTTACAAGACCTTGACAAAGCCATGTTCAATAAAGTCAAATCATGCAAAACGGCTAAAGAAATGGGACAAGCCGACATTAATTTGTGAAGGCTCGTGAGCAAATCAAAGAAAACAAATTATCGTGGTCTGACGTAAATTTGAGAACTTCAAAATGATCTCAGGAGAGAACCTAGATCAACTGGATGCTCGGTTCTCACGTAAATCACAAATGAGTCATCTCGCACTTGGAAAGGAATATACACATGAATGAAATGTGTATGAAGATCCTAAAAAGTCTTCCAAATTGAGTGGGAAATGAAGGTCATGGCATCGAGACACTCCATGGACCTATCAAAGACATCCAATCATGAATTATTCTCGATCTCAAGGCCTACGAGTTTGAGCTAAGAAGAAAAGACCAGGAAGAGACAATTTGTACCCAAAAAGTTTGCTCTAATTGTTAAAGATGGGAAGAGAGCCGAGGTCAAAGAAGTCATTGATCCGTAAGAAATAGCCCCGATGGTTAAGAGGTTCAACAAGTTCTTCAATAAAGTCGACCAAAAGGTTGAATATCTATCTTGAATCGTAGACAACCAGGTCACTATGCCATTGATCGCCCATATCCCGTAGTCAACAAATACAGAATGAAGAAGAAAGAAAGGTCTTCAGAGAAAGAAGACAAGAAAAGAAAAAGGCAATGATGGTCGCAGAGAATGCCGAGACAAGCTAAGTCAAGAGAGACGGTGATTCGAGAGCAATGAAGTCGACTACTCAAGTGACTCAAGAAGAAGCCCCGATCCGCTTGATGACCAAAGAATAAGATCAACCCGACCAAGAAGATGAGGTACACTCTAACTCATCAAACTCAAACTCCGATGATAGTGATGTGACACACACACTTCATCACCCACTCGATCTTTATGATTCATTAGCAAAAATGATGAAAGCTTTTGAACACATTAAATCCTCACACACACTATTGAATGAGGAAAACAAAATTACTCAAAAGTCAAAACTCAAAGTCGACTAAGGAGCCGAGTACTCTAAGTCAAATAGCCGATGAGAATGAAAGTTTAAAGGCCGGAAATGCTAAATTAATAGCAGTAAATTGCCGCTTATAGAGAAGAGGGAGAATGACCTCAAGAATGTTATTGCCTCATTCACTAAGGCATCTAAATCATTGGATGATCTTATTTTGAGTCAAAGAGAATGTGGAGACAAGACAGCTTAGATTTAATTCCTCTGTGCTAAGTCAAACCTCAAAAGTAATTTTGGAAAAAGGATCTTCAAGCCATGAAGAGTCCGAAAAATCCAAAACTCTAAATGTTGCACACACATTCACTCCAAAACACAATAACAAGCAAACGGCCTTGGTTATAAAGGAAAAGGAAAAAAACCGGTTGAGTGCGCTGAAAGGACGGTGAGAAGAGATTCAGTGAAGTTTCTCAAAAACTCCAAAGTAAAATACTGCAAAGAACAAGCAGAGCTACCAAAAAACCAGAAAATCCATAAAAGAAATACATATGATGGGAATGGTAGAAAATATCTAAGCCAAGTCGATTGGAATAATGTGAACTATCAAAGATAGACTTATGGAATATAAGCCCAAATGGCAAAGGCCTAGAACTCAAAGAAAGGCCATTCCAAAAGTATAAGAGCTTTCATCAAAGACACATATGCACCTAGGCACCACACTCAAAGACACCACAATTACCCAAGAAAGGCAATTGCTAAAACACATATGCAGCATACGACAAAAGAGACAATTTGTATGAACCTAAAATCCCCAAGCAATTTGCCAGGATTAATTATGATTATGGCATCGATAGATGGCAACCCCTTAGAGTCAAATCATTTGGCTATAGGTTGGTTGGATCATCTTACAATTCTAACCCCTCGGACCGCACAAGTATGGGTACCTAAAACTTGATTTCCTTGATTGCAGGTTCAAGGAATAAATTTGAGTGCCAAGGAACCTGGTACATGGATAGTGGTCATTCCGCACATATGACAGAAATAAGAAAAATCTGTCAAAATTCAAGGAAGTTAAAGGAGCAAAAGTCATATTTGGAGGAAATGAAGCTCCTGGTGAAATAAGAGGCATTGGATCTATCAAGAGGAATGGATTAGAAATCACAGATGTTGCATATGTTGAAGGACTCAACTTCAACTTATCGAGCATCACCAACTCGTGACAAGGGTTACAATGTTGGATTCAACATGGGTGTATGCCAAATCAAGGATACTGAATCGAATGAAGTTGTACCGCAAGGATGTAGACAGAAGAATATGTATGTCGTGGATTGGTCAATCGCAACACCCAAAGACTGTCTACTAGCAAAAGAGCACAATTTGAATCAAGTTGGTTGTGGCACAAAAAGCCGAGTCACCTAAACTTCAAAACGACAAGCTTGCCGTAGTAATCTTGTGGAAGGACTTCCGACTCAAAAGATACAAGAAGGAGAGTATATGTGACGATGTCGAAGGGAAAACAAATCAAGTCATCATTCAAAGAAAAGACATGCCCATCCTCAACAAGAATATTGCATCCTGCTACATATGGATCTATTTGGCCCAAAGTGGAACAGCCAAAGATAAGTGGGAAGAAATATACCTTGGTGGTAGTAGATGACTACTCAAGATATACATGGACAATATTCATGTGTAAGAAGAAAGAAACTCTACAAAAACTACCACAGTTGATGAAGAGGATTCAAAACGAGAAGAGCCAAACCATTATCAAAATAAGATCGATAGAGGAACCGAGTTTGTTAATGGAATAATAACTCGCATTGTATTGAGAATGGTATTGGTCATGAACTATCGCAGCAAGAACCCACAGCAGAATGGAGTTGCGAAAGAAGGAACGTAACCTCAAAGAAGCAACGAGACCATGTTAGTCAAGTAGAGTTACCAAAAAGATTTTGGGTCAAGCAATCAACACTGACTTGTTACACTCAAAACGGATGTATGATAAACAGACGGTGACAAAGACTCCCTATGAGATCTGGATCGAAGAAAAACCAAATGTTGCATATTTGAGAATATTTGGATGCAAATGCTTCATCCACAACAATGGTAAGGACAATCTAAAGGCTTTTGATGCTAAAGTCGATGAAGGTATCTTCAGATACTCGGATGAAAGCAAAGCCTACAGAGTACTCAATAAAAGGACTATGGTTGCGTAAGAATCCATTCATGTGGTATTCGATGAGCCAAATGTAAATGGAGAAGACATTGAAGAGTCACCGATAAGTTTCAATCATCCAACCATACGTAAGAGTCCCTATGCTGAAGTCAAGCCGAATTATCAATTCGTAAGAAGATGAGATAGCTGAATCTCAAAAAAACCTGGAAAATTTGCAGCTAAGTGATTACGAGAGAGTTGACCACAAAGAACACGTACCGCAAGTCGATGAATCCAGCCTAACTTACTCCAACCCGATGTAAGATGGCCGAGAGACCATCCACCGTAACTTGTCATTGGAGATATAAGAGAAGGTGTCAAAACAAGATCCAGAACTCAACAAGAAGCCATGTTCACATGCTTCATCTCGCAAATAGAGTCCAAAGACGTGTCACAAGCTTTGGACGACACGCATTGGATTCAAGCTATGCAAGAAGAGTGAATCAGTTTGAAAGAAATAAAGTATGGGAATTAGTGCAAAGACCCACACATCAAAATGTTATTGGCACCAAATGGGTGTTCGTAAATAAGATGAACGAGGAAGGTTCTCGTGGTAAGAAACAAAGCAAGGTTAGTAGCCAAAGGATATTGCCAAGAAGAAGGGATAGATTTTGATGAAACATTTGCCCTCGTAGCAAGATTGGAAGCTATAAGGATGTTTCTTGCCTATGCACTTACAAGGATTTTATTGTATATCGATGGATGTAAAAGTGCATTCCTAAATGGTTTATCGGAAGAAGAAGTGTATGTTGAACAACCTCCAGGATTTGAGCGTAAGACTCTTGGAGATAAGGTATACAAACTCAAGAAAGCCCTATATGGATTGAAACAGCACCCACCCAGCATGGTATGATACTTTGTCACAATTCCTAACCGAAAATGGATTCACAAAAGGAAAAGTAGATAGAACACTTTTCCAATTCAAGACAAAAAGAGTATACGCTTGTTCAAATATATGTGGATGACATCATTTTTGGATCCACAAACAAAGAGTCATGTGTGAAAAGTTTTCAAACCTCATGCAAAGTAAATTTGAAATGAGCATGATGGGAGAGCCGACATTCTTCCTTGGACTCCAAGTGAAACACAAGGATGGAACCTTCATAAGTCAAACAAAATACACCGAGATTTAATGAAGAAGTTTGGTATGGAGGAGAAGTCTTCAGTAAAAATACCAATGAATACATCACCAAAATGGACATGGATTGGATGGCAAGCTCAGATCAAACAAGATACGAGAGCACTTATGGATCATTGCTCTATCTCACAAAGAAGCGGTGCCGTACATCACCTTTGTCTGTATGTGTATGTGCAAGATTTCAATCTGCTCCAAAAGAGAGCCATATGACAAACGGCTAAGAGAATATTGAGATACTTGAAAGGAAGCCAAGAAGTAGGCCTATGGTATCCAAAGGAAGGTGGATTCAAGCTAATTGGCTATTCAGATTCGACTATGCCGGATGCAGAGTGGACAGGAAGAGCACTTCAGGCATATGTCAAATGCTAGAAACAAAGCATTTCCTGGTTTAGCAAGAAGCAAAACTCAATAGCCACCTCTACAAATTAATATACATAGTCAAGGGCAAATCACAGCCCAAGTCCTATGGATGACGCAAAGAATCGAGAGACTATGAAGTTGAAGAAAAAGAAATTCCAATCATGTGTGATAACACAAGTGCAATTGCCATTACTCAAAACCCCGTGTTGCACTCAAGAACAAAGCATATCGATGTCGATATCGTTCATAAGAGATCATGTTGAAAGGAAAGACTTCATCTTGGAATATATCTCAACCGATAAACAATTGGTCGACATTTTCACAAAACCATTATGTGAGTCAAGATTTGAAGAACTCAAACATGAGTTGGGGTTAATTGAATCGAGCCGACACTTAAGAATCAAAGAAAAGAAATGGAACAGAGAAAGGGGGTGAAAAAGAGTCGAACACGTAAATCATTTCAAGAATCACCAGACGAAAAAGGGCTACACCGAAGTCACCGGAGAAATGAGTCACTAAGAGAACTGTGTGAGAAGTAGAGTTAAATCGGCCTAAAGGATGTTTGAGTCACTTATAAGCAAAGTGACAAAAACACAAATCGTTTTGACTAAGCGGGAATGTTTTAAGAAATACGTCAAAGATAATGATGATGTGTACGACATAAAGCCGCACACTAAGTTTATGATTGGATATAAATGCCGCCGCATTAAATACGAGACATTAAATGCTAAATAGGCGTGCAAAATCTAAGCCGTTGATTTCGATCACATTTCAAAACCACCCGCACGCCCCTTTCATAAACCATATTTAAACCATTTTCGCCTGCTTTTCTCTCACACTACCAAAACTGTTCATCTCTTTTCTCTCAAAAGCAAAGGCAAAAAAATTCTCTAAAACCCTATCTATCTTCAAATCAATCTCCGAGTTTTTCTTTGATAAAATCTGAAAAAATGGCACCAACCTATGATTTTACAAGTTAGGAAAGCAAATCCACACCGGTCCATGTGGATTTCGATTGAATGGTGAAACAGGGTCCGACGACACCCTAGTGAAGAAAATCGCTGAAAAATTGAAACGACCGGTCAAGCCATTTCTAACGTTAGAATATCCGATGACCTATGTGGAGGAGGTCGCACAATTCTACGTGAATGCCGAGATTCACGATGAAGGAATAAAGTCATCTGCTCACGGAAGCGGTGACTATCTCTCGCGAAGGATTTCGTGAACATTGCTCACTACTGCCAGGAAGGAGCATCGAGATTAACGGTTTGATGTAAACTGGCCGATGCTTGGAAAGAAATAGCCAAGCCCGACTATGCCGATAAAATAGTGTACACAAAGAAACAAGAGATCGCCAAGGAGGATTATCATAAGTCGTTGACATAGTTGCCAAATGTATCGACATCAATTTGGACTTTGACCAATCACAAAGGCAAAGCCGATTGTAATGGCCGCAATCATCGCAAAAGAAGATAAATGGCTGAGTTTATCTACAGCAGATCTGTCGTAACGTAGGAACAAATCCTTCAAGGAAGATGGCACATTTGGAGGATCCCCAGGATACGGCCTAGTGATTGGCGCTAATGGAGGTGAAAGGAGTCCTCTTAGACATGGGAAGGCATTCCATGTTAACAAGAGGATGTTTAGAGCAAACCTCTCGGCGCACGTAAGAGAGCCTATGCCAAGAGAGTCGACACAAGTGAGGGGAATCACCACTCAAGATACAAAGATTGTTTCCTCTCCACCATAAGAAGAAAGTCAGCCCCTGCAAAGAAAGAAAGTCAAACATGCTCCCGCCCCCGCAGAAGAGTCACCCCCCCGCAGCCGTGTCTCCCGTCGCAGCAAATAGCTGGGGTCGAGAAGGACTCACAAATACCTTCTCCGATCGTCAAAAGGAGGAGAATCGATAAGCCAAGACGGCAGCTCCTCGAAAAAGACACCAAAGACGCCCCCGCCGCCCTAGACTCGTAAGAAACCGCCTCTCAACCAGAAATTCCTCTCGGTACAAACTAGAGACGAAGAAGAATCATCAAGCACTCCGAGCTTGAGAAACCGGGCCGAGTCACCACTCACCGAGCAGACACGGATCGGCGGGAGAAGTAGAGTCTCGGATGTAATTGATGAAACAACTAAGTCTCGCCAAGGCGTCGCCAGAGGCAACTCAAGACACACTGTAGTTCACACAAACAAACACAAGAAGAAATCGCTAGAGCGGATAGTGATGTGAGGATCCTATCTCCACCTTACCCGCACATCCAAAATCGTCTGCGTTTATAGAAGAAGAAGAGGAATCGTTAAACTTCCTCGACTAACCATCGTGCTCCCAAAGATGGATGAAGACAATCGCACGGACATCCCTGCAGATCTACAAGGACAAGGAGAAAGAAAAGCAAGAGGAGGAAAGTCGAGGCACGTGAGAAGGCAAGCATCCGTCCTATCTCCGCACACGTAACACACACATCCTTTCCTTGATGTCTTCTCGATGTGCTGATGAGGATCCGGAGAATGCCGCTTGCCCCGAGAAGAGTTGCAAATGCAGCAAGCATTGCATGAATCCGTAATCCTTCACGAGCAAAGATTGATGGAGGACCAGAGGAGTCCTCCGTAACACACCGAAATTGATCCAATGGGAGTGGTTCAAAGAAATTGCCATTGTTGTTGCCGCCACCACTTCCCACTCACTCGGAGAAGAAGGCAATAAGGAGATGGCGATGAAACCGGGATAGTGGGGACCCCAGTCGAGCCAACCCCTATTGAAGGTGTGTTACCACCGCCCCAACGGCCGAACAATCAATCGAAAAGCCGGGAGCTTGGAGACGAGTGACCCATTCCAAGTCACTCGGCTAGTGCGCCACCGAGGGGGAAACTCCCTCCACCGCAGGAAGGTCGGAGAATGCCGCAGATGACTCCACACCGAATCAAGGAGGCGAAGAGAGAAAATACAAACACAAGAAGAACAACAAGTGGCCATCAACGAAGCTTGAAGCCCGGTTGAGATCTGTTGAGGTGACAATCGCTCAAGGCTAATGACGTATTTGTTGATGTCGAGGCACAAGAAGGAACAGCCCTGGGGGAGTTAACACTCAGGCGATGAAAGTGCAATCCATGGGGTTGAGACTCCAATGGATGCCACCGCAGAAGACCCTAAGACAAATGACATCGAAAGGGGAGGACAAGGGCCTCGCCGGCAAAAGAGAGACTGGAGGTAATGAAGGCCCACGGAGGTTGAGACTTCGGGGTAAAGAAGTCAAGAGAGAACATCCTCCCGCTATCATCGACCCATCCGAGAAGGAGATAAGCGCACTTCACGATTCCCGGATAATCGATGTAACATTTCGGGATCAAGGCGAAGAAGAAGAAGCCGAGTCATCCCCATGACAGATCCAAAAGACTCGATTGCGGATGTTCCAAGCACGAGCAAGTTCGATCCCAAGACTACTCACAAACCTTTAATTTTGATGATGAGCCACCAATGGACATCTCATCATCGTCCGATGCACGCTCCGATAAGGCCGAGGATCGATCTACTCAATTGGAAAAATCACCGAGACCAAAGTCATTGAGACACTGGTGAGGCTCAAAGTCGGGTCCACTTCACAACAAAACCCGGTGAACCAGAGTCCATCGCGCAGCTCCTCAAGTCGCAGCAGGTCGATTCCTAAAGGAACTTCACGCGCACCGCTCATCATCGAACAAATCCGGTGGGCGGTGATGAATCCTTTATAGAATCTTTTCCTTTTCCCCGGAGGTACCCGACCTCCATGAAGAGTCGAGAACGAGCAAGACGCTATCACGGCATCACTCCGTTTTTCCATCGTGCACCATTGTTCCGGTGATTATGATTTTGACGCCGCATGGCCATCACCGCAACGGAAGAATCAATCAAGTCCGCGAAGTGTTCAAGCGCATTATTCACGAGATTGAACGGATGGAGAGGCATCGTGCCTCTATGGACATGCGATCGACAACAGAGATGCCAATCTCACCGCCGATTTAAGAGGCATAACGGTCCGGGATCAGGAATGGTGGCAACAACAAAGAAACAATGCGTGTGGAACAAGTTAGATACTTCAGGACATTGTTCAACAAGTCTTTGGTATGGAGAGTTGAAAATGCCGATGCAAAAACGAAGTTTCGAGAGAGCATATTGAGCACATGCATGAAGCTCACAATGCCGAGATTAAGTCTTTGCGTGAGCAAAACAAGAGTGATCTCCGCCGCTTGGAAGAAACCATGAATACAAAATTCAGCCTTCTCATGGCCGAGATGAAGTTTCGATTTGTGAGTCCAACGCTACTACTCGATCCGAGTTTCGTGGCCGCATACCGCAGACTCGAGACAAAACTCCACTATCGCAGTGCTCGACTTCCCGCTTGCAAGTCTATTCCAGCGCGTCCTCTCTCCTTTGATGATGCCAAAAAGGGGGAAGAGGAATACCTAAAGGCGCAAGGGGGATCTCAAGTTGAGAAGGAAGGAGAAACGTGCGAAGGGAAAATCATGAGGAAGTATTGAGACAAAAGAAAGGAAAGCTTGTTGAGGGGGAAGGATCGACAGATGTGACCTTGATGATTGCACAAACCCCCAATAAGGGTCACACACCGACATTATCAAAGAAACTCCTCAGTGACTCGCCACTCCAACACTGTATCTATGGTGAAAAGAGAAAACAATTGAAGCAGGATGAAAGAAGTGGAAGGAAGAATGGATGCCAGGGTTATGAACATCTTGAAAGAACATGGAGGCATTCCAAAGAGACAGAGACACTTATGCCATTTCGTATGGAGACGAGCCACGATCGAGTTGATGAATTTAAGACTCTCGATCTCAAGGATACTTTGCAAAAATGTCTATGGCTCAAGCTTGGGACTTATATGGGAAAAGGGTCTCACGTTATGTGAAGAAAGCGACGACAGTGCCAGACTACCGGCGACCACTCTCTTTGGTCACTCCACCGGTCACTCACCGAAAGAAGAAGACCCACTTGTACAATACACGCCGCAGGTAGAGGAAAAAGTAGTGGTGGAGGAAGAGGTTTGCACTCCAGCCTCTCGCCAAAAATATTGAATACGAGATCCAGGAAAGAAAGGAGGGATCTACATGGGGTGGCTTGACCAAGTAGCAAATTTGCAAGTGGCTAAAACCAACGCCGAGTATGCAAAAAGAATAGAAGAAGAAAACAAGAGACAAACTCGGCTATGGGAGGAAAGACAGGAAAGAATAAGAAGAGATGAAGTCGCAGGAAGGCATATGAAAAGAAAAAGAAGGCAATTGATTTACGAGAAAAAGAGAAGAAGAGAAGAAGATCTTGAACAAGATGAAAGAAGGAGACAAATAAGAAGATGAAGTGTTGTTGTCCAACCTTCGTGTATTTTATTATGTAAATACATACAATGTAAGTCTTTTGTAATAAAGCTACAAATTCTTTTTATTTTTTGTAGAAAAATATGTGCTCGATACACCTTGTAAACAATTGTGTAAAAGAACAAGAATGTTATAATCAATAAAAGGATTGATTCTCGCGCATACATTCTATGTCAATACACTATCCGTATGTATCTCATGCTATTTGCATTTTTGAATGATTTAAGTTTTGGCATCATCAAAAAGGGGAAATTGTTAGGAAATTTATTGTTTAGATTTTGATGAATGCCATGTAAAACTTAGAATAGGAAGTTGGCACCCCAATTCTTGTTGTAAAATGCATTGTAAAAATTAGAGAGTCAGCAAGCCGAAAGTTAAGTCACTACGACCTAACATAAAAGAAGACAATCAAGACTAGAGGAAGACTCACTGAGAGACAAATGAGTATGGCAAAGAAGAGTAGATGGGAACTCTATCAAGAAGCAATGAGATGCGGTGAGTGGAGTATCACCAAGTCAACTCAAGAAAAGCCAAGTCTCAAGTTGAAGTGACAAGAGTCATCCACGATTGGAAGCCGACTCTAAGTCACCTGGGGAAAGCAAGGAAATGCAAATCAAGTCGAGATAATCAGAAAAGATCCGTTGCAGACGTAAATCAAGAGAATTACTTAAACAAGTAATATCTCCATACCACCTTTCTCGGAGTGCTCATTTAAGCGTGCAAAAGGAATGAACCAATGGGAAACACTACACCGTGTCGTAACTCGAAAAGGTGAAAGAACAATTCATACGAGGAAATGGCAATTCCAAGGATCGCAACAAGACAAGCTAACGATCGCAGTGACTTTCAAAAATAAGCCTATCTCTTCAACGGGCAAATTTTTGAAATATCACTATAAAAGGCTGAGGAATTTAAAGTGACACAAGTGACACAAGAGATAGATCTCAACCAAAAACGTTCAAGCAATTATTAGAAAATCTGAAATATTCTCAATCCTCAAGCCTACACTACGAAGGACATCAATCCAACACTCACCGTGAAGGAAAGATAACTTCAATCGGTTGAAGAGGAAAATCAAAATCAAAGGGTCGTATTCCACGAAGGATTGTAGGAAGGTTCAAGGTCGAACCAAGTCTTAAGCTTTTGGAGGGCTTCGTGATCAAATCCAAGAGCTTGAGCAAGAGTGTAGTAGCAAGGCAACCGCCTGGTGAAGAAGCCGAGTCGCGAGAAGCCAGTGAGTGATCAAGGCGTCTCCTCATCGAGTCCCAAAGGATCAAGTCGATTTTGTGTGATCAAGACTTGTATCCGGATCGTTACCACTTTGTATACTCGATCATTACCTAGTGGATTCCTCCAGAGTTGGAGAAGAGAGGAGAGAAGAATTACCCCATCTTCGAACCTCTATAAAAATTTCATTGTGTCATTTACATTTCAAAGACTTTAATTCCGCATTTTTAATCGCTTATATCTCACGATAAATTTGCTATCCACTTGATAATTTATAAGTACTAAACCAAGCACTAAATTCTTGCTTAATCAAACTTAAGGGTGTTAAGTCTTCCACCGAAAACAAAACCACTGGTTGAGTTAATTTAGAGCAACAAATGAAAGTTACTCCATCAACGGCTGATTGAGTCTCTGAGAGATTAACTCTACCGAGTGGTCAATTGATCGCCCATCAAGGACACAATGCGGTAGTATCAACTCAGATATTTAAAAGGACTAAATCGAAAATTTGGCAAGGTTTATTCAACCCCCCTTCTAAACCTTACACTTACACCCTTGGGACCTACAATGGGCCTTAATCGTCAATTTATTCGCCAAGTTTTATGCTTGGAACTTAAGCCGAGTCTTTGTTTTGGGTAGGCTCGCCTTTTGGCCGAGCTTTCCTTTATTTAAACGTGCAAGGACATACCCAAGACGAAAATCGGCGCCGCACTTGGTCGAGGTGATCAAAATGACGCCGGATCTTGGCCGAGGTGAATGAGACGACGCCGCACTTGGCCGAGGCGAATAAAAATTGCCCCCTTTAGAGGGCTCACGAGAATATCGATGAAAGGATAGATTTTTAGATTTGTATCCAATCACAAATCGTGTACTTTATTGATAGACTCTTAAGGTATGATACATTCCATGTATGTGCAAACTTTTCCCCACTCAAGTACTTGAGCTCATACGCCCCATTTGACATGACCTTGCTGACCCGGAATGGACCTTCCTAGGTCGGTTTTAACGGGCTGGGCTCAATCCCGGTCACCCTTTTTAACGAGGTCACCGACCTTAACCTTCTTTCCTTTATGTTGAATTGTAGTACCTTTCACTCCTTTGTTTGTATACGGCGTTTCTCATTTCGGCACTATATCTCTTTTCTTCCAATAGGTCCAGCTCGGCTCGAAGCGCGGCTTCATTGTTTTCTTCAAAAAAATTTGCAACTCTAAAAGCAGGGTCTCCAATTTCGACAGGGATAACAGCTTTGGCTCCATAAGCTAGGGAAAAAGGTGTCTCTCCCGTGGCTTCTCAGTGCGTTGTTCTATACGACCACACACACGGGCGACTCCGGGCCAATTTCCTTAGATTCCTCCAACCTTGCTTTTTAGAGTATATTTGATTATTTTATTCACCACTTCGACCTGTCCATTGGACTGTGGGTGATACGGGGTCGAGAAATGATTTTTAATGTGAAATCCTTCACAAAAATTTTGAAACCTCCGGTTATCAAATTGTCTTCCATTATCTGTGACAATCGAGTATGGTATCCCAAACCTATAGATAATGGACTTCCATACAAAGTTAATAATCTTTTCTTCATCTATCTTCGCCAGGGGTTCCGTTTTGGCCCATTTTGTAAAATAATCCACCGCTACAATATCATATCTCACGCCCCCTTTGCCAGTGCGGAGTGGTCCAATGAGGTCCATTCCCCATTTGGCAAATGGCCATGGACTGAATATGGAAGTATGTTGTTCAGGGTGGTATCTAACCTGTGGCGCAAATCTCTGACATATTTCGCATTTTTTGACAAGGTCGGTCGCGTCTTTTTTCAGGGACGGCCAATAGTATCCTTGTCGTATCAACTTGTAAGCTAATGTTTGGCCCCCGGCGTGATTTCCACATATGCCCTCATGTACCTCCCGAAGCGCGTAGTCTGCGTCTGTTTCCGATAGGCACCGATGGAGTGGGACGGAATATCCACACTTGTACAGGACACCGTCCACCAATGTGAACCGAGCGGCTTGAGTTCGCAACATTCTAGCTTCTGCCTTATCTTGCGGTTGAATACCTTTTTCCAAGTACTGGACGATTGGAGTCATCCAGGTCAGTTCGGCTGCTTCATTGGCGTTTATCTTCTGTGCATTAAGTGACGGCGCGGACAGCTGAGTAATGGTGACATCCGCAATCGCGTCGGTCCCCGGACTGGAGGCCAACCAAGCTAAGGCATTCGCCTGCATATTCTCAGGTCGGGGAACATGCAAGACTTCGCTTGAAGTGCAAAAGTTTTTTCTTGGCAAGTCAAAATATCGGGCAATTTTTCATTCTTTTGCCTTGTACGCCATTGATCCGATGGACCACCAAGCGGAATCGCCGCGGTACCAACAATCGTTTAGGCCCATTGACGCCGCCATTTCTAGTCCCGCCAGAGCACTTCATACTCGCTTCATTGTTAGTCGCTCGAATTGGAACCACATGGCCGGAGCAAAGAAGACTTAAGTTTTGGATCGATTATCACGATCCCGCCCCTGCTCGGCTGCGGTGGAAGAGCCATCGACGAAAAACTTCCCTCTTAATCTTCAACCACCTCTAGCTGGAGGAAGGTGTGAACTCGGCTACAAAATCAGCCCGCTTGTCCTTTAATTGTTGTCCGTAGCTCGTACAAAATGTCAAACTGGCCGAAGCTTGACAACTCATTTTTAATCATCCGGCCGAAGGTGCCTGGGGTCGGTGCAGACTTGCTTCATGGGTAGTTGGCCTCGCACCACGATCTTGTGCTCCAAAAAGTACGGACGGAGCTTGGCCGAAATGAAATGACTAGTGAGTAGCAGGCCAGCTTCTCCATGGGCGATCTCGGAGCTCGGCGTCGTGCAACGCTTGGCTTGTGTAATAGATTGGGTGTTGGATGGAGTTGTCCAATCTAATAAGCACCAAGTCGACAATCAGACTCGGAGACCGCGAGTACAAATACAAGTCTTTCCCGGTCGATTTTTGTAGTACGGGGATTGAGGCTAAGTGTTGTTTAAGTGACTCAAAAGCGGCTTGTGTTTGTTCGGTCCACTTAAAATTCTTATTTTTCTTTATGATTTTGAAGAAAGGTTTGCACTTGTAAAGTGGACCGTGAAACAAACCGGTTTAGGCGGCCATCGGCTGTTAAGCTTTTGTACTCTTTTGACGGAATTGGGGGTTCAAGATCAATGATGGCTTTTATTTTATCCGGGTTGGCTTCGATTTCCTTCGGCTCACCGTGTAACCCAAATATTTACCCGAGCCGACCCCAAGGTGCGTTTTTAGGGTTTAACATCGTCTTATACTCTCGCAAAATGGCAAACATTTTATTAAGATCAGCAAGGTGATCAGATATGTACAAGGATTTTACTAACATGTCGTCCACATAAACTTCCATGGTACGACCTATCAACTCCTCGAACATTTTATTAACTAACCTTTGGTAGGTCGCCCCAGTGTTCTTCAACCCAAACGACATCATCTTGTAGCAGTACATACCACGAGCAGAGAAAAATAACGTATTCTCCTCGTCATCCGGATGCATCCGAATTTGATTATAGCCTGAGTATGCATCCATAAAACTCATAAGCTCATGTCCGGTTGTGGCATCTACCATATAATCGATGTTGGGCAATGGATAGCTCTCCTTGGGGCATGCCTTGTTGAGGTCGGTGAAGTCCACACAAAGGCGCCATTGGCCATTGCTTTTCTTTACTAATACAGGGTTGGCCACCCATCGAGGGTAAAGGGCTTCCCTGATGAACTGGTTGTCGAGCAATTTATTGACCTCAGCCTCCAGGGCGACTGCCTATCGGGGCCGACCTTGCGTCTTTTCTGGATTACCGGTCGGAATGTAAGGTCTATGTTGAGACGATGGCAAGAGTGTTTGGGATCGATTTTTGGCATGTCAGAGTGTGTCCATGCAAATACATCAAGGTTATTTCCGAGGAATTCGATCAATGCCTCCCAAAATGGCTCTTGGAGGTCGTGGCCAATACGTAACTGGCGTCCCCCATGTTGCTTGTCGACATCGACCGTTTCTCCGAATTGCTCCACGATTCTGGCGTGTTTCTTTTCTTACCGCCCCTCTTTTTTCTGCAGAGGCAACTCGTCCTCAATCGCCGGCTTGTTCTCCGGCTCCACTTCAATCACTGGTTTTTCCCCATTCTCAACTATTGGTTCTTTTCCCGGTCGTCTACCTGGATTATTTTCTGAAACGATCATCTTCTCCCGCTCGGGCTCGCCTTTCTCCTCTGGGTCCTCCTTCGCTATTCCACTGGTTTCCCCCCTTTCTACCACGTTAATCTCCACATGTTGGAGCTTGAGAGAGCACTCCCGCGACTCCCTGTGATTCCCTTTGTGGATGGCTTCTCCATCCGGGGTTGGAAATTTGACACAACAATGATATATGGAAACTGCTGCTTTTAGATGATAAAGCAATAGCCTCCTAATAATCGCGTTGTACTTCGAGTCAGCATTAATAATTTTAACGCGTGGTGATGATGGCCGCTTGTGCAATCCCTATCCCATCTGGATGGGCAGGTCGACTTCCCCGAGCGGAATAATCATTCCTCCTCCAAAACCCAAGATACTGTCATTACATGGACGAATGTAGCTGTCGTCCACTTTCAATCTTCTAAAAGCCCGGACGTAAATCACCGATGAATAGCTTCCTGAATCAATTAGAATTCTATGGACTGGGATGCCCATAATAGGTGCCGTGATGACCAGGGGGTCGGAATGGGGGTGGACCACTTGGTCGGCATCCATGTCCGAGAAGACAAAGCGACCCATCGGTTGGCCTTCTCTAATCTCCGCCACTCGAACCTGTCTTTCCGCGTGGGCGGCTTGTCTGATATCTGCCTTTCTTTTTCGTTCGGCTATATCTCAAATTTTGCATTGGTGTTAATTCTATTAACACCAGACATCATCAGAATCTCCATACCTTGATTCTCGTTCGGCGGCAGCGGTAGGTGATCTAGATTCGTCAATCGCTCCGGATTTACACCCGGAGTGAGTGCTGGTGGTGGCGGTAACTCGTGGACGTACCTCTTCAGGCCACCCCTTTGAACGATGCGCATTATTTCTCTGATGAGGTCTCGACACTCATCCGTGTCATGGCCTATCGACTTGTGATAGGCGCAGTATATTCGAGCATCCAATTTTATGGGCTCCACCCTCAAAGGTCGAGCCGGTGGCAATAAATTAATACCTTGTATCTCGTTCCATATCGCTGAAGGAGTGTGGGTCAGAGCACTCCTTAGCGCGGCAACCTCGGCCCATATATCTTGTCGCGCCTTATATCTAGTGGTCGGGTTCTCCGAAAAAGGCCTGAACCCCGACCCCGATCCTAAGGCGGACTCCTTCTTTCCATTTTTCTTCGCGCCCCCTACCTTTTGCTCGGGACATTGACTGGCCATGGCTTCTTCCGCGCATATATGGCGCTCCGCGCGGATAAGAAATTTCTGATATGAGGTCACCCCCGATTCATGGATAGAATAATTGAACCATGTCTCAGGAGCAAGGCCCACCATGGCCGCAATCAAAATAGCATCATCCGGGACCGATTCCATTTCCCGGACCTATTTATTAAACCGAGCTATATAACTTTTTAAAGGCTCATCTTTTCCCTGTTTAATATTTACAAGGGAATCCTTCGGTGCGGCTCGGACTTTGGAAGTAAGAAAATGTGTGGTAAATGCGGGCGCCAGGTCGTCCCAAGATCGGATGGACCCTTGCGGCAGGGTCCGAAACCAATGGTGGGCTCGGTCGCCCAGCGTTAATGGAAATGCCCTACATAGGATTGCATCGCTAAGGCTGTAAAGTTCCATCCACACCAAGTATTTGTGGATGTGGGTTGTCGGGTCGGTCTTGCCATTGTATAGGCCAACTTGTGGAATTTTTAACTTGGGTGGTAGAGGAGTTGACAGAATGCTGGGAGCAAAAGGTGATAACAGAAGGTCGGCTTGTTACCTGGTGCGGCCTTTAGTACTGGGCTTCTTCAGGACTGTCCTCCAATTTGTTTAATCGGCGGCGGAGGCGCAGGATTTCCGCCTCTTGTTCCTCCAGCGGGCTAGGCCCCTGAGTTTGGTTGGCCCTTCTCGGCTCTCTTTCATCCGGAAACTGGAGCCTGGAGCTTATCATTCGGGTGGGGCGAAGGGGATCAAGCCCCAGCCGTCCCGCAAACACGAAGCGAGTGCGGCGGTGGCGTGTGGGCTTCGGATGCGACTCCGCCTTGCGACTCTGCTGTTCTACATCGTCGCGCGGTCGTCTTCTATCATGGCGACCACACTGTTCATTTCCAGAACTGGCCTCTTGGCCTTCATCATGGGGAGGCGCAGGGACTTGAAGATTTACATTGACATTTACTGGGGGGTTAAGTGGGTGAGTATTTACAGGAGGTGGAGGCTGTATTTACGAGGTAGTAGTTGCAAGTGTTTGGGAAATAAGTTGATTCATTTGTTGGACAAAAGTGGGGTTTGCGATAACCTAAGAAAAGGAAATAAAGTCGTGCTCCCTGCTTCAGTCGGGGGCACGTTCTGGCCATTGGTAGTTTGGCCAGTTTGGTTATTTACATGTGGATCCTCAGTTATACGGGCGTTTCGAGACAACTGACTCATTTTGTCGTTTTCAAAGGAATTAACACTAGATTTACCTGAGTTCACGTGGCTTGATTAACTGGAAAATAGGACTGCACCTAGAGGGCCCTCCTTCTAGCGCCAATTTGTTGACATATGTTTAGCTCAACAAACAAAAGTATATAGAAATGCAATACGTGGAAATGAGAATAGACTTTAATTCAGGGCTAATTCGGCATGTTTATATAATATACCGAGCTGAAAGCTTCTGGTCGGTTTTCCTTCGCAGTCGTACTTTCACAAGCGTTTTTCTCTATTATTTCTCTCTTATCTTTTTCGTCATAAATGAGGCCTATTTATACCCATCTCATTAGTTGGTTTTTAATAATCCCTATTACACTTAATACTAAAATAATTTCAAAGAGACACTTGTCCTTTCCTAAGCGTGCATGCTGGCCAAGTGTTTGCCACTTGTCGACTCATCTGTTTGTTATGCTGACAAGTGTCAACTTACTTGTGCTAATGGTGCACTTAACCTTCCTTAACTGGATAGTTATCCTTTAAATTTCCCGCCATAAATTTCCCGCCACGGTTGGGCTCGGAGGGAGCCGAGCCCAACTCGCACCACGTCATCATTGCCACGTCATCGTCGGTTCTTTGACATCATCGGCCGTCCGTCTTTGTCTGCGGGTCACATGTGCATGGGCTGAATGGCCACGTGGACTGATTTTTTTCCAGCTCAGCTTGGGTGTCATCATCTGCTACTTTAGAGAAGCTTTCATCTAAAACGAAAATCAAAAATAAAGTTTTCAAGTTGGCTTTCGAGTTCATATAGAGTAACTCCAGAAAATTCAGCTGGATAAAATTTTGCAAGGTTAAGTAGCTTCTCTTTGTCAAATGCAGAAAATGAATAGGTTTTTCGCCTCCCCTTCTCCGATTCTGCAATCTGTTTGAGAGAGAAAAAAAAGGCACTGAAAGATGAAGACGATTCTCTCCTCTGACACCATGGATATCCCTGACGAGGTGAAGATCAAGGTGAAAGCCAAAGTGATCGAAGTTGAAGGCCCAAGGGGAAAACTCACCCGCAATTTCAAGCATTTGAACCTCGATTTTCACCGATCACCGATGATGCCACCGGAAAAAGAAGAAGTTTGAAGGTTGATGCGTGGTTCGAGAGTCGGAAAACTACGCGGCTATTCGCGCATTGCGCTTAGCCACGTGTCAAATCTGATTAACGGTGTTACGAAGGGTTACCATTACAAGATGCGTTTTGTTTATGCTCATTTTCCGATCAATGCGTCTATCACCAACAGCGACAAGGCTATTGAGATCCGTAACTTCCTTGGCGAGAAGAAGGTGAGGAAGGTGGATATGCTTGATGGGGTTTCCATTGTCCGGTCTGAGAAGGTGAAGGATGAGTTGGTTTTGGATGGTAATGACATTGAGCTTGTTTCTCGATCTGATGCCTTGATAAACCAGAAATGCCATGTGAAGAACAAGGATATTCGGAAGTTTCTTGATGGTATCTATGTAAGTGGGAAGGGAGCTATAGCTGTGGAAGAATAAGTAGTTATAATTGTAGGATTATCATTTTATGGTTTCTTTTCTAAGTGGTGCTCTGTTTTCAATCCATGTTATTCGGAGACTTCTTATAGACATATTTGAAGAAAAAAAAATGCAGAAAATGAATCATTCGGATCAAAACATGCCATAAGTTGAATCCACCCCTCCTTCTTGACCTTGTGGTGCAATTTTCTTCACCAAGGATTAGGGCTTTTGTGTTTTGTTTCTCCCGCGCCGTGAAGGTGGGTTTAGGACTTGAGGAATGGGGGTGACGGGCTATATTAGGGTGATACAAATCTAATGGCTTTTTTTTCTTTTTTCTTTTTTATTTTTGTTAAAGATATGAAGTGAATTTACATATATACTCTCTTTTTTAAATCCCAGGGGGGCCAGTGCCCCTCTTGGCCCCCTAGTCCCCTCGTCCCTGCATAGCTTAACATAAGAATTATTATGTAACATATTAACATTACAGTTGGGCAGTACGAAATTGCACTTCCAGACTTCTTCCATAAAATCGTAATTTAAAAATCTCTCTCTCTCTCTCTCTCTCTCTCTCTCTCGAGTAACAACCTAACCTAATAAGTCTCTCTCAGTAACAACCTAACCTAATAAGTAACAACTTGATTATATGCAAATATAACCTAATAGACTTGATTTTCACACAAACTAGATGAGACCCTCGTGCAATTTATGGTTTGCATATTTGTGATGTCTCCATTTTGTACACTAACACGTGCATCTTCCTAATGGTTTATTAATTATATATCTCTGCCTTGCAATAATTTTAAAATAGCATAAGACAATAGGTAGCTCTGTAAATGAACAAAACGTTTGACAAACAACTCGTGAAAAAGCTCGGATAGCGTTCATTTATTTAGTTAACAAACATATATGAAGAAAATTTAGAGCTCACCTAATAAAGGAATAGAGTTTGAACAATTGTATACTCGTAAACAAACTTGTTTAGTATTCGTTTATAAAATGTTCATGAATAAACTCATTTAGCTTAATTTTAAAATTAAAATTTTACATATAAGTTAAATATTAATATTGAAAAATTAAACATATATAATTCTAATAATATTGTATAATATAATCTATAACTCTATATAATATGAAAAAGATTTAAAGTTACAGTATTAAAAATGAATCATTAATGTATGAATTAAAGTTGAATTTGTTCACAAACGTAATGAACATAAACTCGGCAAAGGTAATTTAAATTTTTTATTTCTTTATTGCTCGCTAACCAAACTTTCAATGTTTGCAAACACACAATGAACGCGAATTCGAATACGAACATATTCACAAACAAATTCAAATACTAACTCGGATCATTTGTTCTGCTAACAATAGTCGAAAAATAAAATTTAATGCTTTATATGATGAAGTGAAACTATAATACCTTATTATCATAAAAATACATTCAAGACTATATATTTATATTCAATCTTCGAAAACTGATTTTTCATAAAACCGCTCAAGGCTCAACTTCATCGCTTATTGTATTTTAATCATGTTTAGATCTTTAATCAATGTGAATATTGATGTCATGCTTTTTTTAAGTTTGTAATAGTAAATCCAGATGAAATTTGTGTTCGAGAGCAATTCGTACGTATTAATTTAGGCTAGAGATTTTTGCAAAAGATGGTCGTGTAACAATAAATGAAAAATTAACACACACACACATATATATGAGAACTAAGTAGAGTTATTAATGAAATAAGAGACAACAAAACATAGTTCTTGTAACATTATTGATTTTATTAGATATTTTTTAGGTTATCTTCATTTTTTGCAGATTTTGTCATGCATTTTGTTTATTCACATTGTTAAGTTGTTTTTCATTTTTGCAATTTTTATGTGGGGGTTGGTATTGCATTATTTAGATTTTCTAATTATTTTGTTCTATTCGGCTTTTCATATATGGTATTCTTCAGGCCATGCAATGCATGAACTGTATTTTTTACAAAAATATTTTTTAGTGATTGCAAAAAATCAAGAATATCAATAAGTAACTAAAATATAAAGATAAATTAATTTTATTACAAATCATACGATTGAACAATGGAAAGATGATTATTATAAACTATGAAAAAAATCTCTTCAAATATAATATATTTGGTTGATAAGAAATTTTGGGAATGTGAATTGTATCAATTTACAGAGTATGTTTATTTATCAGAAAGTAAAGTCTGAAAAAAGAATTAACTATGAAATACAAAATATTTTTTATATTATATTTTCAACACAATAAATAATAAAGTCATTTCAAATTCCATTAGTTTTTTATGGCTTGGAAAGATGAACAATTGTAAGATTTATTAAAGGAATTAGACAAAAATCATGTTTTATATTTAGCAGTATGATTTAGAGTAAAATGAATCATTTCAGAAAACAAAAACTATTCTAGTTATATATACACACACACACACACACACACACACACACACACACCCAAATATCAAAAAATAAAAATAAAAAAAATCAAATATACAAATTCATATTTAACAGTGCAAATGTATAATTTTGAAAGTTTGAATATCAAGCTACATTGATAAATACAAAAAATAATTTCTATTAACATGAAAAGTACGTTAATAAATATAAAAAATAGTTTTATATATATAAAACACTATTATGAATATAACTTCATACTAAATATAAATTTTAATTTCTTCTTACATAAATATATATAATGTTACGTATGGAATATGTAATATATATAATATTTTGATATATATTTTGAGATATTTTCTTTAATTAAACAAATATTTTTTTTCTTGAATTTAATCAACTTAAAAATAATTTTATATAATTATGAAGAAATGGAGTAAGCCAAATAACAACTATGCGTATATAACTAATAGCCAAAATACATGAATATATAAATTGATGTCCAAATATTCCGAATACATAATGTTTAAAAGCCCATTATAAAATAAATTTTTGAGTGAAAATATGTTATATTTTTTATTTTTTATGTTTATGTTTATTTTATAATGCAATATGGGTGTCAAGTTGAAGAAATAAAAAGATGACTAATTTAATATATTATAAGTCAAAATGGGATCAAAAACGAAAAGTTAATAAACTTTAAAATAGAAAAAGAAAAAGACATATAAAAATCAATGCAGTACACAAAGATTTGAAAAATTAATTTTTATATAATGACTTGTTATTATATATATTCCAAAATTCATTCACTAATTACCAAAATTGATATTACATGCTCCAATTATATTTTGATGAAGACTTATATAGATCGCCCTACCTAGCTTTTCTTTTGTCGCACGGCCGCACCCAACCCTATCCGTCCAACCCTATAGAGCCCGTTTTTTTTTTGTTTTTCCTGTTTTAGTTCCTTTTTTCGGCTTGTATTTTGGTATGTTCTCTCTGTTTCTCTCTCGTCGTTGCAGATTTCTCCAAATCCTTTGGTTTTCTCTATCATTGCCCTAAGACTCACTCTCTTTTTTCCTTCTAGTTTTTTGTTCATCGCCCAAATTCATACATATTTATACACAAAGATCTTCACTGCTTCTTTAAGGTCATGAAGCTCCTCAATAGTTTGTCTTTGGAAGCACAAAGAAGGACAAAAACTAATTGCGCTCTTCTTTATAATTAAATGCGTCATCAGACCCAAACTTGTTCTTCAAAAGATCACGTCCTTCTAGGCCACAATAATTATTTTGTTTGTTTATAATTTAAATATTTTTAGTTTTATATACGTTTGAATCTTGGATCGAGTACCTTTAAGCTTTATGAACATAAAATCAAGTAAGTAAGTTTGCTTTCGATATTTTTCTTCACTACAAGAAATTAAAATTTTACCGACGGAAAAATCCGTCGGCAAACCCATTTTACCGACGGATCCGCGACGGAATCCCGACGGATATTTCCGTCGGCAAAACGCTTGTCGGTAAAAATTTATCGACCGAAAAAATCATTCGTCGGTAATTTACCGACGGATTGCCGACGGATCGACAACAGAACTCCATAATACTATGCCGACAGGAGGTCGACAGAATTTATGTCGGTAAATGATATCCGTTGGGAATTTAAGGCGCCTAGTAATAATAGAATGCCGACGGAATGCCGACAAAATTTTCACCGACGGATTCCCGATGGATATATGCCCGACGGAATGCCTACGGATTATCTCCGACAGATCGCCGACAGACAAGTAGTGGCGGTTCGCCGACACACATACCGACGGAATTTTGCCGACGGAACACCGACGAATTTGTCAATAACTTTTACCGACAGAATACCGACGGAAATTTTTAAAAAAATTATAAATATCTTTTTGTGAAATTTTATTTTTTTTAATTACTCATTACCTGTTTTACAAATAACAATTCAAACAACATCCATTAAACTTTCACAAAAAAAATAGTATCCAACATCATCCAAAATTCAACATTCAACATCCAACATCCAAAATCCAACATCCAACATCCAAAATCATACCAAACAAAGTATCAAAATAACATAAAATAATTCAACATAAACATCAAAGACTGCAACATCTAAGAAACCAACATAAACAATCCAAAATCAAACACATCCATATAATCCAACTGCAAGAGACACATCACTAAAATATAATAGTCTAATCCTCACTAAGACTCGCATCACCATCACCATCACCATCACCATCAGTCTGTGGGCCTCGGAGAGTAAGTAGGTCATGGGGAGGGGAAATATTAGAGGTGCTCATTTTCCACATCATCCACTCCACCTGTGCCTCGAGGGTGCTCGTCCGAGCTATAAACTCATCCAACTTTTGTTGTACCTCAGCTCGACCCTCAACTCTTGCCTCTTCTCTTAGGCGCCGATGTATCCCGAGACATCCGGGATCCTGAGTAACATATCTCAGTAACAACAATCATAACATCCAAAATAATCAGAAAATTACATTTGCCTACAAGAAAAACGAATAAATAGAATGAAGAGGAAATTTATAGAATTATTAACAGGGCATAAAATTTCATAGTAAAAAAACAAAAAGATAGGAACACTGAACATATACAAGAAATAAACAATTTCACAACTTAAACAATCCATAATTAGCAAGAAAATTGAAAGGAATGTACAAAACAAGAATCAATCTATTGATTAACACTTAATCTTTCATCATTACATAAATGACTATAGGCTATCATTAATCACTTGAACCTACATTTAAGCAAAATAACTGTATTTCTCACTACCTAAATTGACTCAATAACCTCACCAAATACTTTGCCAAATTCGTGCTGGAATGATAGTGCTAACAGGACAATGTGGTCTTTCTGTTAACTTTGTGATGCAATCTGTTTGGACCTCTCATTTGATTGATCACAGTGTTAAATTTCCACCAATTATGATTTCTTCTCTTCATATAAACAAGATACACATTCATCATCCCTATGTGCATCTTTCTCAGACCAACAAGACAACGAGTCTCCAGATTCATTGATGCACTCATCAGAAAATAAGTCACAACTAAACTCGCCATCACTCTTAGCTACCAGCGTCATAGATTCAGTCTCATTCAAATATTTATAAATTAGTGCAAAAGAGGATAATATTTATAAATATTTATTCTCGATTAAAGAAACTATCATCAACTCATATTTAATAATCAAACCAACAGAATTACAATTAGATACACAAAAATCACCAACATCAACTCACAGATGAATTCAATGAATGTCCACAAACACAAACATGTCTATCTATGGAAATTGTCGAGCTTCATCGTCATCGCCGACTCGCCATCATCCTCGCCGCTTCATTTGCTTAGCTGCAAATTGAATTTCAAATTCACGATTCAAAATAATAAATATAGGCGGAATAACAAATCATTAATTGAGCATTTTAAGATTACATTTCAGCAGGTTTCGGAGTTCTCCAGGTGCTTTGGGAGCAAATTTAACCTGAAAAACACTACATGAAAATGATAACAAAATAATTTGAATATTAGGTCTCGCTTATAATTAAGGGAGAGGAAAAAGAACTTAAAAGGGAAATGGAAGGAACAAAAAAATAAAGCAAAATGAAACTGAAGTGCAGATCTTTCTTGGAGCGGATGAAGGCAGATCTTTCAAAGAGTAACAAAATTACATTTTATTAGTTCTTTATATTATATTATACCTGAAAAGTATTATTTTTCATTTTAAAAGTATTACTTTATTATGAAACGTATACATTTTCAAAGTAACATATATAATTGATTATTTACTTGCAAAGTTATGTATAACCTTGTTTAACAATATCACTTTTTATTAGACATAAATATCTAATACTTTTTAATTAAAACTGTAATATTTTTCAGTTCAACATGTAATACTTTTTACTTAAATGTATAATACTATTTCACTTAAAACTATAATATTTTTTAGTTCAAAGTGTAATACTTTTCAGTTCAACATTAAATACTTTTCAGCTTAATATTTAACACTTTTCAGCTATGGTTTCCAATTTTTTTCTTTTTTCTTCTTTTTTTCTTCCATTCGTCTTCTCTTTTTTTCCCTTTGTTTTCTTCATTTTTTTCCTTTCATTTTCGGCCAAAACCCTTTCAATAGAGTGAAAAAAAAAAATCAGATTTAAAACTCAAAATCTCCATTAATGGAGAGGTCCGACAATGGAAGTTTGATTGTGCGAAAGTTGGAAATGTTTGATGGTTGATATTTGAAGAGAGTGTAATGTGCAAGGAAAATATATTATGATGAATCAAGTCCACTTTTCTGCCATTGTTGAGATTGACAAGCTATGCAACTCTTCTTTGAGATGATATTTGAGATTTGGTAAGACGCCTCGATCGGATTATTGTTAGACAAGAATCGTAATTGAAAAAAGGAGAGGAACTAATATCAAAATAGTCTGACCAAAAACAGAGGAATATTATTGTTAGCTTTGCGGCAGAAAATCAAAAGCGGTCCGAAAATTTGATGATAAACACCATATAATGATATTTTATTAATACCTTTTGACTTTTGTCAAACAAATTAAATAAATATAAATAATTATAAAACGTGATTTGATGTTCAATATTTGTGCATGAGATGAGTTGAAATATCAAAATGCAACAAATTCATCTTAAATGAATAAAGTTTCAATTATTTGTCACATTTAAGTCACGAAAATTTTATACTATTTATATTATAGTATTGTATTTATTTGAGAGATATAAATTATATAATATTTTAAATCATCATAATTGATTACATTTTAAATCACTATAAAAATATTTTTCTTAGGAAATATTACGTAAGTTTTGTTATCCCTTAATTCACCAACCCTCTATTTTGAAAAACAAAAATACAAAAATACAAGAATTCAAAAAAAAAGGGTCGGCGGGCTAATCGGTCTGGGCCAAAAAAGCCCGGATTTAAACAGGCTAGAAAAATCTGGCCCGAACCCTATTTTTTTACGGGCTAAACGGACTGGCCCACGGGCCCGAGCCCGTTTAACATCTTTACTCACAATGTCTTGACAAAGAATCAAGCCGTGAGCTATTTGGAACTCGACTTGATAAAAGTTCATTTGAGTTCATTTAATAAGGATCATTAAAATAAATGAATCAAACTCAATAAGCTCGTATAAATTAAACTAACAATTTGACTTTCATTTTAGTTTTTATACCTTATGATAAATATATAAATATTTGAATATTTGAATAGAATCATATATTTTAATAGAATCATATATTTTCGTACAAAATTGAATAATAATTTTAATTTATATTGATATTTACTGAGCTCGCTTAGGCTCGATTTAGTTCGAATAAATTCGTAAGCCATCAATATATTCGATAAATTCAAGCTCGAGTTCGACTCGATAATAAGCGAGTCAAGTTCAAACTCTCAAAAACTCGACTCAGTTCGGTTTGATTGCAGCTCTAAATGTCATCTTGTGATAAATGTATTTATCGAGGGTCGTTTATCTTATAAGTTATATCCAATTGAAATTCAATAAACAAGAACAATAACATATAAAATTATTATTCTTTATTCTACACGAGACTTTAATTAGGTTCATTAATTCACAAATTATTGCAAATAGTTAATTTGGACCCTAAAATATTTTTTTTTTCTTTTGGCCATATATACAATTAATCCAAATAAATTTGAACAATATTGTATTTGATTCTACTCAATTCATTACAATCTAGAAGTGAAATTCACCTTTTAGTTTGGTCTTACTATTAGTTTTTTTGTTAATTTTAATTTTTTTTTTTCAAATTCCATCGCTAATCTCTCGGCAATCCGTCGGTAATTACCAAAAGAAAATTCCGTCGTTGATAACGACGGATATATCCGTCGGCAATCGCCGATAGAACATGTCTGTCGGTAAATAACGATGGAAATATCCGTCGGTAACTATTTGGTCGGTAATCCGTCGCAGATCTGTCGGGAATTTTTGGCGGCAGAATTTTCCGAGAAATTTACCTTCAGATTAACGAGAGACTATTGCCCGTTGTTATATTCTGTCGGTGATCCGTCGGTGTTTCGTTGGTATTTTTGTAAATGTGTATCCGTTGGTAATCTGTCGCTAATCCGTCGGTAAACAGCGACAAAATAATTCCGTCAGTATTTTCCGTCGGTAAAAAAGCAATTTCTTGTAGTGTAGCTTGTTGATTTTATTATTTTTATTTTTTTTTAAATTTGTCAAAACCAAGGTTTTCTATTAAAAGTATTACGTGTTGAATTGAGAAGTATTATACGTTAACTATTTAAAAAATATTATAGTTTATGTGAAAAGTATTACACGTTTAAGTGAAAAATTACATGTTGAACTAAAGAAAATATTACAATTTTAAGTGAAAAGTATTGTATTTTTATGTGAAAAATATTACATGTTTAAGTGAAAAGAATTACATGTTGAACTAAAATGTATTTTCAATTTTAAAAAAAAGTATTACATGTTTAGCGAAAAAATATTACACGTTGAATTGAAAAGTATTACAGTGTTAAGCGGAAAATATTACATGTTTAAGTGAAAAAAATATTACACGTTTAAGTGAAAAATATTGCGCGTTTAAGTGAAAATAATATTACACATGTACGTTTAACTGAAAAATATTACATTTGAATAAAAAAGTATCACTTATTCCTTAAAATCATGTCAATTTTCTCGCCGCTAGCCACTATGTGTTGTCACTGCCATTTCCATCATCTTAAGCACCACATTTAACAAAGCATGTCATTTTCTTTTTATCAAAAGTATTACATGTTTCTAATTAAAGTATTATGTTTTTGCTTAAAAGTATTAGTTGTCTTAAAAGAACTATTTTTTTAATAAAGTATAACAACACTAATTTTGGCGAACTGTAATTTTTTTTGTTGATCCGCGAATTCCTTTTTGACCTGTGGATTTCTTTTGACCCGATCCAACCCGATCTATCTCATGGATAGAGATATGTTAGAAGGTTTGAGAAGAGACCTTCTCTATACTCAGAATGACAAGATCGAAGTACACCATCCTAATTATTTAGTTTAAGCAAAACTCATATAAGACGTTCTTACGGGTATCATGTTGTGAGACGGATCCCGCGCAACCCAACTCATATAAAATGTTCCTACGGGAAATGAAAATTAGCAAGTTTCATTTTCCAGCCAAGATGAGAAAATCAGTTGTATCGAGTTAGCTGACAGCTGAGTGATTTTATTTAAAGAGAGAAGCATAGTTGAACCAATTTTGGATGATAGTTGAGTTATTTATGAGCTAAGTGACAAAACACAGTCGTTTTCCGCGAGCGGGAATGTTTTTGGACATTACGTCAGCGTAATTATGATGTCAGTATAAAAGTTGCACACGTTTAGCCAATGATTGGATATAAATGCTGCTATACTTAATGCGGGGAAATTAATGCGGTTTCAAAGGTTAAATCTTGATCGTTGATTTTGATCAAACATTTCAAATTCCAAAAACCGTCATCTCACGTCCTTTAAAAACCAAAACCCATTTCAAAGGTTTCAAAGGTTTAATGCGGTTTCAAAGGTTAAATATTAGGCTAACAACATGTGTGTGTGATGGTAATTAGAAAGTATTAGTTTTTTATCGAAAAGTATCGCTTTTAATTTGAAAAGTACACGTTATCAAAATAACAAAACTGACATGATTTTGAAGATTAAGTAATCATTTCCTGCAAATAAGTAATACTTTTTAGTTCAACATATAATATCTTTCAGTTCGATGGATAACACCGTTTCACTTAAACATGCAATATTTTTCACTAACAACGGTAATATTCTTAACTTAAATGTGTAATACTTTTTTTTTTTTTGAGAGAAATGTGTAATACTTTTTAGTTGAACATGTAATACTTTTCAGTTGAAAACCTTTACAATTTAACTTTTTTCTTTTTCTTCTTGAGAAATGAGATCCAAGATTTATCTGCTTGGAGACTCCATTACTGAAGAGTTACTGAAGAGTCCTTCAGCAATGGTGGATGAGGTGCTTCTCGTGAAAACCATCTGGCAGTCTGGCACAATGTTTTTATTTTGCAACTAAATACTCTACGTTATGTGTTTGTGCGATTAAATTTTCATTCTTTTTTAAATTTTGGTAATTTTCAATGAATTTCATTATTAGATTTTAAATTTTTTCTCAATAGCCCAACTTTAGAGAACTACGAATGAGCATTGGTTGCAAAATACTTCAATCATTGAGTAATAATTGTCGAGTGCAAAAAATTACATCGATGCAGTTGGTTTCAACACTTGTCTCTTGATGAGTACAAGCGGAATTTCCTCTCTTTTGTTGTCTTTCTCAAGGTAAAAGTAAACTAAGAAATCAGGTAATGTAGAGGAGACAGAAAGAATGAGGTAGGGAAAACAAGAAAAGAAGGAAAAGAGATGGGGCGTTTTTCCTTTTTTCTGATATTTTTTTTTTGGCTGGAATATTGGGTTGGATGTTGAGGGCCCGTCTAACGGATATGACCCGTGAGACGATCCCACAAGACCTTCTCTTATATTTTACTATTCCGTGAGAGTACTTTAAGCGGGAACATTTCTTATATATTATTTATAAGTGACACGTTTAATATTTATATATATTAAATTCAACTAGTTTTGGAAATGAAATAAATTGATAATTATATATATATATATATATCATTTTCAAAATCATCTGTTCAATTACATTAGAGCTTCAAACATAATCGCTTTATAAAATACTCAAACATGGTGTTGGGGCAAAAACGATATTTAATTAATATATAATTCAGTTTATATATTTATTTATTATTAATTACCCAATGGGTTCTTAATAAAATAACCCAGCCCAAAAGGTATCGGGGATTGGCTCATAGGCCGATTTCTTCTACACGGCCCACATGGCCTATCTCCCATGTATATAAAAAGTCCATCATATTCATCTGTAAGTTAATTAACTCATAATTCTCATACACATTTAATTCAATATTTAATTACTGTTTTATTCTCTCATTCACCAAGCTGATTTGAGAATCGGAGGGGCCTCCCTAGGCAACCCCCAAGGACACCCATAACATTTGCGTCCATGTGCAGACAAGTTTCCAATCGAAGGATCTTGAGCTTTCGGAGCAGAAGACTTGAAAACTTTCCCTTTGAAAAGAAGGATTTAATCAACACTGTTGTCTTTTAGTGATCTGACCTAATAAGCAACATCACATTGGCGCCGTTTGTGGGAACAGCAAAAGCGAACGAAGACGCAGACCCGACCTCAAGCGCATAGAACCAGATACCAAGCTGCAGGCCCTGGGGCTAGAGACCAGCAAAAGGAAAGGCCATCAAGAAGACGGGAGGCCCGCTACCTCTCCACCGGAAGGGCGCCGCCTCCCCCACGAGAAGAAAAGGCACCGCCATCTCCATCTGGGGGAGCTCCGCCCATTGAAGAAATTTACCTACCCATCGAAAGGACGCCACATCCCACACGGAAGGGAAGGGCGTTACCACCGCTGCGTGGAAGAGGGGTTTGCCCCCTGAAGAAGGTCACCTGACCCGGGAAGCCCTGCTAGACGAAGTTGCCCGGAATACTTTGAAGAGTCAAGTTGCGGCCGGAGCAGCGGGGAGACTGCCCGGGGCTCCACCCACCATTGAAGACCTAACCTGAAAGGTCAATAAAGAAGAAAAGAAGAATGCAGTGAGAATCATGAAGAGCCGCCACTGGCTGAAGAATCCCAAGTTGTTGGCTGTGGAGCCCCTTCCTCCGAGAGGGGTGTAGCTTCCGTCTAAAACCAAGAAGGGCTCGCCTCCTCTTCTTGGGGTAGGCTCCGCCTGTTGAAGTAGTTCGCTTAATGTGAAGAGCCCTCTAAGCCCTTCTCATCCTGCTCAAAGAAGCTAACTGAGGTGTTTCAAGGAATCATGTTGCGGCGGAAGCTGCGGCAAGACCTCCCTCAAAGGCAAGAAGACCAGCACACTCTCGTTGGAAGAGAAGCTGGAAATAGAGCCCAACACTCTTAAGTCCACCCTCACAAGCCCGCAAAAGAGTCGCATGTGGTATAACATTTGTCAAGCCAACTCGCAGTCCATTGCTATATGGAGGAAATCCACTGGCCCCTGCCATTCGGGCCAAGCCATTACCCTTGGGCATCAAGATCTCCAGCCTTCCAGAGTATGATGAAGTCGGAGGTCCACCAGGAGCACTTAGACAAACTCCATGCAAAGACGGACTTCTACAGTATGATGGACTTTTCCTATTGTATGGTGTCCAGTAAACATAGACCAAGCGCCACTAACTTGGTTGATTAGCTCCCAGTTAGATCAATCATTGGGATGGAAAAACTCACTACTGCCTTCGCACGACGATTCTCCATCAGAAGGAAGTATTCAGAGACCATGGGTCATCTTTTTCAAGTAAAACAACTAAAGGAGAGTTACTGCAAGACTTCATGAAGTGATTTGTGGAAGCCGTAGGCTCCAATTCCAGGAACACCAAGCAAGAAGGCAGATCATTGAGAAGACATGAGGATAGAGCCCTACTTCCAGAGGGACACCATTAAACAACTCGAGGGCTGAAGGAAGCGCCCTTGCCCGGCTGAGGGGGGAGCCCTTGCCTGGCTGAAGGGGGCATCCTTGCCCACTCAAAGGGACGCCCCTGCCTGGCCAAAAGGGCGCTCTTCCACAATCTCCTCCTCCTAAAGGGCTTTGCTCACCAAATAAGTCAGTTGAACCCAAGAAGCTCTATAGATCAATGAAACTACCCGGAATGATCTAAGACATCAATGGTCCCGGAGCCGCACGAGAATATCCCTAAGCTCCGCCGGCTGCATAAACACCCATCGTAAAGGCACCCTGTCGTTGCAGGTCATAGCAGCAACTGCATGAAGAATGACCCTTACTCGACTAGAATGGAAGAGAGGAACAATGAACGGGATATGCAGCATGATTAGGGACATAGAGACTACTCGGAGACACTGATGGATGATATTGGGGATGAAGTGAACTCTTCCAACCAAGTAGTAAAAGCATCACACATCCACGGGAGTCGCAGATCTCCTTAGCTTCCGCCCGCATAAACGCTACATGGCCTCTTGGAGGCCTTAATATTTTTTATTTATTTCCAGTTTATTTCTGCCCAGAGGCGTTAAATATTCTTACTATCATTTCGGTAATATTCCCACCCACAAGGCATAAAACTTTATCATTATAATGAATAAAAGTACTTTCATGTTTCTACTTTGATGTTGTGAATGCAGTTAATGGCCACATATAACCAAGGTCAATGGCCATTTGGCTGCTATCCTCAATAAGCCCCATCTTTCCGGCTTAAGCCTCCGATGGGAGGGGCCTTCTCACGAGGGTTCTCATAAATAAACTCATCTGGCTAAGACCCCAGAGGAAAAGACCTCACCCGGCTAAGACCCTTGGTGGGAAGGCATGTTCCGACTAAGACCCCATATGGGAGGGGCCTCCTCACGGGGGTCCTAGTAATTCACCTCCTCCAGCTAAGACTCCAGAGGGGAAGACCTCACCCGGCTAGGACCCCCGCTTCCGGCTAATACCCCGGAGGAAAAAACCTCACCCAGCTAAGACCCTTGGTGGGAAGACCCATTCCGGCTAAGACCCCGGATGGAAGGGGCCTCCTCATGGGGGTCCTAATAATTCACCTCATCCGACTAAGACCCAAGAGGGGAAGACCATATCCGGCTAAGAGTACGGATCAGAAGACCCCTTCCGGCTAAGACCTCGGATGGGAGGTGCCTCTTCACAAGGGGTCTTAGTAAAACATTTCTCCTCCGACTAAGACCCGGAGGAAGGGGCCTCCTCGCAAGAGTCCCCATGAATTATTCTCTATAATGAAAATGTGCAAGAAACAGAAGGCGAAAAAGCTAACACATGTGGCGAAGAGATCAAAGTACTAAAGCAAGAACTATAGAGGAAGCTCTAGAATGGTGCCCCATGAGCTCTATGATGGCGCCCACTCCTGGCCTCGGAAGGACACCCCATGAAATATTCTTCTCAAGCAAAAAAAGAAAGCAAAAACTCTAATACTGGGAGTAAAGAGATCGAAGCGATGGAGTAAGAACTGAAAAAGGGCTCCAAAAGAGTGCCCCCCAGGGCTCCAATAGAGCGCCCTCTCCAAACTCCTGAAGGGCGCCCTCAGATAGCTCCAGAACAAGTAATTCCGGCTATTCCGAAGAAATAAAGGCTTCCCTCCGAAGGGAAATATCCACCTCAACATGGAAAATTAACAAGTCTCTCACTAACAAGAAGTCACATACAAATACTACAAGTAGAACATGATAAAAGAAAGCAGATATACATAAGCAAAAACATCTATATAGCGTGAGTGCGACGAAATATCATCCGACCTATGGGGTGTGACGAAATAACATCTCAAGAAGAAAAGAGAAAACACGAAGTATCCAAATGCATAAAGTAGGGCAGGAATCAAGGGCCATCAGGGCCAAAAATAACTATCACTGCTCAAGCAGGGGGCGTCCCATCTCCATCAGCAGCATCAGCCTCTCGAGGCTCATCTTCATCGCCGCCAGCATCCTCGAGAAAATACTGAAAGGCCTCGACCTCTCCATCCTCCTAATCAGAGGCAGCACAGTCCAAAATGTCAATTAGCTTGCTAGAAGCCTTTCCACTCCGCCGTAGAAGTTTCTGGCAATGGTGAACTGTCCTATCAAAGAAGATGGAAGACTCCTTTAGCAACTCTGAGCGATACTTTGGAGAAGCTCTATAAGCCTCGATCAAGCGAGACCTCTCCTGAGCTAGCAGTTAAGCACCAGCTGAAGTCTGAAAAAAGACATCACACGTCTTCCATTCGTGGTCGAGCTAGGCCATCGCCCACTCAAACTCCTTCGACAGCTCAAACATCTTTCTCTCATGCTGAGACACATCTTTTGTCAAGTTCTTTACCTTATATCGAAGCTGAGAGTTCTCCGCCTCCGTCAGCTTACCTTGATGGTCTGAAGTCACTGCGAGGTTTAGTATCTATAACAAAATTTGCACAAATCTTAGCCAAGTGAAAAGACAAAGAATGGAGAATGCAGACGCAAAGTAACCACAGAGACTTCCCCGAGGAACATCCCCACAAAGATGAGTCTCGATGTCCTTGAAGGACAGTGACCCAAGACGGGACTGATCATCTGCCGACAAAGCTCCTCTCGTACTGGCATAGCTAAGCCAGAATCTACATTGTCCCAATGGGACTGGATCCCCTATCACTTTGCCAGAGAAGATAACTTGGGGACCAACAGTCCCGGAAGCAGCAAACCCAAGCTCCATCCTCGGCCTTTTCTCTCTAGAATGGCCTAAAAATGGATGAGGAGCCGGAACAACATCAACACGGTAACTGGAGTGAGAGCCCAGGAATCGATCACTCTTCTGGCGATGAAGGCACGACCCTCGCTCACTATCACTCCGAGGCGGGGCAATTAAGCTCCCGCCAGTAGCAGACTTTCCCTTGGCCTTCTCCTTTTCCTTCTTCTTAAAGGCCATCAGCTCCGTGATGCTATAACTCCCCTTACCTGAAAAGCAAGGGGGCAGTCAAAATATCCTTCAACAAGGATATTGTATGTGTTGCACATGTACTTATTTGGTCTAATATTGAACCAACCAGCATCAGTGGAAAGAAATACACCTTAGTGGTGGTAGATGATTATTCAAGATATACATGGACTATTTTCATGTGTAAAAAGAAATTACCTCAGCTGATGAAAATAGTCAAACCATTATCAAGATAAGGTCTGACAGGGGAACTGAGTTTGTCAATGGGATTATAACTCAGTATTGTGTTGAAAATGATATTTCTAATGAGTTATCAGCTGCAAGAACTCCACAGCACAATGGAGTAGCTGAAAGAAGAAACAGAACTCTCAAGGAAGCTGCAAGGACAATGTTAGCTGAAGTTGGATTGCCTAAGAGATTTTAGGCTGAAGCCATCAATACTGCTTGTTACACTTAGAATAGAAGTATGATCAACAGGCAATTAACTAAAACTCCCTATGAAATTTGGACAGGGAGGAAGCCAAATGTTGGATATTTCAAGATCTTTGGATGTAAGTGTTTCATCAACAACAATGGCAAGGAAAACTTAAAAGCTTTTGATGTTAAAGCTGATGAAGATATCTTTTTGGGATACTCAACTGAGAGTAAAGCTTATAGAGTGCCGAACAAAAGGACTATGGTCATAGAAGAGTCTATCCATGTGGTTTTTTATGAACCTAATGTGAGTGAAGAAGACATAGATGAGTTAGCTAAGAAGAAGAATCAGCCAACTATGCAGAAGAATCCTTATATTGAAGAGGACATAAGAGCACTCAATCCTGAAGAAGATGAGATAGCTGGTAAGTCTGCAGCTAAATGATGATGAAGAAGTTTTTCAAGGCAACTTAGCTGCGAGACGGCTGAATCCAGCAGACTTACTTCAACCAGATGTGAGATGGCTGAGAGACCATCCACCTGGGCTAATCATTGGAAATGTTGGAGATGGAGTAAGAACCAGATCCAGAGCTCAACATGAAGCCATGTTTACTTGTTTCATTTCCCAGATAGAATCCAAATATTTATCTCAAGCATTGAATGATACACATTGGATTCAGGCTACGCAGGAAGAGCTGAATCAATTTGAAAGAAACAAAGTATGGGAATTGGTTCAAAGGCCTACCCATCAAAATGTTATTGGTACTAAGTGGGTATTTAGAAACAAGATGAATGAGGAAGGATATGTTGCAAGAAACAAAGCAAGATTTGTAGCTAAAGGGTATTGCCAAGAAGAAGGAATAGATTTTGATGAAACCTTTGCTCCTGTTGCTAGATTGGAAGCAATAAGGATGTTTCTTGCTTATGCTGCTCACAAGAACTTCACTGTGTATCAAATGGATGTGAAGAGTGCATTTTTAATGGACTTTCGAAAGAAGAAGTTTATGTTGAACAACCTCCAGGTTTTGAGCAGAAAACTATTGGAGATAAAGTCTACAAGATCAAGAAAGCATTATATGGATTAAAACAAGCACCAAGAGCCTAGTATGACACATTGTCACAATTTCTATTTGACAATGGATTCACCAAATGCAAAGTTGATAGAACAATCTTCAGAATTTAAGATGGGGATAATATATTGCTAGTTCAAATCTATATGGATGACATCATATTTGGATCCACAAATAAAGAGCTGTGTGATAAATTTTCAAACCTCATGCAAGGGAAGTTTGAAATGAGTATGATGGGAGAAATTTTCAAACCAAAGATTTGATGAAGAAATTTGGTATGGAAGTAAAGTCATCAGTGAAGATCCCAATGAACACTTCAATTAAGATGGATATGGATGAAGATGGCAAAGTTGTTGATCAAACTAGATATAGAGCTCTCATTGGATCGTTGCTCTATTTAATAGCAAGTAGGCCAGACATCACCTTTACTGTTGGTGTATGTGCTAGATTTCAATCTGCACCAAAAGAGAGTCACATGATTGCAGCCAAGAGAATCCTGAGGCATTTGAAGGGATGCCAAGAAGTTGGCTTATGGTATCCAAAGGATGGAGGGTTCAAGCTGGTAGGCTACTCAGACTCAGACTATGTTGGATGTAGAGTGGTCAGGAAAAGTACATCAGGTACTTGTCAAATGCTTGGAAATAGAATGGTTTCTTGGTTCAGCAAGAAACAAAATTTAATAGCTACATTCAGTGCAGTACATAATATGGTATGTTGTGCCAAGTTCTATGGATGAGGCAACTGACAAGAGACTATGATATAGAAGAAAAAGAGATTTCAATCATGTGTGATAACACAAGTTCAATTGCAATTACTCAGAATCATGTATTGCATTCAAGAACAAAGCACAATAATGTCAGATATCATTTTATAAGAGATCATGTTGAAAAGAAGGACATCACTTTGGAATACATCTCAACTGATAAGCAGTTAGCTGACATCTTCACTAAGCCATTATGTCAATCAAGATTTGAAGAGCTAAAGAATAAGCTAGGTTTGATTGAGCTGAGTTAGGAGACTCAAAAGACTCAATCAGCAGAGTCAAAGAAGAGAGAAAAGAAAATTATCAATGTTTCACTCTCCAGCCAAGTGAAACAACCAAAATCACTTTATGAACTTAGCTGACAGCTGAGTGATCATCATGTAAAGAGAGAAGCCAAGTCAAGTCACTTTTGGAAGTTGGCTAAGTTATTTATGAGCTAAGTGACAAAATGCAGTCGTTTTCTACAAGCAGGAATGTTTTTGGGCATTACGTCAGTGTAATTATGGTGTCAGAATAAAGCATGCACATATTTTGCCTATGATTGGATATAAATACTGTTGCATTTAATGCGGGGAAATTAATGCGGTTTCAATGTTTAATCTTGACCGTTGATTTCGATCAACCTTTTCAAATTCAAAAAACCATCCCCTCACGTCCCATATAAACCAAAATCTAATTTTCTCTCTCCTCACAAAACACTCTTCGTTCTCAAGCAAGATAAAGCTTTTCTCTGCAAAACTAGTGAAACCCTAGTTCTCAAGCATCTGTTTTTACAAGTCTTTCACCATTTATTCTTCAAGAAATGGCACCCAACTATGATTTCGTCAAGAAATGGGCTTTGAAGGTTTGGTGAAACAAGGTACTGATAAGGCCCTTACTCAGAAGATTGCAGCAAAGTTGGAGAAATCTGGTCTAAAGGGATTTCTCACCATGTAATACTCGCACACATACCTTGAAGAAGTTGTGATGTTCTACGTGAACTATGAGTTTCACGATGGAGAAATAAGGTCATCAGTCCACAGCAAGGACATCAAGATTACTGCTGCGGACTTAGCTAAACAATGCCACCTGCCCTCGGAAGGGATGGATGAGATAGCTAAGAAGGATGTTAACCTAGCTGCGACATGGAAGGAGATTGCCAAGCCTGAGTCCACTGCTAAGGCTGTTTATATAGCCAAAGTCATCAATGAAGGACAACTATCACAAGTTGATGAACATTGTGTCCAAATGCGTGGACATGAAATTCGGCAGCTTCGATCAGCTATCTCGGACGAAGCTGACTGTCATGGTTGCGATCATGGAAGAGAAAAAGGTAAACTGGGATGAGTTCATCTTCAGTCGAATCTTTCAGAATGTTCTGTACAAGACTATAATTGATGATGGTCTGTTCGTAAGCTCACTGGGGTATGGCCTGGTCATTGACCATCTCATGGAGGTGAAAGGGGTTGCGCTTAGACATTGGAAGCCATTCCATGTCAACAAGAAAATGTTCAAGGCTAATTTATCCGGTGCTCAGAGGCAAGCACATGCACACAGAGCTGACAGCGAAGGTGAGTCAGCTGATCCTGTCCCTGAGGACACTGCTGCAACTGTCCCAGCTCCTTCTCTAAAACCCATTAAGAAAAATAAGAGAGCTGATGCAGCTAAGCATGCACCTGCCCCTGCAGCCATTCCAAAACAAACACATGCCTTTGCAGTCGTCCCAGAAGTTGCACCTACCCCAGTAGTCGAGATAGAGAAGGATACGACTGCATCTTCTCTGGTCGTAAAGAAAAAGCGCTCAGATATGCCTCGCAAGCCAGCTGTAGCCAAAAAAATAAAGATGGCGGAGCCAGGAGCCATCGAAGAAGCTGAAGAGGAAGAAATTCCTCTTGTTCAAACAAAAAGAAGGTGATTTGTTAGGAGATCGGCCTTGGAAAAGCCAACTGAATCTGGCACTGAACCAATGAAGGAGACTGTTGAAGCTCAAGAAGAGCAGTCTAAAGAAGTTGAGGGTGGTAAAGTAATCACCATGGAAGTTGAGAAGATTGTTGATGTAGATCAGCAGACTAAACACAGCTGTTTGGGAGACAACTGAGGACACGGAGCTGATACAGCTGACCAATCAGAAGAATTAGCTGTTAAGTCCCCTCAAACTGATGCTCGAACACTTGAGGAGAAACATGCTCCACTTGCACCTGTGCAGGAGGAAGAAGATGATGATGATCTTATGATACTATCTCCTGCACATCCAGAGATTCGAGAAAGGTTGCGGATATGGAGATTGTGGAAACTCAGTGCATTGAGGAGGAAGAATACCTACTATCCTTTTTGGGAGTTGACATTCGATTTGCAATGGATGATGACAGTTGTGCAGGCATGTTGATCACTATCAAAGAGGATGCAAAAATCAAGGAGGCTGAGAAAGCAAAGGCTCTTGATGAATCGCAAAAGCCCCATTCTTGCCCCTTCACTGAAGCCACTGAATCTACGTTAGAGCCAGCTACCAGCAGTGATGATGATGTGGAAGAATTGGACCCTGCTGACGAGGTCGAAAAAGCCGAGCTAAAGAAAGCACTGAAAGAGTCAAAAGAGATGCACGAGCAGCGTATACAAGAGGGTCCAGGAGAGTTCTCTCAAATCTCTCCTAGCCCTGATATCATGGTGGTGGTGCGAACCATTGATTCCACCACATCTCCTATGCACTCTGAGGAAGACGATCCCGAGAAAATTGGTGATGAAGCTAAGAAATGTGATGAAGCGGGTACCTTAGCCAAACCACTCCCTGCAGAAGGTGTTGAGACACTTGCCTTAACGGCTGAACACTCATTTGGATAAATAGTCGGGTCTCAGCTTTTCAGTGTGTTAGGAAATTTATTATTAGATTTTGATGATATCATGTAAAACTTAGAATAAGTAGTTGGCCCCCCATTTTTCTTTTATTTCGATTTTGTAATAGATAGGACTGCATGAGATGAGTGAAGTCAGCAATATTGAAGAAACAAGAGTCAACTGAAGACTAAAGTGAAGACCCAACTGTGAGTCAGCTGAGTGTAGTCAAGATGGAAGGCACATACTCGACTGAAGAATAGATCCAGCTGTAGGACAGCTGAGTAAAGAATGAAGAAGTGACATTCAAGTCAGTTAAGAGCCAAGTCTGCCATTTGAACTGACAATTGAGTCATTCCTAAAAGGTTAGAGCTGACTTAAGTCAAAGGGGTAAAGGCAGTTGTCAAGTCAAGTCGACTGATATTATCCATTGCACATAAGTCAAGGATATTACTTAAATTAGTAATACATCCATGTTGCCATGTCTAAAAGTGCTCGTCCCAGAAGCGTGCAAATGGAATAAACCAATGGGAAGCACTGAGCTTGTGTTAGGTCCTGGAATGCTACAGAATTCATTTTACGAGGAAATGTCACCATCACAAGCTGCAATATGAAGAAAAGACAAGCAAACGAACAAGAAGTGTTATTTGAAAATAGCCTATCTCTTCAACAAACAAATTTTCAAATAAGCACAATAAAAGGCTGAGGAAGCAAGTGAGAGAAGGTCACGAATTTTCCCAGAATTAACAAGCAATACAAGCAAGAAAACCTGATAATTACTCTCAAGCTTTCTAAGACATTCTTCAAGCCTAAAATCGAAGGAACTCGATCCAACACATTTAGTGAAGGAAAGAATACTTCATCAAGTTGAAGAGAAAACAGTTTAATGAACAAAATGGGTCTACTCTCCAAGGTTGAAGGAGTTGTAGTAAGGTTCAAGATCGAACCAGAAGATTTGAGCTCGTTGGAAGGTTGTGTGATCAATTCCAAGGGTTCGAAGGGAGCTGAAGTAGTAAGGCAGCTATCTTGTGAAGAAGCTGAGTCCCAGGAGCAGCCAGCTGAATGATCAAGGCTGACTCGGACTGAGAACTACTTTGTAACATGATCTGTTACTTAGTGGATTCCTCCAGGAGTTGGAGAAGAGTGGATTAGAGGAATTACCCCATCCTCGAACCACTATAAAATTTGCTTGTGTTATTTTACTTACAATACTTTAATTTCCTGCTTATTTTGATATATGTTGTTTAAGTTTATATTGCATAACCCAGCTGATAATAACATTACTAAAAACATGTGTTAAAAAAAAGTTTAAAAACATCAAGGGTGTTAAGTTTTCCACTGAACAAAACCAAATCAACTGAAAAGTTAAAGTTAGCTGACCCAACTAAGTTATACAATCAACAACTCAGTCTAGTCTGTTGAGTGGGTAACTTTGCTGAAGTAAGCCAACTTAGTTGTCCCCCAAAGACTTAGCTGATTTGAGTTAACTCTGTTAAAATACTTTAAAAGGACTAAATTCAAAAATTTGGTAAGGTTTATTCAAACCCCCCTCCCCCCTTCTAAAATTTACAACACACCCCTTGGGACCTACTAGTGGTATCAGAGCGGTTGGTTCATTGAGCCTTCTGCACTGGTTACTGAACTAGATCTCAATCTTTTTCAAAAGATATAACACTTGTGTTTTCAAAGCTTTTACTTAAAAAGCTAAGTTATTATCATGGAAGCAAATCTAACTCGTATTCCCATGTTCATTGTGGAAGAGTTTGATGATTGGAAAATTCGCATGCAGGCTCACCTATCAGCCTTACATGTTGAAATGTGGCTAGTAATAGAAGATGGGCCACTGCAAATCTTAAAGGTCAACACTGTTGTAAGAAGAGCACCTCCAACTGAAGGAGAATATGCTGCAGCAGAGCCCAGACCTGCTATGGTTGAAAAACCACGCTGTGAATGGACAAATGAAGATAGAAAAAGATACAACATTGACAATGTTGCCAAGGACATCCTCTACAAAACCTTAGACAAGGGTATGTTCAATAAAGTCAAATCATGCAAATCAGCCAAAGAAATCTTGGATAAGCTAACCCTGATTTTTGAAGGGTCAGAACAAAATAAAAAGAATAAATTAACTGTTGTGGTTCAAAAATTTGAAAATTTCAAAATGCTTGCAGGTGAGAGTCTGGATCAGCAGGATGCCAGATTCACAGAGATTACAAATGAGCTTTCAGCTCTTGGAAAAGAGTACACTCAAAAGGATATGTGCATGAAGATTTTAAGAGCCCTCTTAGCTGAATGGGAAATAAAGGTCATGGCCCTGAGACACTCCATGGACCTCTCCAAAACGTCAAATCATGAGTTGTTCTCTGACCTCAAAGCTTATGAGTTTGAGCTGAGAAGATAAGAGCAAGAGGAAACAGTTGTGCCTAAGACAACTGCATTGTTGGCCAATGAAGGGAAGAAAGCTGAGCGAAAAGAAACAATTGACCAATAGAAAATTGCTCTCATGGTAAAAAGATTAATCAAGTTCTTTAATAAGAACTGTAAAAGAAACAAGGGTGAAACCTCCAAAAGACATTCAAGACCTTCCAAAGCAAGGAGGACAAAGGCCACCCAAGAGAGTCGAACATCAAAAGTCGACTATCGAGAGCTGATAATCATAGAGCTGAGAGAGTTGATATGCAGAGAGCTGAAAACCTGTGTTGGAACTGTACACAACTCGGAAACTTTGCAGTTGACTGTTCTTATCCACCAGTTAACAAATACAGAAATGAAGAGGAAAGAAGAGTCTTCAGAGAAAGAAGACAAGAAAAGAAGAAAGCCATGTTGGCTGCTGAGACTGTTGAACCAGCCAAGTGCTAAGAACCAGCAGACTCGGACAGTAGTAAAGCGGACTACTCAAGTGGAACTGAGGAAGAGGCCTTGATCTACCTCATGGCCAAAGAAAAATATCATGAAGATGAGGTACACTCTAACTCATCTCATTCTGATTCAAGTGATAGTGATAGTGACACAAACACTTCCTCACCCACTGATCTTTATGATTCATTAGGAAAAATGATGAAAGACTTTGAGCACATTAAAACCTCACACACACTTTTAGATGAGGAAAATAGCCAGCTAAAATGCCAAAACTCACAGTTGACTAATGAGATGAGTACTCTATGTTAAATAGCCGATGAGAATACAAAGCTGAAGGCTGAAAATGCCAAGATCCAAGCAGAGTTAGCTGCTACTGAAAAGACAGAAAAATATCTCAAGAATGTGATGTTAGATAAATGTTTTTATCATGATTTTGATGATTTTGTTCAAATGAGTTTTTATACCAAAACAATGTCCCTAAATGTTGTCCCAACACTTCCGATCGATCTAAAATGTTTTTACTATTTTTCGGAGTATTTCTTGAAGTTAATATTCGATTTAAAATTGGACAACACTTTTGTTTCAGGCTCGACCGGTCGCCCTATAGGGCAACCCGTACTGAGTTGAGTTTTGAAACAGAAAATGGGACGTAAGAGAAAATGGGGAGGGCAACCGTCGACCGGAGTGGGGGGGACGGTGAGGGACGAATTCGACCCACAGGCGGCCTAAGACTGGGAGCGCCCTCTCAAATGCGATTTCTCTGTTTTGATTTTCTATCAACCCCAACCGGTCAAGACCAAGGGCGACGGTCGAACCCCTCGCCGGTCCCCTGTGTAAAAAATTCGCAGAATTCTTTTCAATCTTATCTCTATGCGACCCGGTCGAACCCTGTTTGACAAAGAAACTATCCGTTGCATTTTCGCATGACTTTTCCCTATTTTGTGGGATTGATTTCTAACTTGACTATATTGATGATTTTAAATGGTTTCTTTTGCAGCAAATCACTCCCCGAGGAGGAGCCAATGTCCGGAAATCAAAGCCAATACCTCTCCTATAAATAGAGGCTTCATTCAAGCAACAAGACACAACACTCCATACAAGCAAAGAGCAAACAAAGCAAACACTTTCATATATCTTGTTGTATTAGCCTTAGCACTTTCACTTGCACAAATTTGAGGTCTAGGCTTTCAATTCTTGATTACACTTGTACTCATATTGTATCAATCATTATTGAGTTGTAATCTTGATTTTGGTCATCATTCAACACAAGACATCCTTGTGAGTGTTCTTGTGGTAAGAATACACTTGGGTGATCTAGGTGATAGGTGTTTGAAGGTTGTGGTAATCTTCAAAAGGTGTTGTAAGAGGATTGTGGTAATCCTCAAGGTGGTGTAAGAGGGTTGTGGTAATCCTCAAGGTGTTGTATTAATTTTTGGTAAATTAATAAAATCTTTTTTTCTTTTGAAATCCATCCCGGATATACTGGGGTGGTAGAGGATTAGGCCCTAGGTGGGTTGAACCTCTTTAAATCAACGAGTGTTGTTTTATTTCCGCACTTACATTCTCGTCTTTGTTTGATTATTCGAAAAAGAGGGCAAAATCTGAAAAACCGAGATAATCTATTCACCCCCCCTCTAGATTATCGTAGCCACTTGGACTAACAAGTGGTATCAAAGCCAAACTCTTTGGCTAGCTCGTTCCGAGTAAAGAGGAAAGATCCATGGCTACGAATGACGCTTATCTCACCACCGGCGCCTCCACCAACAAGCCACCATTGTTCGATGCCAACAACTACGCTTTTTGGAAAGACCGTATGGAGTGCTTTCTACAAGGGTGCGGGTTTGACATATGGAATGTGGTTATTGAAGGAGTTGATCAACCAACAAAAAAAATGGAGGATGGCACCTCGGCTCCTAAACCTTTCAAGGAGTTCGATGAAAATGATAAGAAGGTTTTCTCTCTAAACGGTAAGGCCTTAAATATTTTGCATTGCTCACTTACCGCCACCGAGTACAATCGCATACGAGGCATAAGGTCGGCACATGAGGTTTGGGAAATATTGGAGACTATATATGAAGGGACAAAGAAGGTCAAGCAAGCTAGAAAGACCATGCTTGTTAAAGACTTTGAAAACTTTAACATGTATGATGGTGAAAGCATCTCCAAGATGGTGGAAAGGCTTGACAACATTGTCAATCCTCTTGTGGCCCTCGGTAAAGTCATCTCCGAAGAAGACAAAGTGACTAAAGTATTGAATGCTCTTCCCGGCTCATGGTCCGAAAAGGTGACGGCAATCACGGAAGCACAAAATCTTGAGACACTCAAGTTTGACGAGCTCATCGGGGAACCTCCTCATCTATGAAGTCTATCTCAAGGAGAGGAAAAATACCAAACCAACCATCAATCAATCGGCTATGCAAAATATTCCTAAAGGTCTTGCTTCTTCTTCTAATAATGCATACTATGATAATGATGATGATGATGAGGAGACGGCCGCACTTGTTCGAAAATTTGCAAAATTTGTGAATAAAAATAAAGCAAGAAAACCAAGAGATAATGCTTGCTTTAAGTGCGAAAACCCGGGCACTTCATAGCCGATTGCCCAAAACTCAATGAGGAGGAACAAAAGAAAAAGAAGCCTTTTTCCGAAAAAGAAGGCTCTAAATGCGGATGTCAAAACTTGGGATGAGCTACTCGAGACATCCGACGAGGAAGGTGAAACCGAACATGGTCTTATGGCTATAGACGATGAAAATAATGAGGTACGCTCTAACTCCTCTACCTCTTCCTTAGTTGATGAATTGCAATGTGATTTTGATGAGTTGCAAAATGAATTTCAAAAATTGATTGTTAAATACAAGAGTTTAAAGAAGGAGCATAAAGAGCTTAAAATAGAAAAGGATAAACTATTTACATCTTATGAGACTCTTGATCATGTTCATGCTATTACCCTTACTCAAATTCAAACTCTTGAAACCGAGAAACAAATGCTCACTAATGATATTGATAATTTGAAAAAGGATGTGCATCGTTTTAATTTAAGCACGGATAAGGTTACTAAAATTTTAGATGCACAAAGAGGTGAGCATTCAAAACAAGGACTTGGTTACAAACCATTTCAAAAGTCTTTAAGAAAAATAACCAAGGTCCGACTTTCATACGTCTTTAGTAGCTCTCATACTCCTACTTGTTTTTATTGTGGCAAAATTGGACATTATGCTAATAATTGCAAATTGAGAAATAGCTCTAGTTATGTTTGGAGACCCAAAGGTCTCAAAACTAACCCCCATGGACCCCAAAATTATAGGGTACCTAAAAGAAATGCTTTTGTAGGTAATAGGGGCTATAACAACCATGGAGGATTCGAAATGGCTCGTGGACAGCGGATGTTCACGCCATATGACCGGGAGGAGAGAGCTTTTTACCAACATCAAGCTCCAAGAAGAGGGTATGGTCATGTTCGGCAATGGCAAAGGAAAAATTCTTGGAAATGGAGAAATTGGTAACTCTTCTTTCTCTCTTTGTAATGTTCTTTTAGTAGAAGGGCTTAAGTTTAATTTGATAAGTGTTAGCCAACTTTGTGATTCAAATTATGATGTTTCTTTTAATAAAGAAAAATGCCTTATTCTTAAAAATGGTAATATTATTTGTGAAGCAAATAGAAAAGGCAATCTTTACAAAATTTGTACTAGTGATTTGGTTAGTCAAAATGTTTCTTGTCTTGTCGCCAATAATGATTTAACGAGTTTATGGCATAGGCGACTCGGACATGTTGGATACAAGAATTTGAAAAATATTTACAAAAACCAACATGTAAAAGGACTACCCAAATTGAATTTTGAAAATCTTGGCTTATGTGACACTTGTCAAAAGAACAAATTAGTTAAGAATAGTTTTAAGCCCAAAATGAAATTTCCACTACCAAACCCCTACAATTGCTTCACCTTGATTTGTATGGGGATATTGGTACGGCTAGTCTAAGTGGAAAACATTACACTTTCGTTATTGTCGATGATTTTTCTAGATACACCTGGGCTCTTTTTCTTGCAAATAAAAGCGATGTCGTTAATGAGTTTGTTAAGTTGTGTAGACGCATTGAGAATGAAAAGGAAGATACTATTAAAACTATTCGAAGTGATCGAGGCGGAGAATTTGACGGTGAGTTTAGAGTCTTTTGTGAAACCAAGGGATATACACACAATTTTTCGGCTCCAAGGACACCTCAACAAAATGGTGTAGCCGAAAGGAAGAATCGAACGCTACAAGAAATGAGTCGTTCCATGCTCAATGAATTTTCTCTTCCAAAATATTTTTGGGCGAAGCCGTAAGTACCGCTTGCTATGTCATTAATCGAGTTTATATTCGTCTAAAATGAATAAAACTCCATATGAGCTTTGGAAAGGAAGAACTCCAAATATTAGTTATTTCAAAATATTTGGATGTAAGTGCTTTATTTTGAATACTAAGGATCAATTGGACAAACTTGATCCTAAGGCCGATGAAGGAATATTTATGGGGTATTCAACCAAGAGCAAAGCATATCGGGTTTACAACAAGACTAGCATGGTTGTTGAAGAATCTATTCATGTCAAATTTAATGAAGCCTCGGGTGTTGAAAGAATACCCAATGACGATAGTGATGAAGAGGATATTGTTGAACCTATTGTTCAAAGTGATGCTCATAATGATAAACCTTCTATTTCACATGATCAACCTTCAAGTTCAAATGTTCCTCAAGAAGATAGGGGTGATACTTGAATCTTCCCGTAGCATTGAAATTTAAGGAGATCACCCAAAAGATCTTATTATTGGTGATCCCCTTGATAAAGTAATGACTCGAAGGAATTTTGCGAGAAAGCTCTCATATCTCAAAAAGAGCCTAAAAATGCTAAGGAAGCTATTGAGGATGAAGATTGGTTTTTGGAAATGCAAGAGGAGTTGAATCAATTTGAAAGAAATGATGTATGGGAATTAGTACCTTGTCCTCCATCTCAAACAATTATTGGTACAAAATGGGTATTCCGGAACAAACTTGATGATCAAGGCAATATTGTTCGAAATAAGGCAAGGTTAGTAGCTCAAGGGTATTGTCAAGAAGAAGGTATTGACTATGATGAAACTTTTGCACCGTAGCACGTTTAGAAGCTATTCGTATTTTACTTGCCTATTCTTGTTTTAAAAATTTCAAACTTTACCAAATGGATGTTAAATCCGCTTTCTTAAATGGTATTATTCAAGAAGAAGTCTATGTAAAACAACCTCCGGGGTTTGAAAATTTTTCTAGGCCTAACGATGTTTATAAACTTAAAAGGCTTTGTATGGTTTAAAACAAGCACCCGTGCATGGTATGATAGACTTAGCTCTTTTCTTTTTGCAAAATGGTTTTACAAGAGGTAAAGTTGATACTACACTCTTTGTTTTTGAAAAAGGGCAAGATTGTTTACTTGTGCAAATTTATGTTGATGATATTATCTTTGGTGCTACTAATGAATCTTTGTGCAAGAAATTCTCCAAGTTAATGCAAGGTGAATTCGAGATGAGTATGATGGGGAGCTAAACTTCTTCCTTGGACTTCAAATTAAGCAATGCCAAGAAGGTATTTATATTTCGCAATCAAAGTATACAAAAGAACTTTTGAAGAAGTTCGACATTGAAGAAGGAAGAACCGTCTCGACTCTATGGCAACCAATGTCAAAATTGACAAAGATGAAAAAAGGCAAGACGGTTGATGAATCCAAGTATCGAGGTATGATTGGTAGTTTACTTTATTTAACCGCTAGTAGACAGGACATTCTTCATGCCGTATGCCTATGTGCTCGTTTTCAAAGCAATCCAAAAGAATCTCATATGAGTGCCGTTAAACGGATTTTTCGATATTTGAAAGGCACTATTCAATATGGTTTATTTTATCCAAAGAATGAAAATTTTTCTCTTAAAGGTTATAGTGATTCGGACTATGCGGGTAATATTGATGATCGGAAAAGTACTTCCGGATCATGTCAATTTTAAGCGATTGCCTAGTTTCTTGGTTTTCAAAGAAGCAAAATTGTGTTTCTCTTTCAACGGCGGCGAATACATTTCCGCCGCATTTTGTTGTACTCAACTTCTTTGGATGAAACAAACCTTAGCGGATTACAAATGCTCTTTTGAAAACGCACGTATCTTTTGTGATAATATATCCGCTATAAATATTGCTCAAAACCGGTTCATCATAACCGTACTAAACATATTGAGATTCGACATCATTTTCTAAGGATTGTGTTTCAAAACGAAAAATTGAGATATCGTTTGTTCCATCTCAAGATCAATTAGCGGACATTTTTACAAAACCGCTAACTTCGAGACTTTTTGCGTCAATACGAGCTCGGTTAGGCATAATGCATATTGAATGAGGTCTACGTTTGCATTTTGCATGTTTTTAAAACTTAGGGGCGAAAAATCGGATTTTTGGTTGAAAATTCGGATTTTAAAAAATTTGACAGTATCAAATTTGAAGAGGTTGAGGGCAACCGGTCGCCCTCAACATCGACCGGTCGCCCTCAACCACGACCGGTCGCCCTAGGCTAAATTTTGGTTTAAGTTCGTTCTGTCTTCAGCATTTGAAAGTTTCACTTCTTTTTGCCATTTTTCGTCCCCTTTGCCAAATGCACACAATTGTCACTCAAAATTGATTTTCATGCATTCAATTCATATCTTGGACCTTATATAGCATGTTTATCATCATCATTGCTCATCTTTTCCGATCAAATGGTAAGAATTTTCCTTACTTTGCTCAATTGGGTTGAACCTCGAGTTTATGGCTTTCTTGTATATTTCTTGATAATTTTTGCTTATGATCTTGATGAGATTAGTTATTATGTTGTATTGTATGATGTTTGATGTGAATTGGTGATGAAATTTTTTGGCTTGGATCATTTACAAGGGCTATATACAACTCTTTTTATTTTTCACGCCCACAATGTGTTCGATGAAATGATACAATGAAAATTTCAACTTCTACATGATTCTATCTCTTCCAAAAGTCTTCAATACTCATTGAGATCATGTTTTGGGAAATAAAACGAGCATATGAACTCTTCATGATACATTTCTCCCATTTTCCTTGGTTTTTAAGCCTAAATTGCTCAATGGTTGATAAACCATTTCTTTGGCGCACTTTGATATACTTCTATGATGTTTTTATCATCCTAACATTCTTTTTGATGATTCCAAAGGGGGAGAAACAGGAAATTGGCTCGTTAGCTCAAAGAAGCTAATAAAAGCTCATGATAGAAGCTACAAGCTATGGCTTATTAAGGCCATAAGTTGTGAAGAAAACTCAGTCCAATGATTGTTTTATGAACTTGTTTGCATGGATAATAAGTATTTGTGACAGGGGGAGCTTCTAAGCTCATGGAGTTGTTGTTTATTTTGTAAAAGCTTGTGCTTCTAGCTTATGCAATATTTCTTCTTAATGTGCTTGTTGATAGGGGGAGCTTTTGTAAAATGTTTTTAAACGGATAGTTTACTCATAAACCGGAAAATTATTTTGTTTTTTGAAATCGTCCTCTTGAAAATTGTTTTAGTTTGTAATCATCAAAAAGGGGAGTTTGTTAGATAAATGTTTTTATCATGATTTTGATGATTTTGTTCAAATGAGTTTTTATACCAAAACAATGTCCCTAAATGTTGTCCCAACACTTCCGATCGATCTAAAATGTTTTTACTATTTTTTGAGTATTTCTTGAAGTTAATATTCGATTTAAAATTGGACAACACTTTTGTTTCAGCTCGACTGGGTCGCCCTATAGGGCAACCCGCACTGAGTTGAGTTTTGAAACAGAAAATGGGACGTAAGAGAAAATGGGGAGGGCGACGTCGACCAGGTGGGCGACCGGTGAGGGCGGCCGTGCACTGGGAGACCCTCTCAAATGCGAGACTTCTCTGTTTTGATTTTCTATCAACCCCAACCGGTCAAGACCAAGGGCGACGGTTGAACCCCCCGACCGGTCCCCCTATGTAAAAATTCGCAGAATTCTTTTCAATCTTATCTCTCATGCGACGGTCGAACCCCTGTTTTGACAAAGAAACTATCCGTTGCATTTTGCATGATGACTTTTCCCTATTTTGTGGGATTGATTTCTATGACTATATTGATGATTTTAAATGGTTTCTTTTGCAGCAAATCACTCCCCAAGGAGGAGCCAATGTCCGGAAATCAAAGCCAGGACCTCTCCTATAAATAGAGGCTTCATTCAAGCAACAAGACGTGAAGCCCCGATTTTTCCGAGCTTATAATTGATCCTTATTGTTGTTTATACTTTTGATCGACTATTTTACGCGTCATTTTGATGGGTAAGTATTGATAATATATACATTTTGTACTTTATTTCATTTTGTTTAATTACTTGTGATCATGATCATCATTAATTCCATTCCTCATTTATGATCACTTGATTGATCATTACTACTATTTTTGTATTTATTAGTCACCTTAGAATTTTAAGAGACTATTTATTTTGGAGACTTTTACCTTATAGAATTAAGATTTTGATTTAGATTAAGTGATCATGAGACTTACAAGTGATCAAGGAAATCACTAAATATTTTGGAGATTGATATATTTCATCTATTATCATCAAATTTGGGACAAAAAAAAAAATATGAAATTACCATAAAGCCCCCTAGTATGTACGGTCATGATGACATTTTTGGAGTAAAAATATCATCCAACTCTTGTACACCTACACCTTATATTAGTCATCTTGTGTATAATTATACCATTAATTCAAACATTATACACATCATCTCTTACATTAATTCTTTATTATTAATTTTGCCAACATGTTGGAAGTCTTCCAACATTTCTTCTCATTTCATACCTTTGACTTGCATTTTTGTCTCCATGCAAGAGACAAATTACAAGACACAATTTGATCAAAATTTCCTCTCCCTCTCTCTCATACTACACGGCCATTATGGCAATTTTTGCACAAAATTTTCATTTCATTCTCATCAACACATTCTAATACTCAAAGCCTTCTCCTCCTTCTCTCTAAAAACTCCCAACATCTCTCTACTCTTCTTCTTACTTTCTTCTTCCATACTTAGAAAAAATTCAACATTTTCCTCCTCATACATCATAAAAATCGAACCACTATACTAAAAGGTAAGAAATTTTAGCTTCAATCCATTTTTGGATATCATATTGTTCATCTCTTCCACCTTCTTAACTTAAGTTTAAATTTGGTTTTGGAGGTACATTTAGAAGACTTTGAAGGTTAGAGCTTGACAATATTTTGAAGAAGGACCTCAAGCTTGAAGAAGAAAATAGTAGAGAAAATTTGACTACAAGGTAAGAATTGTGTACTAGACCTCTTCTTTCCTACTCTTCCTATTTTTTTTCCAAATTTTAACACCCTTTTCATTTTTGAGAAATAGGGGCTGACCTTAGGAGATTTTTGGAGTTGAACCAAATTTCCAAATTTTGAGCTTCAACTAGTCTCCAAACATCTACTACACAAGGTAAAGTGTAGTCCTTTTCATTTTCTTAATTCCTTCTTTTTCTCCTTAATTTTTCTCTCATTTTTCTAACTCCAAATTTTGATATTTTCTTGACTTAGGGGCTGACCTAAGAAGCCTCATCCAAAAATTGTGAAATTATCCTTTTATTTCACAATTTCCAAAATTAAGGTGGGTGGAAAATTATTTTTCCAACTTTTAGGTGTTTTATTAAAATGCATGTAGAAAATTTGATCATGAGCCTTGAGATATATATAATCTATGTATTGCATGTCAATTTTATATATCAAATCATAAAAATTCTCAAGAGTTGCTTAAAATTACTATTTATTGAATTTTAGGTGCATGCATGTACACTTTAATGCTTTAATTGATGAATTATTGTATGTATTGGACATGCATGTGTATGATCTTTAAAATCTATGTTTTGGATGACTTATAACCTGGAAAAGTCGAGCATAATTGATTAAATTTCAATTTTGGACTTAAAAATGCAAAAATGGAAAGTTGGTGGACTAAATTGCAAGAAAATAAAAGTTAAAGGACCCCTCTGCAAATTTCGAAATTTGGGACTGTACTCTGGTTCGAAAATGACTTTTGGACATTTTAATAATGTTTTAAGAGTTTTAAGATAAATAAAATCAACCTTTAAAAGCCCAAGGACTAGATTGTAAAATTTTGAAAGTTTAAGGGCTACTTTGCAATTTTAAAAACTGTACCAGACCTAAACTTTATAAATTGAAATTTTTACTTTTAAGTTACTGGGAATTACATATTTTAAAAGTATTCCAAGAATCCAAGTGTTTAGGGCTTGGAAAGTAATTTTTCAAAAATTGAGGGACTAATGTGTAAAATATTAAACTTGAGGACCCAAATGAAATTTCCAGGACTTATGCAGCCCATGCACCTGGAAATACTAACTTAACTATAACTTAATTATATTTTGGACCCAAGGTTCAAACTTCATAACAATTGGACCCCTAAAAGCCTTAAAGGCAATTATTTTAAAATGGGTCAAAAATGATATTTTCTAAAGTTGGAGGACCTACACATATTGTTTTTAAAAGCTGCTTTTGTCCCAATATCCTACCAACCTTAGTGACATTTTCCAACTGGAATCCCATTAAAAGCCCTTCCGGTTTGTGAGTTAATTTTTAAAACTTAAGGTCCGAATTGACAATTTTTACAAATTTGGGGCCAATATGAGATTTTTATAAAAACTCGACCATAAAACTTTAAAAACCTGAATCTCTGGACAATTTGGAGAATTTAGGAACTGACCTCATAATTTTTTCAAGGTCGGGATATTTAATTATTCAATTTTTAACCCCAAAAGTGTTGGTTTTTACAAAACGGGCTAAATTACAATTTTTCTTTTATAAAGGACCTAACTCAAATTATTTTCTCATTTACTAAAATAGCCCTGGACTCTCTGAAATTGAGATTTAATTTAAATATTTTACTTTTCCAAAAACCCCTAACTTATCGGATCAATATGACCGATTAATACCCGATCGCATGGGCTTCCCTCGCCTTGCTAATTGATTCTATAACGGGACTTATGTTCCACCCAATCTTTCAAGATATCGAAGGTTGTTTATCCTTCCGATAATCATCTTCATCCAAAACTCCACCAATGCCATAATTGCCACTCGCATTTTTAAAATATTTCCTAAAAATCGCTTCCCCTGAATCAATAATACTCGATTGCTGGTTGATCACTTTGTAATTGTAATTACTTTCTGCTGAGTCAACTTGGTGTGTCGAGCTCACAATCGGAATGGATACGTCGGGGATGGAACCGGCAGCTCGGCTGCTATTCCACTCTTCCGCCCCATCGCCCTAATCCCGCAACCGAGGGACGGAGTTTGTCCAAGGGAAGCGGGTCGTAATCGAGGTATAATCATGATTATGACAGATCCGAGCCTCGCCGGCTCTCGGGATTTTGTCTTTGCCTACGGAGCGATAAGGTGCCGGTCTTGGACCATCCGACCGGGAGTTACAAGGTAGAACGAAGGAATCGCTGTCCGATCCACACGATTCGGAGTTATCGCCCCGTTTTGGTTGGCGTTACATTCCGTGCACGCAACCGCTACCTTTTGCATTGGTTGGCGCTACAAACCGTGACGCAACCATTATTTGCCTTGCATAGGATTGGCGTTACACTTCCGCACGCAATCCTACTGTCTTGATCGAATCACATAGTGCCTGTGTGACCATGAATCTTTTCTCGAATCGTATAAGTATATTATTTAAATATTTTATCACGACGCTATAACCGTGTGTGAATCCATGCATCATACTCACGCGTTTTCATATAACCATTTTCTCACATTAACTATATTGCGCCACACTTGCACACGATCACCCCATCCACCGAGATTTTGTCTCATCCCCTTTGTTTTCTAACCTTTAGATGGGGACTATATTGAAGATTTCGAACCGGCCACATTGATTGATGATCCTCGCCCCGTCCGATTCGATCTTGCATTTTTTTTTACCGATGATCATTCTTATTTCATGTACTTCTATTGATGTTGGACTCCGTTTATCCTGCTACTCTTTCTCTCTTTGATGTAATTTAAGGCGTAGGACCCTTTGCGTTTAAGATTTGGATGTTGTACTTTACATTTTGTTGTAGTTTTGGCTGTAAACTTATTCAGTTATTATGTTGGATGTATTTGGATTTTTCTTTGGAACTTAAGTAGTAATTCATACTTATGTTTATTTATTTCATTTGCTATTTAGACTACTGCCTCATTGGGTTCTCGTTGATATTGTCCGGATTGTTTGGTTATTGTATTTAAGTTGTGGACCGTTCATCGCGACCCGTTTGGGATGTGACGGTAAAGTGGTATCGAGCTCGGCTAGTAAGATGGAAACTTACACCGAGCGACCCAGATAGGACCCCGATCCGTGTTTTGGGTAAGTCCGCGACTTGACCAATTAAGTGTGAAATCGATTTCAAATTGGCATATAACCGTCTTATTGATATTTGAACTAAGTTAGAACACATATTTTGAGGTTCCATAGTCATATTTGTCTTGACTTAGTTGATTCTTGATCGACTTTCTTTGTTGATCTTTTCTTATTCCCTCCTTATCTTTCCTTTACCTTTGACCGATCCGCCTTAGTTTTGTTTGGTCGAGGATGGAGCAGCGCCACCTACTTGGTGGGACGTTTATTCGACCGTGCCGAGCGGGAGTATTACCGCAATCGATGATTCATTGGCATCGGGAAAGTGAACGCGACCACGAACAGCCCAGGAGCGCCAACGCAATGCAGAGACGACTCGGCGCTTGGCGATAAGCAAAGATGAGAAGAACGAATCGACCACTTGTCATCAAGGACCGCGATAACACCATAAGAGCGGGAGGACCAAATCTGAGTATCCAGGGAGCGCCTGGATAACATGAGGGAGAAAATGAAGAGGACGGCGGCGGTCGCGAGAAATGGGAGATTGATGCCCGTCTATCCCGTAAGATGCGCGATCGCTTGGAGAGACCCTCATCAAGCGATGATGATAGATCGTGAGACCTTACACAGTGCCCTATCTCGAGGGACGCCGCACTAGAGAGGCTAGCAGCAGCTAATGCTCGGCCATTGCCACCGCCCGAGGGAACTGCACTCCGATCCCGAGGAGGATCCCGAGGAGAATCGAGGAGGATCCCGAGGAGGATCTGAGGAGGATCCCGAGGAGGATCCGATCGACATTGGAGAGCGGGAGGCTGCTCCACTCGATGAGGCTTAGGGATTTGAGCGGTGGTTGGACTTCGTGGATTGGCAGGTCGAGGCGCCGCCTCAACCCGACCCACCCGATCCTAGACATAGTGCGGCGATGATGATGGCGATCTCACCGATTAGCTAGCAGATTTTCTGTTGTACTTTTGTTGTTGTAGTTGTGTAATCCAAAGTGTTGTACCTTTCATTATTGTACTAGATTCGGATGTATTTTGATTCCATGTATCCGACTTAGTATTCTGGCCGATGTACTTTGGGTGTATTCAATTTTATATTAATGGATATGCCTTTTGCCATTTATTGATGTCTTGTGTTGATGTTACTATCCTGCGGTATCTTTTACTTTACGCGAATAATTATTGTATTCATTTACTCGCAAATCGCAACTAACGCTCCAAGATACGAATGGCGAGAACATCGAGGACGTGGGAGACCTCGTCGCGTTCCACGAGGAGACGACGATGTACCGGGGACCGGGTACCCTCTCCGGAATTACCACCACCTCCTCCACTGCCGCAGGTAGAGACAATCGACCGCACAAGCATTACAAAGAAATCGGTGTTTATGAGGCAACAGTGCGAGCCTCAACCCGTGCCCGAACCCGCCCGAGAGGCGAACGATCGCACATTGGAGCGATTCTGCGGTTCGACCCACCAACCTTTCCCGGGAGAGCGGACGATGTGAAAGCGGAAGAATGGATAGAGAAGTTGGAAAACATCTTCAATGCTCTTCAATACTCCGATGAGAGAGTCACACTCATTTTGTATTTCGTCTAGAATCGGCTGCTAGAGACTGGTGGAGGGCGGTTGAAAGGAGATGGGAACAGGACGAGTAATCGAACATGGGGAAATTTCTTGGCGAGTTCAATGAACAAATATATTCCCAGGTCGTGAAGGAAGCACACGGGATGAATTTCATAGATTGAGGCAACCCTGACGTGGCTCAAGATGAGTTCAATTTCACCGATTGTCCAAGTATGCTCGGGGACAATCGATCAAGAGGATAAGCTTTACAAGTTCACTCGAGGATTGAAACCGGAACTTCGTAAAAGCTTGATTGTTGACAATTGAACGGCAACCTACTCACCTTGATAAAGAGCGACTCTCCGCATTAGTCAACCGAACCGTATTGGACAGATTCAGCAGAGTAGGCCCTCGAACAGTTTTAAGAGGCCCTGTGGGGGGCCGTCTAAACCGCTTTGCTAAGTTTGAAGGGACCGGTTAACAGGAGACAAAGGAAAGAGACCAAGACAAGGAAAGCCGGGTCGTGAATGTACGCATTGCCGAGAAATCGGACATTTGCCGACAACCGCTGGCGTAAACAAAGGAAGGTGTTTTCTTATTTGTGGTAGTAATCAAGATACGCAAGATTGCCCAAGTACAATGACCGATCCAAACCAACGCAACCACGAAGCGGAAAAAGCGGCCAGGGTAATCGGGCAAGGATGCCCGCCTCGAGCATTTGCACTAGCCGGACAAGAGGCTCGGAGGCAAATGACGTGGTGGAAGGTACGCTTCTAGTATCTAACCACTACGCTAAAATATTATTCGACCCTGGATCAACGCATTCATTTGTTGCACCGCATTTTGTACACAAACCGCATGCATGCATGGAACATATGCCTATATGCTTAGAAGTGTCAACTCCTATGGGTGCGAGCGAGTCGGATAACATATATTATCTTTAATGCATGCGAAGTTAAGATTCTTTGAGATAAACTTTCCGCCGATTTGATCTTATTACCTATATCCGAATACGACGTAATATTGGGAATGGCGGTTATCTGCACACCATGCACAAATGGATTGCCATAACAAGTCCATTAAGCTATGTGAACAGGAAAACCCGAAGTGGAGATTTCGGGAAGGGCACGAGTTAAGATTGCCCCAATCATTTCAAAGAATGAAAGCGAGAAGGGCGATCACTAGAGGGGCTCGGGGTATTTGGCGTTTGTAATTAACAAACCCAAGGTTGAGATACAAATCAACCAACTACCTATAGTCAAGATATACGGACGTATTTCCACAAGAACTCACCACTTTGTCCCTCCGGATAGGGAAGTCGAGTTCACCATCGAGGTGTTGCCAGGGGGCGCCCGATTGCGTAACACCGTATAGAATGGCTCTCTCTTGAGTTACAAGAGTTGAAAACGCAATTACAAAAAGCGATGGATGTGGGATTTATCCGACCGAGTACGTCTCCGTGGGGAGCACACTGTTTGTTCGTCAAAAAAGAAGGATGGCACATTAAGACTATGTATAGATTATCGTGGACTTAATAGTGTGACCATCAAGAACAAATATCCTCCCGAGGATAGACGAACTATTTGATCAACTTCAAGGAGCAACGGTGTACTCAAGTTTGATTTACAACAAGGATATTACCAACGAAAATCCGCTGAAGGAGACATTTCCAAAGCGCATTTCAAACCCGATATGGACACTACGAGTTTGTAGTAATGCCTTTCGATCCGACGAATGCACCAGCGGCATTTATGGACGATGCATCGAGTCTTCCAACCTTATTTGGATCAATTCGTAGTGATATTCATTGATGACATACTTGTATACTCTAAGTCTAGAGAAGAGCACGAACGTCACCGAAAATCGTTTTAGAGACACTACGAGCATAAGTGTATGCTAAATTCAGCAAGTGCGAATTTTGGCTTAGTGAAGTCGCATTCTTGGGACATATAGTATCCCAAGACTTTGGGATTGCAAAGTAGATCCTTGAAGGTACATGACGGTGGTTGAATGGAAACAACCCGAAAGTCAGAACGGAAATCGAAGTTTCTAGACTAGCTGGATATTATCGAAGATTCATCCAGGACTTCTCTAAGATAGCCGGACCACTCACTCGACTAACCCGAGAAGCAAGTCAAGTTTGAGTGGAGCGACAAGTGCGAGACAAGTTTCCGGGAGTGAAGAAACGACTTACTACGGCTCCGTCTTAGCCCTTCCAAAGGGGAACAAAAACTTTGTCGCTTCAGGTGATGCATCAAAGAAAAAAGGACTAGGGAGCGAGACTCATGCGGGAAGGAAAGGTTATCGCTTATGCATCACGAAAGCTCAAGCCGTATGAGGCCAATTACCCGACGATGACCTGGAATTGGCAGCAATAGTTTTCGCATTGAAGAAATGGAGACACTATCTCTACGGAGCAACATTTACGGTTTTCACGGATCATAAGAGCTTGAAGTATCTATTCTCCCGAAAAGATCTCAACCCGAGGCAACGAAGATGGATGGAGTTGATTGAGGACTATCACTTTGATATTCAATACCATCCGGAAAAGCTAACGTCGTAGCGCACGCTCTAGCGTAAAGGCGAGCTTAGCGGACTTATGATTCGAGAGTGGGAATCATTAAAGGAGCCGAGCAATTGGAATCGACGAGAACAATACTCAAATTTCATGTGCTAACATTTCGATTACACCCAATCTCTTGAGTGAGATCAAAGAAGCACAAGAAAAAGATACACATCTTCAAAAATCGAAGGAGAAGATACTTAAAGGAGAAAGATCGAATTCTCGATACCGAAGATGGAGTTATCGGTTAGAATCGAGTGTGTGTACCAAATGACGAACATATTAGGAATAAAATCTAACAGAGGCACACCGTTCAAAATACACTATACATCCTGGAGGAAACAAGATGTATAAAGATTTGAAACGAAGTTATTGGTGGGTAAACCTGAAGAACCAGGTAAGCGGAATTCGTTGCGAGATGTTTGACTTGTCAACGAGTAAAAGCAGAACACCAACGACCATCCGGTTTACTACAACCGTTGAGAATTCTTTGAGTGGAAATGGGAACATATAACAATGGACTTCGTGACGGATCTACCAAGGACCGAGAAGAGGCCAGGACGCTATCCGGGTAGTTGTAGACCGACTCATGAAATCGCACACTTTTTACCCATTAAGAAAACCGATAGCTTGCGTAAAACTTGCATGATTTATATCCAGAAATCATTCGACCGCATGGAGTACCCGTCGATATAGTATCCGACAGAGACCGAGGTTTGTCTCAGATTTTGGAAGTGCTTGCACGAGGAATTGGGTACCTCACTAAGTTTCAAAGACAAAGAAGACATCCACAAACCGATGGACGGTCGAGCGAACAATTCAAACCCTTGAAGATATGTTGCGAGCCCGCACTGGACTTTCAAGGAAGTTGGGATTCACACTTACCATTAGCCGAGTTCGCCTACAATAACAGTTATCAAGCCACGATTGGGATGGCACCTATGAGGCATTGTATGGGCGCAAATGTAGATCTCCACTACATTAGGAGATTGATGACCAATGGACTCGAAAGAGAAACGAAAGTCGCCTCGATTCCAAAGGTCGACTTAGTTCGGGAGAGGCCATGGAGAAGGTCAAGCGATCAAGGAGCGGATTCGCACGGCTCGAGTCGCCAAAAGAGTTACGCGGACAAGAGAAGAAAGGATTTGGAATTTGAAGTCGGTGATGAAGTATTTCTTAGACTCTCACCACGGAAAGGATTGATCAATCCGAAGAAAGGAGGCAAATTGAGTCCGAGATATGTTGGACCTTACAAGATTTTACAGAGGATCGGGAAGTTAGCCTACGGACTCGAGTTACAAAGCACCATATGCGGGAATGCACGATGTATTCCACGTGTCGAGATCGAAGAAGTATCAACCAGATCCCGAGCATATCATCACCGAGATACTCCTCCTCTAATGGAAAATCTATCCTACACCGAGAGGCCAATCAGGATCATCGATCAGCAGATACGACAATTGCGTAAGAGAGAAATTCCGATGGTTAAAGTGGTGTGGCAAAACCACAACCGAGACGAAGACGCGACGTGGGAAATGGAAGATGACATAAGGAATCAATATCCCGAACTATTCTGAAGAGAATTTGGGGACCAAATTCTTTTAAGGAGGGGGAGGATGTGAAGCCCCGATTTTTCCGAGCTTATAATTGATCCTTATTGTTGTTTATACTTTTGATCGACTATTTTACCGCGTCATTTTGATGGGTAAGTATTGATAATATATACATTTTGTACTTTATTTCATTTTGTTTAATTACTTGTGATCATGATCATCATTAATTCCATTCCTCATTTATGATCACTTGATTGATCATTACTACTATTTTTGTATTTATTAGTCACCTTAGAATTTTAAGAGACTATTTATTTTGGAGACTTTTACCTTATAGAATTAAGATTTTGATTTAGATTAAGTGATCATGAGACTTACAAGTGATCAAGGAAATCACTAAATATTTTGGAGATTGATATATTTCATCTATTATCATCAAATTTGGGACAAAAAAAAAATATATGAAATTACCATAAAGCCCCTAGATGTATGCGGTCATGATGACATTTTTGGAGTAAAAATATCATCCAACTCTTGTACACCTACACCTTATATTAGTCATCTTGTGTATAATTATACCATTAATTCAAACATTATACACATCATCTCTTACATTAATTCTTTATTATTAATTTTGCCAACATGTTGGAAGTCTTCCAACATTTCTTCTCATTTCATACCTTTGACTTGCATTTTTGTCTCCATGCAAGAGACAAATTACAAGACACAATTTGATCAAAATTTCCTCTCCCTCTCTCTCATACTACACGGCCATTATGGCAATTTTTGCACAAAATTTTCATTTCATTCTCATCAACACATTCTAATACTCAAAGCCTTCTCCTCCTTCTCTCTAAAAACTCCCAACATCTCTCTACTCTTCTTCTTACTTTCTTCTTCCATACTTAGAAAAAATTCAACATTTTCCTCCTCATACATCATAAAAATCGAACCACTATACTAAAAGGTAAGAAATTTTAGCTTCAATCCATTTTTGGATATCATATTGTTCATCTCTTCCACCTTCTTAACTTAAGTTTAAATTTGGTTTTGGAGGTACATTTAGAAGACTTTGAAGGTTAGAGCTTGACAATATTTTGAAGAAGGACCTCAAGCTTGAAGAAGAAAATAGTAGAGAAAATTTGACTACAAGGTAAGAATTGTGTACTAGACCTCTTCTTTCCTACTCTTCCTATTTTTTTCCAAATTTTAACACCCTTTTCATTTTTGAGAAATAGGGGCTGACCTTAGGAGATTTTGGAGTTGAACCAAATTTCCAAATTTTGAGCTTCAACTAGTCTCCAAACATCTACTACACAAGGTAAAGTGTAGTCCTTTTCATTTTCTTAATTCCTTCTTTTTCTCCTTAATTTTTCTCTCATTTTTCTAACTCCAAATTTTGATATTTTCTTGACTTAGGGCTGACCTAAGAAGCCTCATCCAAAAATTGTGAAATTATCCTTTTATTTCACAATTTCCAAAATTAAGGTGGGTGGAAAATTATTTTTCCAACTTTTAGGTGTTTTATTAAAATGCATGTAGAAAATTTGATCATGAGCCTTGAGATATATATAATCTATGTATTGCATGTCAATTTTATATATCAAATCATAAAAATTCTCAAGAGTTGCTTAAAATTACTATTTATTGAATTTTAGGTGCATGCATGTACACTTTAATGCTTTAATTGATGAATTATTGTATGTATTGGACATGCATGTGTATGATCTTTAAAATCTATGTTTTGGATGACTTATAACCTGGAAAAGTCGAGCATAATTGATTAAATTTCAATTTTGGACTTAAAAATGCAAAAATGGAAAGTTGGTGGACTAAATTGCAAGAAAATAAAAGTTAAAGGACCCCTCTGCAAATTTCGAAATTTGGGACTGTACTCTGGTTCGAAAATGACTTTTGGACATTTTAATAATGTTTTAAGAGTTTTAAGATAAATAAAATCAACCTTTAAAAGCCCAAGGACTAGATTGTAAAATTTTGAAAGTTTAAGGGCTACTTTGCAATTTTAAAAACTGTACCAGACCTAAACTTTATAAATTGAAATTTTTACTTTTAAGTTACTGGGAATTACATATTTTAAAAGTATTCCAAGAATCCAAGTGTTTAGGGCTTGGAAAGTAATTTTTCAAAAATTGAGGGACTAATGTGTAAAATATTAAACTTGAGGACCCAAATGAAATTTCCAGGACTTATGCAGCCCATGCACCTGGAAATACTAACTTAACTATAACTTAATTATATTTTGGACCCAAGGTTCAAACTTCATAACAATTGGACCCCTAAAAGCCTTAAAGGCAATTATTTTAAAATGGGTCAAAAATGATATTTTCTAAAGTTGGAGGACCTACACATATTGTTTTTAAAAACTGCTTTTGTCCCAATATCCTACCAACCTTAGTGACATTTTCCAACTGGAATCCCATTAAAAGCCCTTCCGGTTTGTGAGTTCCGAATTTTTAAAACTTAAGGTCCGAATTGACAATTTTTACAAATTTGGGGCCAATATGAGATTTTTATAAAAACTCGACCATAAAACTTTAAAAACCTGAATCTCTGGACAATTTGGAGAATTTAGGAACTGACCTCATAATTTTTTTCAAGGTCGGGATATTTAATTATTCAATTTTTAACCCCAAAAGTGTTGGTTTTTACAAAACGGGGCTAAATTACAATTTTTCTTTTATAAAGGACCTAACTCAAATTATTTTCTCATTTACTAAAATAGCCCTGGACTCTCTGAAATTGAGATTTAATTTAAATATTTTACTTTTCCAAAAACCCCTAACTTATCGGATCAATATGACCGATTAATACCCGATCGCGGAGCGACTTCCTCGCCTTGCTAATTGATTCTATAACGGGACTTATGTTCCACCCAATCTTTCAAGATATCGAAGGTTGTTTATCCTTCCGATAATCATCTTCATCCAAAAACTCCACCAATGCCATAATTGCCACTCGCATTTTTAAAATATTTCCTAAACTGCTTCCCTGAATCAATAATACTCATCGCTGGTTGATTGCTGTAATTGTAATTACTTTCCGCTCGAGTCAACTTGGTGTGTCGAGCTCACGATCGGAATGGATACGTCGGGGATGGAACGGGCAGCTCGGCTGCTATTCCACTCTTCGCCCCATCGCCCTAATCCCCATGGCGAGGGACGGAGTTTGTCCAAGGGAAGCGGGTCGTAGATCGAGGTATAATCATGATTATGACAGATCCGAGCCTCGCCGACTCTCATCGGGATTTTGTCTTTGCCTACGGAGCGATAAGGTGCGGTCTTGGACCATCTTCGACCGGGAGTTACAAGGTAGAACGAAGGAATTGTCCGATCCACACGATTCGGAGTTATCGTCCCGTTTTGGTTGGCGTTACATTCCCGCACGCAACCGCTACCTGCTTTTGCATTGGTTGGCGCTACAAACCGTGACGCAACCATTATTTGCCTTGCATAGGATTGGCGTTACACTTCCGCACGCAATCCTACTGTCTTGACCGAATCACATAGTGCCTGTGTGACCATGAATCGTTTTCCGAATCAGTATAAGTATATTATTTAAATATTTTATCACGACGCTTGAGAACCGTGTGTGAATCCATGCATCATACTCACGCGTTTTCATATAACCATTTTCTCACATTAACTATATTGCGCCACACTTGCACACGATCACCCCATCCACTGAGATTTCTGTCTCATCCCCACCTGTTTTCTAACCTTTAGATGGGGACTATATTGAAGATTTCGAACCGGCCACAGATTGATGATCCTCGTCCTACCTGTCGATCTTGCATTTTTTTTACTGATGATCATTCTTATTTCATGTACTTCTATTGATGTTGGACTCCCGTTTATCCTGCTACTCTTCTCTCTCTTTGACTGCAATTTAAGGGCGTAGGACCCTTTGACGTTTAAGATTTGGATGTTGTACTTTACATTTTGTTGTAGTTTTGGCCTGTAAACTTATTCAGGTTATTATGTTGGATGTATTTGGATTTTGCTGGAACTTAAGTAGTAATTCATACTTATGTTTATTTATTTCCGCTGCTATTTAGACTCTGCCTCATTGGGTTCTCGTTGATATTGTCTGGACTGTTTGGTTATTGTATTTAAGTTGTGGACCGTTCATCGCGACCCGTTTGGGATGTGACAAAGACACAACACTCCATACAAGCAAAGAGCAAACAAAGCAAACACTTTCATATATCTTGTTGTATTAGCCTTAGCACTTTCACTTGCACAAATTTGAGGTCTAGGCTTTCAATTCTTGATTACACTTGTACTCATATTGTATCAATCATTGTTGAGTTGTAATCTTGATTTTGGTCATCATTCAACACAAGACATCCTTGTGAGTGTTCTTGTGGTAAGAATACACTTGGGTGATCTAGGTGATAGGTGTTTGAAGGTTGTGGTAATCTTCAAAAGGTGTTGTAAGAGGATTGTGGTAATCCTCAAGGTGGTGTAAGAGGGTTGTGGTAATCCTCAAGGTGTTGTATTAATTTTTGGTAAATTAATAAAATCTTTTTTTCTTTTGAAATCCATCCCGGATATACTGGGGTGGTAGAGGATTAGGCCCTAGGTGGGTTGAACCTCTTTAAATCAACGAGTGTTGTTTTATTTCCGCACTTACATTCTCGTCTTTGTTTGATTATTCGAAAAAGAGGGCAAAATCTGAAAAACCGAGATAATCTATTCACCCCCCCTCTAGATTATCGTAGCCACTTGGACTAACATGTGATTGCTTCATTTACAAAGGCATCCAAATCATTGAATGAACTTATATTGAGTCAAAAAGAGTGTGGATATAAGACAGGCATAGGATTCAATTCCTTTGTGCATGCTCAAACTCCTAGAGTGATTTTGGAGAAAGGATCCTCAAGCAATGAGGGAGTACAAAACACCACATGTTTCACCAACATCCTCACTAAAACAAAATCACAATCACATTAGCCTTGGATATAAGGGTAAAGGAAAGAAGCCAGTAGAGTATGCTAAAAGGATAGCTGAAAAGAAATTTGGTAAAATCCATCAGCAAACTCCAAACAGGAAATACTCTGTGAAAGCTAAGCAGAGCAACCAAAAACCCCAGATATTTCAGCAAAGAAATACATATGATGGGAATGGTAGAAACTATGCAAACCAAGCTTATTGGAACAACCAAGTGAGATATTAGCAAAGACCTATGGGATACAAGCCAAAATGGCAAAGACCTCAACCTCAACAAAGGTCATTCCCAAGGCAAAAGAGCTATTATCAGCACACTTATGCACCCACGCACAAAACCCATCAAGCACAAAAATTCCACTATTACCCCAAGAAAGCAAATGCTTAAACAAATACACAGACATACAGACAAAAGAGAAAGTTGTATGATCCTAAAACCCCCAAGCAATTTGCTAATGTGCACTATGATTATGGAACTAATAGATGGCAACCTTTTAGAGTCAAATCATCTGGATATAGATTGGTTGGAGCATCTTATAGCACTAACCCCTAAGGACCCAGGCAAGTATGGGTACCTAAAAATTAATTTCCTTGATTGCAGGTTCAGTGAACAGCTGATTGCCAAGGAACCTAGTACATGGATAGTGGTTGTTCCAAACATATGACAGGAAACAAGAAAAATTTGTCTAAGTTCAAGAAAATCAAAGGTGTAAAAGTCATATTTGGAGGAAATGAAGGTACAGAAGAGATCAAATACACAGGATCCATAAAGAAAAATGGACTGGAGATCATAGATGTTGCATATGTTGAATGTAACAATTTCAATTTGCTAAGCATCAACCAACTCTGTGACAAAGGCTATAACGTGGGATTCAATATGGGAGTTTGCCCAATAAAAGATGTTGAATCAAATGAAATTATGCTATAAGGAACAAGGCAGAAAAACATGTATGTAGTGGATTGGTCAACTGCTACACTAAGCAATTGTCTGCTAGCAAAGAGTACAGCCGAATCAAGTTGGTTGTGGCACAAGAAGCTGAGTCACCTGAACTTCAAGACAATCAACAAGCTTGCAAGGAGTCATCTTGTGGAAGGACTGCTTGACTCAGTGTACAAGAAAGAAAGTATATGTGATACATGCCAGATCAGAAAGATATTACATCTGTTGCATATTGACTTATTTGGTCCTATTGAGCCAGCTAGCATCAGTGGAAAGAAATACACCTTAGTAGTGGTGGATGATTATTCAAGATATACATGGACAATTTTCATGTGTAAAAAGAAGGAAACACTGCAGAAATTGCCTCGGTGATGAGAAGAGTTCAAAATGAGAAGAATCAAACCATTATAAAGATAAGGTCTGACAGGGGAACTGAGTTTGTCAATGGGATAATAACTCAGTATTGTGTTGAAAATGGTGTTGCTCATGAGTTGTCAGCTGCTAGAACTCCACAGCAGAATAGAGTAGCTGAAAGAAGGAACAAAACTCTCAAGGAAGCTGCTAGAACAATGTTAGTTGAAGCTGGATTGCCTAAGAGATTTTGGGCTGAAGCCATAAATACTGCCTGCTATACTCAAAATAGATGCATGATCAACAGGCAAATGACTAAGACTCCCTATAAGATTTGGACAGGGAGAAAGCCAAATGTTGGATATTTTAAGATATTTGGGTGTAAGTGTTTCATCCACAACAATGACAAGGACAACTTGAAAGATTTTGATGCTAAAGTTGATAATGATATCTTTTCAGGATACTCAGCTGAAAGTAAAGCTTATAGAGTGCTAAACAAGAGGACTATGGTCACAGAAGAGTCTATCCATGTGGTATTTGATGAGGCAAATGTAAATGAAGAAGACATAGATGAGTTAGCTGAGAAGAAAAATCAGCCAACTATGCAGAAGAGTCCCTATGTTGATGCAAATGTGAGAGCACTCAACCCTGAAGATGATGAGATAGCTGAATCTCAAACACAACTGGAAGGTCTATAGCTGAATGATGATGAAGAAGTTGTTCAAGACAACTTAGCTACAAGATAACTGAATCCAGTTGACTTACTCCAACTAGATGTGATATGGTTGAGAGACCATCCACCTGAGTTAATCATTGGAAATGTTAGAGATGGCATTAGAACCAGATCCAAAGTTCAACATGAAGCTATGTTCACTTATTTTATTTCCCAAATAGAGCCTAAAGATGTGTCTTAAGCATTGGACGACACACGTTGGATTCAAGCCATGCAAGAAAAGCTGAATCAGTTTGAAAGAAACAAAGTATGGGAATTAGTTCAAAGACTTACTCACCAAAATGTCATTTTTACTAAGTGGGTATTCAGAAACAAGATGAATGAGGAAGGATCTGTAGTTAGAAATACAGCAAGATTGGTAGCCAAAGGGTATTGCCAAGAGGAATGTATAGATTTTGATGAAACCTTTGCTCCTGTTACTAGATTGGAAGCAATAACGATGTTTCTTGCTTATGATTCACACAAAAAATTTCATTGTATATCAAATGAATGTGAAGAGTGCATTTCTAAATGGACTTGTAGAAGAAGAAGTCTATGTTGAACAACCTCCAGGATTTGAGCAGAAAACTATTGGAGATAAAGTTTACAAGCTCAAGAAAGCATTATATGGATTGAAACAAGCACCAAGAGCATGGTATGACACATTATCACAAATTCTAATTGACAATGGATTCATCAAAGAAAATGATGATATAACACTCTTCAGAATCCAAGATGGAGAGAGTATACTGCTTGTTCAAATATATGTGGATGATATCATCTTTGGATCCACAAACAAAGAGTTGTGTGATATGTTCTCAAACCTCGTAAGGAAAGTTTGAAATGAGCATGATAGGAGAGCTGACTTTCTTCTTAGGACTTCAAGTCAAACAAATGAAGGATGGAACCTTCATAAGCCAAAACAAATATACCAGAGAATGAAGAAATTTGGTATGGAATAAAAGTCATCAGTGAAGATTACTATGAATACTTCAATCAAGATGGATATGGATGCAGATGGCAAAGTTGTTGATCAAACTAGATATAGAGCTCTCATTGGATCATTTTTCTACTTAACAACAAGTAGACCAGACATCACCTTTGTTGTAGGTGTATGTGCTAGATTTCAATCTGCACCAAAAGAGAGTCATATGACTGCAGCTAAGAGAATCCTAAGGTATTTGAAGGGATGCCAAGAATTTAGCTTATGGTATCCAAAGGATTGAGGATTCAAGCGGTAGGCTACTCAGACTCAGACTATGCTGGATGTAGAGTGGACAGAAAAAGTACTTCAGGTACCTGCCAAATGCTTGGAAATAGATTGGTTTCTTGGTTCAGCAAGAAACAAAATTCAATAGCTACATCCACAGCTGAAGCAGAGTACATAGTTGCGGGCAGCTGTTGTGCCCAAGTTCTATAGATTAGACAACAGCTGAGAGACTATGATACTAAAGAAAAAGAAATTCCATTTATGTGTGATAATACAAGTGCTATTGCAATTACTCAGAATCCAGTATTACACTCAAGGACAAAACACATTGATGTCAGATATCATTTTATAAGAGATCATGTTGAAAAGAAAGACATCACTTTGGAATACATCTCAACTGATAAGCAATTAGCTGATATATTCACTAAGCCTCTATGTGAATCAAGATTTGAAGAGCTTAAAAATGAGCTAGGACTAATTGAGCTGAGTTAGGAGACTCGGAAGACTCAATCAGCAGAGACCAAGAAGAGAGAAATGAAAATTAGCAAGTTTCATTTTCCAGCCAAGTGAAATAGCCAAGATGAGAAAATCAGTTGTATCGAGTAAGCTGACAACTGAGTGATTTTATGTGAAGAGAGAAGCAGAGTTGAGTCACTTTTGGATGATAGCGAGTTATCTATGAGCTAAGTGACAAAACACAGTCGTTTTCTGCGAGCTGGAATATTTTTGGACATTACGTCAGCGTAATTATGATGTCAGTACAAAAGTTGCACATGTTTAGGCTATGATTGGATATAAATGTTGCATTTAATGCGGGGAAATTAATGCGGTTTCAAAGGTTAAATTTTGACCATTGATATTGATCAAACTTTTCAAATTCCAAAAACCGTCCTCTCACGTCCTTTAAAAACCAAAACCCATCTTCTCTCTCCTCACAACACTCTCGTCTTCAGCAAGCAAAAGCAAATTCTTCTCTCTGCAAAGTTCTAAAACCCTAGTTCCTCAAGCAAGATTTTTTGTTTATTTTACCGGTTATTTTTCAAGAAAATGGATGCCTCATATGAATTCGTTAAAATGTCCGAGAAGATCCACTCTGGATCAACTGTAGATTTTGAGGGTATGCTGAAACTGGGAGCTGATAAGGCTCTGGTTATGAAGATCGCTGAGAAGATAGAGAAGTCCGGTCTGAAAAGATTTCTTACGTTGGAGTTCTCTCATACTTACTATGAAGAAGTAGCCATGTTCTACGTGAACGGTGGTTCACGATGGGGAGATTCGCTCATCTGTTCACAACAAGGCCATAAAAATAATTGGTGCGGACTTAGTTGAGTACTGCAACCTACCTTCAGAGGGATTGAAGGAAATAATTGAGAAAGATGTTAACTTAGTTGTTGCTTGGAAGGAAATTGTCAGGCCTGAGTCACCAAGGCTGTTTATACATCCAAGATGCCCATGATCAAAGAAGATTACCATAAGTTGATGGACATCGTGTCCAAGTGCATCGACATGAAGTTCGGCAGCTTTAATCAGCTGTCTCGAACTAAGCTGATCATGATGGTTGCGATCATGGAGGAGAAGAAAGTAAACTGGGCTGAGTTTGGTTTCAGTCATATATGCCAGAACGTACTTAACAAGACCATTACTGATGGTGGTCTGTTTGGAGGCTCGTTGGGATATGGCCTGGTGATTGGCCATCTTATGGAGGTGAAGGGAATTGCCTTGAGACATGGAATGCCTTTTCATGTCAACAAGAAGATGTTCAAGGCTAATCTTTCTGGCGCTCAGAGGCAAGCGCATGCACAAAGAGCTGACACCAGTAAGGGTGAATCAGCTTATCCTGTTCCGGAAGACACAGCTGCAACTGCCCCAGCTCCTTCTCCTAAGCCAACTCAGAAGAAGAGAGCTGCTGTAGCTAAGAAAGCTCCTGCCCCTGCAGCCAATCCCAAGAAAGCACCTACCCCTGCAGCCAAATCCACCCAAGTTCTTGCCCCTGCAGCCGATCCAGAAGTCGCACCTTTCCATGCAGCCAAAACCGAGAAGGCTACATATGCACCTTCTCTAGTTGTGAAGAAGAAATGTTTAGATATGCCCGTAAGCCAGCTGCAGCAAAAAAGACAAAGATGGTGGAGCCAAAAGCCACCGAAGAAACTGAAGAGGAAGAAAATCCTCTTGTTAAAATGAAAAAAAGGAGACTGTATAAGAAATCCGAGTTGGAGAAAGGTGAGTCCGGCACTCAGCCTACACATGAGACTGCTGAAACTCAAGAAGAGTAGTCGAAGGAAGTTGTTGGTGGAGAAGTGGTCACCACGGCGGTGGAGAAGACTAATGATGTAGATCAGCAGACTGTTGAAGACCTAGCTGCTTGAGAAACAGCTGTGGAGGAACATGGAGATGAGATAGCTGAGCACACCGAAGAAACAGCTGTCCATTCCCTCAGACGGATGCTAGAGAATATGAGGAGGAACATGCTCCACTCGCTACAATTCAGGAAGGAGGAGATGATGATGATGTGGTAATGTTATCTCCTGTTTATCCTGATATCTAGGAGAGATTGAGGGTGTGGAGAAGTTGGAAGCTGAGTTACTCACGACATCAATTCCAGTGCCCAAAATTCATTGAAGAAGAAGAAGAGGAGCTCTTAAGTTTCTTGGGCAACATAGCCATCAGCTCCGCCATTGATCCTAACTTTTGCGTGACCATTCTCTCTCAGAGGAGGGATGAAGAGAAAGAAAGAGCCTCGGAGAAGGAAAAATCTATTGAAGAAGCAAAGAAGCCTCACTCTTGTCCTTGCTCTAATGTACCAAAATTTGCTATGGACTCGATTGACAGCAGCGATAGTGACATCAGTGAGATAGACCCTGTTGTTGTAGCTGAGAAAGTAGAACTCAAACAAGATGTTAAAGATTCAAAGGAGATGCACGAGCAGCAGTTGCATGAGGGTCGAGAAGAGTCTTCTCAAATCTCTCCTAGCCCTGACATCATGGATGTGGTGTGAACTATTGAATCCACCACATCACCAACGCACTCTAAAGATGGCACCAGGGTAATTGGCAATGAAGCTAAGGATGGTGATGAAGCGGGCACCTTAGCCAAACCAACTCCTACAGAAGGTGTTGAGACACCAGCCCACACGGCCAATCACTCAAAAGGAATCACAGCTGAGTCTCAGGTGTTGAGTAACCCCACTACTCATGACTCAGTTGGTGTGCCAGCTGAGGGGAAAACACTCACCACCACAGCTAGGTCGGAGGATGTTGTGGGAGACCAATCATCCATGAAGTTTGGAGGCAAATGAGAGAATCAAACTGTTCAGTAGAGTGAAGTTAACGACACTCAAATGGTTCAGACTATCTCAGCTGAGACTTCATCTGCACTGAAGGTCGATGACGCTGCTAAAGCAGCTAAGGCACAAGATGGAAGTGAGGCCATCGGAGTTGAGACTCTTGGCCCTGAAAGTGCAATCCTAGGAGAAGGATGCCATTGAAGACCCCAAAGCAGCTTAGTTTGCTGAAGGGATAAATGTCCAAGACCCTGCTGCGGTTGAGACTGCACACAGGGATGACCAAGGCCCATCAGCAGTTGAGACTACTGAGGGTACAGAAGGCCTAGAGGAGGTTGAGACTTCCCTGGGTAAGAAAACTGTTGAAAATGAGCCTACTCCTCATGTGGAGGTCACTGAAGAACAAGAAGAAGAAGAAGAAATCAGCGTCGTTCATGATTCATAGGAAAATGTAGATATTGAATTCCTGGAGTCAGACGATGAAGCTGAGTCCACTCCTATTGATCCATCCAACAAGGACACAACTGATGGGGATGCTCAGGCCTCTCGGAGCTAAGCCAGTGACAAAGCTGCTCCGATGTGATTTGTATTGGTTGATGGGCCACCTCCAATGGCACCCATCACACTCCGATGAAGCTGACAAGTTAGTTGAGGAACAGATAACTCAAAAGGAAGCCACAACTGATACCGAGGGAGCTGTTAAGATAGCTGAGGATCAGTCAGCTCAGAAGGCTAACACAGCTGCTCAAGACGATTGAAGAAAAAGGGAAAGGCCCCACAAGCTCAAAATGTGGGCATCCCTATTTTCCCTGATGAAGCTTTTTGCGGAATATTTTCTGTTCGACACCCAAATTCTTTTCGAAGCCGAATCAGCTGCGGAATAAGCCCGATACAACGTCCAAGTACCCCCAGAAGAACTCCGAGCTCCAGGTTAAACTGCAATTGTGCCTATTGGGTTCGATATTGATGCAGTGTGGCCTGAGGATCAGTCAGCTGAGATAGCAGACTTCAGGAAAGCCTTTAAAGCCATATGTGTTAACATAGAGAAGATGGAGCACGGCTTTGCATCATTGGTCCATGGCTTGACAACAGAGATCCACAATCACTGGAGACATTAGAGGGACAGTACTTCGTATTCGTGAATGGGTTGGACAAGTGAAGGCTTTGAAGAGTGAGCATGTCACCTACTTCAAGTCCTTATTTGCAAAGATGGTGATTTGAAGCTCCGACAACCTCAAGTTCCAGCAACGAGACCACGTATTCAGGATGGATGAGTCACATAGGTCGGATATGGAGTTGCTCAAGCTGCAGCATAAAAATGAAATTGCAAGGATGGAGACAAATGTTGAACAGCAGATTAAGGTCCTCCAAACATAAATAAAGTTGATGGTAGTTTAGTCTAAAGCTCTGAGGTCGTGAGAGAGCTGACTTTACCACGACCCACGTCAAACATGACCAACGAAAAGCTTGATTTTATCCTGAGTGGTATGTTCCCTGGCATAGCCCTCCCCCTTGGTGATGATGCCAAAAAAGGGGAAGAGAAAGCTATGAAGGAACTGAAGGAAGGGCAAGGGAGTGATAAGGATGGAAGTAAAAGGGAAGCAAGCAAGGGGATTGAAGTTCTGTGAAAAAAACCCCATTGAAAATTATGTTTGCTAAGACCCCGCAACAAGGAGGTGTGACAACCTCAATCCTCAGCAGACTACCAAAAGAGCAAAAGGTTGAAGAGAAAGCTGAAATAGCTGTTAAGGAGTCGAGAAAGGCCATGGAAGCTGAATTTGAAAAGGGTAGCTGAGAAGCACTCTGAGCGCATAAAGGATATCAAAGCAAGATTTGATGGCCCCCCAGCTGGATTACTGAAGGATTCCCCAGCAATAAAACCCCCAAGAGAAATCACAATACCTGATGTTGGATCTCAACCAAGATCACTAGAGGAGTTTCAAACTCTAGAAGCTGAAAGCTATTTCAAGAATATGACTCTACCACAGGCGTGGGACTTGTACTGGGAGAAAGGTCTTGAACTGTGCAAATTAGATGAGAAGAAACAGAGTTCCAGTAGTCACTCAGCTGGAAAGGCACCAGTACAGTACACTCCCAGAGGAGGAGCTGAGTCAGTTAGAGGGAGGGGAAGGTTTGGAAGTGGTGGAAGAGGCAGAGGCACTCCACCACAGCCAAGACCTAAAGATACAAGATTTATTGATCCACATAAGAAGGGGATCAATTATTGTGCTAGGTATGGCTATCTTGCTAACCTTGAAGTGAAGCGCAAGAACGAGGAGGTAGTAAGAAGGCAAGAGGCTGAAAATGAAAGAGTCGCTAGAGAATGAGAAGAAAGGCAACGAAAGGAAGACCCTGCTGCTAAACGCGCCTATGAAAAGAAGAAGAAAGATGAAGAATAAAGGAAGAGAAGAATAGCAGAGGCAGATAGTAGGAGAGCAGAAGATGAAGAGAGAAGAATGAAGCAGCCAAAGCGCTGAAGACGTCTGTAACCCCTTCAATGTTTTTACTTAACTGTGAATACAAGTTTTGTAAGTTTTCCTGTAACTTTATCCTTCCAGTTTTTGCTCTGATACCAGATGTACCACAATAAGAAACTTTGATGCAATGTAATATATAGTATTGCTCAGATACAGTGTATAGAGTATACTTTGTAAACAGCTTTGTAAAGGACAAGAATGAAATGATCAATAAAATTGACATATTCAGCTCATACATTCTTTGTTACTGCACTGCTTTACTTAGCTGTAATTTTCATTTAAGTTTTGGCATCATCAAAAAGGGGGAAATTGTTAGGAAATTTATTATTAGATTTAGATGATACCATGTAAAACTTAGAATAGGAAGTTGGCACCCCATTTTCCTTGTATTTCTAGATAGGACTGCATGAGCTGAGTGAAGTCAGCTATGTTAAAGAATACAAGAGCCAACTAAACACTGAAGTGAAGACCCATTTGTGTGTCAGCTGAGTGTAGTCAAAATGAAGGCACAGACTTGACTGAAGAAGAGATCCAGCTGTAGGACAGCTGAGTAAAGATGAAGAAGTGACAGTCAAGTCAGTTAAGAGCCAAGTCTGCCAGTTGAACAGACAGTTGAGTCATTCCTAAAAGGTTGGAGCTGACTCAAGTCAAAGGGGTAAAGGCAGTTGTCAAGTCAAGTCGACTGATATTAATCTGTTACACAAAAGTCAAGAATATTACTTAAATTAGTAATATGTCCATGCTTCCATGTCTAAAAGTGCTCGTCCCAAAAGCGTGCAAATGGAATAAACTAATGGGAAGCACTGAGCTTGTGTCTAGATCCTGAAAAGCTGCAAACATCATTTAATACGAGGAAATGTCACCATCACAAGCTGCAAATGAAGAAAAGACAAGCCAACGAACAAGAAGTGTTATTTGAAAATAGCCTATCTCTTCAACGAGCAAATTTTAAAATAAGTACTATAAAAGGCTGAGGAAGCAAGTGAGAGAAGGTTACAAATTTTCACAGAATTAACTAGCAATACAAGCAAGAAAACCTGCAAAGTACTCTCAAGCTTTCAAAGACATTACTCAAGCCTATAATCGAAGGAACTCGATCCAACATATTTAGTGAAGGAAAGAATACTTCATCAAGTTGAAGAAGAAACAGTTTAAAGAACAAAAAGGGTCTATTCTCCAAGGTTGAAGAGGTTGTAGTAAGGTTCAAGGTCGAACCAGAAGATTTGAGCTCGTTGGAAGGCTGTGTGATCAAGGCTGACTCGGGACTGAGAACTACTTTGTAACCTGATCTGTTACTTAGTGGATTCCTCCAGGAGTTGGAGAAGAGTGGATTATAACATTGTGTCATTTTACTTACAACGTCGTTAAAATTTGCTTGTGTCATTTTACTTACAGCACTTTAATTTCTAGCTTATTTTGATATATGTTGTTTAAGTTTATATTGCATAAGCTTATAATAACATTGCTAAAAACAGGTGTTAAGGGTGTTAAGTCTTCCGCTGAACAAAACCAAATCAACTGAAAATTTAAAGTTAGCTGACCCAGCTAAGTTATACTATCAACAACTCAGTCGAGTATGTTGAGTGGGTAACTTTGCTGAAGTAAGCCAACTTAGCTGTCACCCAAGGACTTAGCTGATTTGAGTTAACTCTGTTAAAATACTTTAAAAGGACTAAATTCGAAAATTTGGTAAGGTTTATTCAACCCCCCTTCTAAACCTTACAACACACCCCTTGGGATCTACAGAGTGACCCCATTGCTCGAGACTCATCTGTTGTGCCAACTGAGGGGGAAACTCAAACCACCACAGCTAGGTCGGAGGAGGCTATGGGAGACCAACCACAAAAGGAGTTAGGAGGTGATGGTGAGAATATAACAGTTCAACATACTGAGGTTGACGAAGCTCAGACAATTTAGACTGTTTCAGTTGAAACTTCATCTGCCATGCAGGCCGATGACGCTATTGATGCAACTAAGCCAAAGGATGTAAGTGAAGCCACAGGAGTTGAGACTCTTGGCCCTGAAAGTGCAATCTAAGGAGTTGAGACTCCGAAGGATGCCATTGAAGACCCTAAATTAGCTCCGTCTGCTAAAGGGATAACTGCTGAAGACCCTGCTGCAGTTGAAACTGCAAAAGGGAATGTACAATGCCCATCAGCAGTTGAGACTGTTGAGGGTAGTGAAGGCCTGTAGGAGGTTGAGACTTCCCTAGGTAAGAAAGTAGTTGAAGATGTACATGCCCCTCATGAAGAGGTCACTGAAGAAGAGGATATTAGTGCCCTTCACGATTCCCAAAAGAATGTTGACGTGGAGTTCTTGGGATAAGGACAAAGCTGCAGAGGTGGTACATGCCAAAAAGAGGCAACCAGTGATAAGGCTACCCCTATGAATTTTACCATGGTTGATGGCCCACCCCTAAGCCATCACCATCCAATGACGCTGATAAGTCAGCCGAGGACCAAACTACTCAACAGAAAGAAACACCTGATACTGAGGAAGCTATTAATACAGTCGAGGATCAGTCAGCTCAGCAAGCTAACACAGCTGCTCAAGTTGCCGATGACGCCGAAATAGCTGAGGCACATAGAGCTTAGGAAATTTTGAAAGAGAAGGGAAAAGCTCCACAGGTCGAGGACGTGGAGATCCCCATTTTCCTAGAGGATTTATTTGCTGATTAATTTCTGTTCGAAGCTCATATACCCTTCAAAGTAGAGTCAGCTGCGGAGCGGGCCAAATATACCATCCAAGTCTCTCCAGAAGAAATTGGAAATCCAGCTGAGACCACTATGGTGCCGATTAGATTCGACTTCAATGTTGTATGGCCAGAGGAATAGTTCGCTGATGCAGCCGACTTCTATAAAGCCTTCAAAGCCATCTGTGCTGAAATAGAGAATATGGAGTATGGTTTTGCAGCATTAGACCTACGGCTAGACAATCGCGATGCCACCATCACCGCAGATATCCAAGAAACTGTGTTGAGAATCAGAGAATGGATTGGACAGATAAAGTCATTAAGGGGTGAGTAGGTCACCTACTTCAAATCCTTATTCGCAAAAATGGTGATCTGGAGCTCAGATAACGCCAAGTTCCAGCAACGGCAAAGGGACCACATGTTTAAGATGGATCAATCGCACAAGACTGACATGGAGTTGTTTAAGGCTTAGCATAAATCAGAAATTCAAATAATGGAGGCCAATGTGGAACAGCAAATAAAGGTGCTCCAGACTGAGATGAAACTGATGGCAGCTTAGACCATGGCTTTGAGATCCAAATTTAGAACAGCATACTCCAAGATTCACGATAAGAATGATATGACAAATAATAAGATTGATCTACTCCTAAGTGGAGTATTCCCTAACATGGCTCTACCCCTTGGTGATGATGCCAAAAATGGGGAAGAAGAAAGGAAAAAAGAGCTGCGGAGTGATAAGGAAGGATTGAAAGGGGAAGCAAACAAGGGGGAAGGTAGTTCCATGAAGAAGCCACCCTTGAAAATCATGCTTGCTAAGACCCTACTGCAAGGTGATATTACAGCCTCAATTCTCAGCAAACTACCGAAAGAGATGTCAGTAGAATAGAAAGTTGATTTGGCAGTTAAACAATCAAGAAAAGCCATTAATGTTGGGTTCGATAAGGTAGCTAAGAAGCACTCCGAGAGGATAAAAGATATCAAAGCAAAGTACGACATCCCCCTCAGCTGGTTATTGAGATATTCCCCAGCTGTTCGAATCCCTCAAGAAATCGCGATGCCTGACGCAGGATCTGAACCTAGATCTCTAGAGGAATTTCAAACTCTAGCTGTTGAATGATACTTCAAGAAAATGACTCTACCACAAGCGTGGGATTTGTACTGGGAAAAAGGACTCGACTTATGCAAATCAGCTGAGATGCAACAGAGTTTGAGTAGTCAGTCGACTAGGAAGACTCCTGTACAGTACACTCCTAGAGGAGAAGCTCAGTCATATCAAGGAAGGATAAGGTTTGGAAGTGGTGGGAGAGGCAGAGGTACTTCACCACAGAGACCTAAATATATAAGGTACATTGATCCACAGAAGAAGGGAGTTAACTATTAGGTCGGGTACGATACACTTGCAAACATAGAAGTGGAGAGGAAGAAAGGCAGCGAAGGGAAGACCCTGCTGCTAAAATAGCTTTTGAAAAGAGAAAAAGGAAAGAAGAAGAAAGAAAGAGGAAGAGAGCTGAAGAAGATGAGAGAAGAAGGAAGCAGCCGAGGCATTGAAGACGGTTGTAACCCCTTCAAATGTATTTTACCTAACTATAAATACAGATTTGTAAGTTTATCCTTATAGCTCTGATACATGTACAAGGTTGTAATAATAAGCTCTGATACAGTTGTATAAATAGTATAGATCATATACAGTGTATAGGGTATACTTTGTAAAAGCGTTGTAAAGTGCGTTGTAAAGTACAAGAATGATATGTTCAATAAAATTGACATATTTCACACATACATTCTTTGTTACTGCACTATTTACTTTGTTGTATTTATTTAAGTTTTGGCATCATCAAAAAGGGGGAATATGTTAGGAAAATTTATGTTTAGATTTTAATAATACCATGTAAAACTTAGAATAGGAAGTTGACACCCCATTTTCTTTGTAATTCAACTTGTAACAGATAGAACTGCATGATCTGAGTTGAAGTCAGCCAAGTTGAATCTTACAAGACTCGACTGAAGACCAAAGAGAAGACCTACCTTAGAGACAGCTGAGTGAAGAGTGAAAAAGTAACAATCAAGTCAATTGAAAGCTAAAGTCTGTCAGCTGACAGACAGTTAAGTTGTTCCTAAAAGGTTGGAGCTGACTCAAGTCAAAACGGTAAAGCAGCTGTCAAGTCAAGTCGACCGTGATAAATTCGTTGCACAAAAATCAAGGACATTACTTATTATAGTAATACGTTCATGCTGCCATGTCTAAAAGTGTCCATCCTAGAAGTGTGCAAAATGAATGAAACAATGGGAAGCACTGAGCATGTGTCAGAACCTGAAAAGCTGCACACCTCATTAAAACGAGGAAATGTCACCATCATAAGTTGCAGATCAAGAAAAGACAAGACAACGATTGTTCGCCAAAAATTTTGTTTTGGTTCATACAATTGCAAGTGTACAGTTTAGTTTATAGGATAATGGCAAACAAGGTCGTATTCCTCAGGGATTGAAGCTCGACACACTTAGGCTATAATAACATCATATTCCAATTTTGTTGAAGCGACCTAATATCAAGTTATTATATCTAACTAAAATCTTAAATTAAGAAAAATAAATAAAATAAATTTGTGAACCCCACAAGTATTTTCAACATCTTTAGGAGAAACTTTAGGCACATAATGTCAACATGATTCTTCAATATTAAATGCGAATAAAGTTTTAAAAACCAATTCATGCAATTCTATGGGTTCAAATTCCTAATATCATTTACTCCCCCTCTCGGGTGGTGCGTAAATAGTTGATTAAGAACGATTGTAGTCTTCCCGGATCATTACAATCATTAATAACTCCAAAAAGATTTGTGAATTGAATTACTCCCCACAAACACGTCTGTCACACATGTTTCTTGTCTGAGTTAGATTTTCATCTTACTAGAACTCACCTCCCGGATTATGGACTAGAAGTATGACATGTAAATTATTGATCAGATAAAAATCAATTATAAATAAGCACTCAAATTCATAAAAATAGAACGCATTAAGCAATTTAGAAAACAAGTAATCATACTTAATACAATCCATAGTTTCGATTATGCCCCTAAGATCCAAAAAATATGACAAACATTGATTACAAACTCATAGACAAATCTGAATCAACATTATGACATCATATAAGCACAGACAAGAGTTCTTATACATAGAAAGAAAACTCATTCTTATCAGGATGGATTCTTCCTCCAAGCCCTCGAAGCTCTTGTGCTCCCTAGATGCGAAAGCCTTGTGGTGTTCTTCGCGACCTAGCCTTTTGCTCTCAGAAGCTCTTCGATTCTTTCGTTCCTATGTTATTTGATGTGTTTTCTATGTAGAGAGTGATGATTTTTCGTGCAAGACTTGGTCCCCTTTTATAGATGCTTGGAGAGTTACTTGTAGAGTTATATCGGGAAAAGAACTTCAAAAACGCGTTGAAATAGAGTCCCACACGGTCTGGCCGTGTGGGTCCACACGGGCGTGTGGCATTGGGCGTGTGATGTCACATGGTCCGACCGTGTGGACCTGCTCCGGCCTCTGTTTTCTTCCTTTCTTCCCACACTCGTGCCATTTTCCCAACACAAGTCTACACGGCTGTGTGAGGCTACACGGTCTCACCATGTGGACCTTCTTTTGTTCCTTTTTTCTGTCGGTTTGATCTTCTCTTTGCATTTGGCAATCTTGTCCGGGCATCCCTACTGATATTTCTTCATTTTAAGCTTCGTTTCCTGCAAGAATTACAAGAATACGCAGTATCATGCTTTTTAAAGGAAACCAAGAAAAAATATAGTAAATATGCGTGCAAATGTATCAATTATATATCATTTTAAGCCTCAAAATGCACGTATATTTTACAAACATCAAAATCCTCCAAACTTAAAGCATTGCTCGTGCTCGAGGAAATTTAGAAAAATAATATAAGGAAAAAACGAAAGAACACCCAAGAGCACTATAAACATTAAACAACACTTGATTCCATACTCAAGGAAACCATACTTCATTATCAAGAGATCAATTATTCATAAACTCGACATCATTAATACTCTTTCGGGTACTTGACATCGCGACTCACAACTAACTAGTGTATCACTCTACTCTCAGAAGTGTATGGTAAGTGTTTATGCTCGAATTCAATTCAGTGAAAGTAGAACTACCATAGGCTTGCAAATCGTCTAACATCTTGACCACTTTTGTGTGCACAATCTAAGAATCAAAAAAGACTTTTTATTTGGTTGTAATGTAGGCTCTTTGGTAAGGGTAGGGAAATTTGGATTAAGTGACTTAACTTGAGTAAATAGAATTTAAGTACAAAGACTTGCAATTCACCAACCCAATTTCAACATAATATCAGTTTTCTTTTTCAACTCAATTCCACCCTTATTTCTCCTTTTTCATTCTTAGGCCTTTTTGCCTATTTTTTTTTTTTTCTTAGCATCAAGCTCTCTGTTTTTTTCTTTGCTCGATTTTCTCTATGTAATTGTTCAGAGATACTTTCTTTTTCGAGCTTCATGTATTTTCTCATTTACCTAGATATTGTTCATCCCTCTTTCTTTTGCCAACTTCCTCTCTTTTTCTTGAGAATTTTTTTTTACCACATCTCCCCCAAACTTATTCATTTTCTATAAGCTCAAGAATTTGTAGGGATTAAAAACATGTAAATTTTAAAGATCAATATGGCTCAGAATAAAAGTTTTGGCTCAAAATTGGCTAACTAGGGAATCATGAATTCATAGGTAGGTTTTTTAGGCTAAGTAGGCTAAACAAAGATGGCCTTATATTATTTTCAAAAATTGCACACACACATTGCTTGAATGAAGATACCAGAGCAAGTTCTAGAGTTCTATCAATCATGAATGACACACTCAAGAAAAAAAATAAGTCTGCATAATATAAAGCCATTTAAGGCCCAAACGCTCACAGGTTTATTTTTGCAACATGCTCAGATACCCAATTTTCTTAATAAATGCCAAGCAAATAAGCTTTCCTCCTAAGAATTTATTACATTATTTCCGCAAGTATGTTATCCCATGCTATAAAATATTCATAGTAAAATCATTGGGAGTTGGGCATACGAACTAGATTAAAAATCACACACAAAAGAAATTAAACGTGCTAAAACGGTAAACATGCTAAAACAAAATTGACTAAAAATCGAAAAAAACCCAGAAAAAATTCGTTTTTTTTAAATTAACAATGCAAGTGCTTCTACATGCAGTCCTAAATACAATGCAAAATGCAATAGTACTAAATTACGCATTCTTGACAACCCCAAAGTTCCGAACATTTGAGGAAATTATCAAAAGAAGAGAGAAATGTGTAATAAGTACTTACAAAGATCATCGAGGTGGTTAGTAGTGGCCTTGTGAGATGTGCCACTAATCCACACGAGACCAGCGTCTCGTATATCTCGTTATTGGGTGATGGTGTCAAAAATGTAAATACTCCTGGTGATACTCATCAGTGGTGGCTGTCAACTGATATGTGTCATCTAACAATTTCCTCACATCAGTTTCTACCCTTTCTAGCCTCTCACCCATAGTCAATGGTCGGTTACACCCTTGGCGAGAGGTTCCCAGCATATCCTGTTGGGAAATTTATTTTAGATTTTGATGAATGCCATGTAAAACTTAGACCAGAAAGTTGGCACCCCATTTTCCTTGTAATTTGTATTGTAATAGATAGGGATGTACGAGCTGAGTCAAGTCAACTATGCCTAGACATACAAGAAAATGGGATGAAGACTCACATTTGTGAAAGAATTAAGTGTGGCAAGGAAGAGATATTTTGAAGGAGTATCAGCTGTGATATAGCTATATGAAGAGTCAGTCAAGTCAGCTAAAGAAGCCAAGCCAAGTCAAAATTGAAGTGACAGATGAGTCTTTCAATCATTGGAGCAGACTCAAGTCACCCGGGAAAAGGCATTGCAAAGAGGAGTTTTCGTTGCACAAAAGTCAAGAATATTACTTAATCAAGTAATACTTCCATGATGCCATGTCTTAAAGTGCTCAGTCCCAGAAGCGTGCAAATGGAATAAACCAATGGGAAGCACTGCACCCTGTGTTAGAACCTGGAAAGCTGCAAGACATTTAATATGAGGAAATGTCAACATCAAGGACTGCAACAAGACAAGCCAACGAACACAAGTGACTTTTGAAAATAAGCCTATCTCTTTCTTGATTTTTGAATGTTCACTATAAAAGGCCGAGAATCACTTTAAGAAAATGTTTTGAACCACGAACATTCAAGCTATTATTCGAATCAGAACCCGCAAAATATTCTCAAGTTATTCAAGCAAATCCTCAAGCCTAAATATCGAAGGAAATCGATCCAACACCAATGAAGGAAAGACAACTTCAAACTGTTGAAGAGGATACTTTGAAGAATCAAAAAGGGTCTACATTCCAAGGAGGATTGTAGAAAGGTTCAAGTCGAACCGAGTCTCAATTTATTGGAGGGCCCGTGATCAAATCGAGAAGCTTGAGCCTTAGTCTCAAACCCCTTGTGTGACAAGGCATCTTTCGACTCCCAAAGGATCAATTTGTGTGATCAAGACTTTTATCTGGTGATAACCACTTTTAATCCGATCAATAAGTGGATTCCTCCAGGAGTTGGAGAAGAGATGAGTAGAAGAATTACCCCATCTTGAACCTCTATAAAAATTATTGTGCCATTTACATTTCAAAGATTTAATTTCGCATATCATTTTATATCTCGATAATTTGCTATCCAACCGATAATTAACAAAGTGCTAAAACCAAGTGTTAAAACAAACTTAAACCAAATTCAAGGGTGTTAAGTCTTTTTCTAAAATTTCATCACAACCAAGTTAAGGTTTAGACTAAACTTTGTTGAGTTATTCTATCAACAGCTCAATCGAGTCTGTTGAGTGGCTAACTCTGCTGGTTAACTAACTTAGTTGTCCCTCAAGAAGTTATTTGTGTATTTAACTCTGTAATATTTTAAAAGGACTAAAATCGAAAAGTTCGTAAGGTTTATTAAACCCCCCCGCCCTTCTAAACCTTACTCACACCCCTTGGGACCTACATATCCCTCACTTGCTCATCCTGCTCTTATTGAGCAGCAGCCCCTTCTACCCCCACATCTCTAAGCAGCCAATTACCCCTATTTTTGGTTGAAGTTGCGTCGTGGTTCGGAAGCCTAATTTTTGTTCTATCTGCCTGAATGAGCCAATAATCACACCCATCGAATCTTATCATTTTCATCGCAGTTAGAACATTCAAATCAACTAACTTAGGCCCAACCCCACCAAATTAATATTAAAATGTTCAGTAATAGGGGTAATCATCCCCCCTATGCAAATTCCACCCCTCTCACTCTTTCTAATTCGATCAAATTGTCGCGCTATCATAGCCCCGGCGTTTGGCACCACTTCAGTCCCCGATGCCATACACCAAATTATAAACAATTCATCAACCCTCAAAGCCCCTTTACTATCCTCCCTAGCAAAGATAGTTTCAGCCAAGACTCGCTAAACATAATTGAATATCGGGTTGCGAATACTAGACGCCTTATAAGTGCGTATAAATTCGTTTCCCCGTTATCTTTTTCCAAAACCTATCCTTATCGAATTCCTAATGCTCCTCCACCCTATATATCTAAAGGCTTTTGATGCTAAAGCTGATGAAGGTATCTTTTTGGGATACTCAGCTAAAAGCAAAGCCTATAGAGTGCTGAACAAAAGGACTATGGTCACAGAAGAGTCGATCCATGTGGTTTTTGATGAACCTAATGTAAATGGAGAAGACATTGAAGAGTTAGCTGATAAGCTAAATCAGCCAACTATGCAGAAGAGTCCCTATGTTGAAGCTGAAGCTAGAGCAATTAATCAAGATGAATGTGAAATAGCTGAATCATAAAGACAACTGGAAAATCTGCAGCTAAGCGATGATGAGAGAGTTGCTCAAGGCAATACAGCTGCAAGTCGATTGAACCCAGCTGACTTACTCCAACCTGATGTGAGATGGCTGAGAGACCATCCACCAGAGCTAGTCATTGGAGATGTAAGAGATGGTGTAAGAACCAGATCCAGAGCTCAACAAGAAGCTATGTTCACTTGTTTTATTTCCCAAATAGAGCCAAAAGATGTGTCCCAAGCATTGGATGATACACATTGGATTCAAGCCATGCAAGAAGAGTTGAATCAATTTGAAAGAAATAAAGTATGGGAATTGGTGCAAAGACCAACCCTCAAAATGTTATTGGCACAAAATGGGTTTTCAGAAACAAAATGAATGAAGAAAGTTTTGTGGTAAGGAACAAAGCAAGATTGGTAGCCAAAGGGTATTGCCAAGAGGAAGGAATAGATTTTGATGAAACATTTGCTCCTGTTGCAAGATTAGAAGCAATAAGGATGTTTCTTGCCTATGCTGCACACAAGAACTTTATTGTATATCAAATGGATGTGAAAAGTGCATTTTTAAATGGACTGTTGGAAGAATAAGTCTATGTTGAACAACCTCCAGGATTTGAGCAGAAGACTCTTGGAGACAAGGTGTACAAGCTCAAGAAAGCCTTATATGGATTGAAACAGGCACCAAGAGCATGGTATGATACATTATCTCAATTCCTAACAGATAATAGATTCACCAAAGGCAAAGTGGATGTAACACTCTTCGTAATTCAAGATAGAGAGAGTATATTGCTTGTTCAAATATATGTGGATGACATTATTTTTGGATCCACAAACAAAGAGTCGTGTGATAAGTTCTCGGACCTCATGCAAGGCAAATTTGAAATGAGCATGATGGGAGAGCGACACTCTTTCTAGGACTTCAAGTTAAACAGTGAAGGATGGAACCTTCATAAGTCAAACAAAGTATACCAGAGATTTAATGAAGAAATTTGGAATGGAAGAGAAGTCTTTCGTGAAAATACCAATGAATACATCATCAAGATGGATATGGATGCAGATGGCAAGCCTGTGGATCAAACAAGATAAAGAGCACTTATTGGATCACTGCTCTATTTAACAGCAAGCAGGCCAGACATCACCTTTGCAGTAGGAGTATATGCAAGATTCCAATCTGCTCCAAAGGAAAGCCATACGACTGCAGCTAAGAGAATCCTAAGATATTTGAAGGGATGCCAGGAAGTCGGCTTATGGTATCCAAAGGAAGGAGGATTCAAGCTTATTGGTTATTCAGACTCTGACTATGCTGGATGTAGGGTTGACAGGAAGAGTACTTCAGGCACATGTCAAATGGTTGGGAACAGATTGGTTTCCTGGTTTAGCAAGAAGCAAAACTCAATAGCCACATCCACAAAATGGCCGAGTACATAGTTGCGGGCAAATTTGTTATGCCCAAGTCTTATGGATGAGACAACGGTGAGAGATTATGAAATTGGAGAAAAAGAGATTTCAATTATGTGTGATAACACAAGTGCTATTGCATTCACTCGTAACTCGTGTTGCATTAAAGAACAAAGCACATTGATGTCGATATCATTTCATAAGAGATCATGTTGAAAAGAAAGACATCACCTTGAATACATCTCAACCGATAAACAAGTTAATGACATATTCACAAAGCCATTATGTGAATCAAGATTTGAAGAGCTTAAGCATGAACTAGGGTTAATTGAGCTGAGTTGACAATCAGAAGACTCAATGAGAAGAGATGAAATTTGAAAAGATGAAAACAGAGCAGATCTTATAAATCAGCCAAGTGAATCAGCCGTATCGGAAAGTCATTCCATGTCAACAAGAAGATGTTCCGAGCAAACCTTTCAGGAGCCCAGAAGAGAGCTTATGCCAAGAGGGCGGATTCCAGTGAGGGGAAATCAGCTGACCCCGAGGAAACAGCTGTTGCCTCCCCTCCCAAGAAGAAAGTTGCCCATGCAGCTGGAAAGAAGATAGTTGCCCCTGCAGTTAAGAAGAAAGATGCACCTAGCCCCTACAGCCGAGTCGACTGCCCTTGCAGCCGTGTCTCCTGCCCCTGCAGCCGAGGCGGAGAAGGAACCACAAATACCTTCTCCAATTATTAAGAAGAAGAGGACTGCCAAGCCAAGAAATGCAGCTCCTCAGTCAAAGAAAGATGCACCGGCCCCCGCCGCCAAGGAAGCTGATGAAGATGTATCCGAACCAGAACTTCCTCTAGTAAGGACAAAAAGAAGAAGAAGAATCACCAAGCTCTCGGAGCTTGAGAAGACAGTTGAATCTGCCACTCAACCGGAAAAAGTCTCTGAGCCTGCTGAAGAAGTGCAGTCTCCAGAAATCATTGATGAAACAGCCAAGTCTGTTGAGACCGATCAGCAGAGACAAATTGAAGACCCAGCTATGGATAGAAACAGTGAGAACAAGAAGCGGAGAGACAAAGAATCCCCTGGCCGACAGGATCGTGTCTCCACTGCCCCGATCTTCGCCAAGGAGTTGAGCAGTAGAGTATGTTGCCTTCCATTCCTGAAAAGAAAGGGCAACAAGGAGAAGATGATGATGATGATATAATCATGTATTCTCCACTATACCCAGACATCCAGACTCTTCTGAGAGCATGGAGGAAGTGGAAGCTTAGTCATTCAAGGGTGCGGTTCGAACACCCTGAATTCATTGAAGAAGAAGAACAGTTGCTCGAGTTTCTTGAGGTTAACACCGTGCTGCAAGCGTTGAATGAAGATAATTGCATAAACATACTGCAAATTCGGAAGGAGAACGAATAGGCTAGATCAGTTGAGGAAGCAGAGGCTCGTGAGAAAGCCAGCGTTTGTCCTCTTACTGGAACCAGTGAGCACACTCATTCTCACATTGATGCTATTTCAGAGAGTGATGAGGACATGGATCCGGTTGCTGCACAAGAAAAATTGGATATGCAGCAAGCCATGCTGGACTCCAGAATCATGCATGAGCAACAGCTGAGGGAAGGACCAGGAGCGTCTTCCAAATCTCAGCTGGAAATTGATCCGTTGGGAGTGGTACAGCAGATTGCCACAGTTATTGCTGCAACTACTTCCCCAGTTACCTCAGAAGATGGATCTAAGGGAATTGGCGATGACACTGGGAATTTGGGCACCCAAGTGGAGCCAACCCCTGCTAAAGGTGTCTTACCACCTGACCCTATGGCTGACCACTCATTTGACAAAGCCGGGAGTCTGGAGCAGAGTGACCCCAACATAAGTCACTCAGCTGGTGAGCCAGCTGAGGGGGAAACTCACTCCACTGCAGCTAGGTCGGAGAATGTTGCAGATGACTTCACCCTGTATCTAGAGGCGAAGTGGAGAAAGAGAAAGAACAAGAACCACAGCAAGTTGTCACTGACGACGCTCAGATAGTTAAATTTGTCTCAGTTGATGTGCCAATAGCTTTGCAGGCTGAGGACGCTGCTGACGCAATCGAGGCCTGAGGATGGATCTCGTCGAGAGTTAACACAGGTAATGAAAGTGCAATCCACGGAGTTGAGACTCTGTGGATGCCACTACTGAAAGACCCTAAGACATTTGCGCTGTCGAAGGGATTGTACAGCCCCGCCTGCAGATTTGAGACCGGGGAGGTAATGAAGGCCTAAGGGAGGTTGAGACTTCCCTAGGTAAAAATCAAGGAGATAAGAGCATTCCTCAAACCATAATTGTTGATTTAGAGGAGGAAATCAGTGCTCTTCATGACTCCCAGGATGATCCTGACACAACCTTCCTGGGATCTGCAGATGAAGCTGAGTCTACCCCAACTGCACATCAAAAAGACTCAACTGAGGATGCTCTACTAAGTTCGAGTAAGCCAGACTTCAAGGTTTCTCGACAAACTTTCAACTTTGATGATGAACCAGATTCTCAAATTTCATCATCATCCGATGACGCTGATGGTGTAGCTGAGGACACGCAAATTCATTTAGAAGAAACCATTGAGGCCGAAAAAGTTGTTAAGACGGCTGAGGCTCAGTCAGCTGGCCAATCATCTCAAAAAGGCCCAGCTGAGATCGAGTCATCTACGCAGGCTCCCAAAGCTGCAGTAGGATCGACTCAACCTGAATCATCACAAGCACGAATAGTTGAATCCTCAATTCCATATGTGCGTGATGATGCGTTTGAAGAAACTTTTCCTTTCCAGATTGAGTTGCCCGACCTTGAAGAAGAAACAGCCCATGAACAGCGTCGTTTCAACGTTCGACCAGATCCAGTCATTCCCACCGACTCCATTGTCCCCATAGACTTTGATTTTGATGATGCTTGGCCGCCAGCTAAAACCGAGGTGACTGCTGAGGTACGTGAGGTATTCAAGACAATACTCGGTGAGATTGAAAAGATTGAACGGCAACAAGCTTCACTTGATATGCGACTGGACAGTAGAGATGCCACCCTCACAGCAGATTTAAGAGGGATTGTGGTACGGATAAGGGAATGGTGTCAACAGCAGAGTACAATGCGGATCGAACAAGTTCGATACTTTAAGGTATTGTACAATAAGATGATGATCTGGAGCGCCGATAATGCTGACATGAAGAGGAGGATGCAAGAAAATATTAATAGGATGCATGCCTCTCATACCACTGAAATGGAACTGCTGCGAGAATTTCATCGAAAAGAACTTCTGCGCGTAGAGGAGAATATGAATGAAAAGTTCAGCCTTCTTATGGCTGAAATGAAACTGGTGGCAGCCGAATCCAAAGTCACCCGCTCAGAATTTCAAACAAAGATACTCCGCAGAGACTCCAGCGAGTAACTCACCATCGCCAGATTAGATTTCATGCTCGCAGGTATGTTTCCAGGGGTTCCTCTCTCCTTTGATGATGTCAAAAAGGGGGAAGAGGAATACCTAAAAATGTTGAAAGGGTCAGCTAATAAGAAAATGGAAGAGACAGCTGTTGAGAAGGAGAAGAAGACAGCTGAAGAACAGAAGAAGGAAAAGGGAAAAGTCGTTGAGGGGGAAGGATCAAAGGATGTGACCCTAATGTTTGTTGAAACTCCTCAACAAGCAAATGTCACTACTGGCATAATCAGCAAACTTCCAGTAACTCTGCCGCTCCAACACTCTATTGTACCGATGTCTGAGAAGAGAAAAATTGTAGAAGCAGGGATGAAGGAGGTCGAAGGAAAAATGGATGCCCGTGTGATGGATATATTGAAACAATACGGAGGCATTCCGGCAGGAAGAGATACAGATGCCATTTCAAACGTCGGAAATGACCCTAGATCAGTTGATGAATTCAAAACGCTCAAATCCGAAGGATACTTCGAGAACATGTCCATGGCCCAAGCCTGGGACTTGTACTGGGAAAAAGTCCTTAAGTTGTGTGAAGAAATTGATAGGCAGCAGACTACCGGCAGTCAGCAGACTACAAGCAGCAAGTCAGCTGATAAAAGGAAGGCTCCCGTACAATACACGCCCAGAGGAAGAGGAAGAAGCAGTAGAGGAAGAGGTTTCAGACCTAGACCTCTACCCAAAAACATTGAATACATAGATCCAGGAAAGAAAGGAGGGATCTATTGGGCTGGGTATGACGAAGTGGCCAATATGGAAGTGGCTAGGAAAAATGTTGAGTATGTTAAGAGAATCGAAGAAGAAAATAGATGACAAACTCAGCTGTGGGAAGAAAAGCAAGAAAGAAAGAGAAGAGACGATGCTGCAAAGAGAGCATACGAGAAAAAGAAGGCAGCTGAAGATGAAAAGAAGAGAAAGAGACCAGAGGGGCTAGAGTAAAGAAGAAAGAAGAAGGAGGCAAAAGGCGATGAAGTGTTGTTGTCCACCCCTTCATGTATTTTACTATTGTAAATGCATATGTATGTAAGTCTTCTGTACGTTGAATAAGAATCTGTAATTTCTATACTTTTGCATAGATATAAAATGCCATGTTGCTATGTGTAAAAGACAAGAATGTTATGATCAATAAAAAGATCGATTCTATGCATACATTCTCTGTTTCTACATTGTCTGTATGTATCTTTGCTATTTACATTTTGTATGTATATTTTAAGTTTTGGCATCATCAAAAAGGGGGAAATTGTTGGGAAATTTATTTTAGATTTTGATGAATGCCATGTAAAACTTAGACTAGAAAGTTGGCACCCCATTTTCCTTGTAATTAGGGTTGTACGAGCTGAGTCAAGTCAGTTATGCCTGGACATACAAGAAGTCAACTGAAGACTGGGATGAAGACTCCGATGTGAAGCAGCTGAGTGTGGCAAGAAGAGATATAAAGAACTCGACTGAAGGAGTATCAGCTGTGATATAGCTGTATGAAAAGTCAGTCAAGTCAGCTAAAGAAGCCAAGCCAAGTCAAAGTTGAAGTGACAGATGAGTCTTTCAATCATTGGAGCAGACTCAAGTCACCTGGGAAAAGGAAGCTGCAAAGAGGAGTTAACTGAAAAGAATCTGTTGCACAAAAGTCAAGAATATTACTTAATCAAGTAATACTTCCATGCTGCCATGTCTTAAAGTGCTCAGTCCTAGAAGCGTGCAAATGGAATAAACCAATGGGAAGCACTGCACCCTGTGTCAGAACCTGGAAAGTTGCAAGACATTTAATACGAGGAAATGTCAACATCAAGGACTGCAACAAGACAAGCCAACGAACACAAGTGACTTTTGAAAATCAGCCTATCTCTTCAACGGGCAGATTTTTGAAAGTTCACTATAAAAGGCTGAGGAATCACTTTGAGAAAAGGTTACCTGAACCACGAACATTCAAGCTATTATTCTAACTGTAACCTGCAAAATATTCTCAAGTTATTCAAGCAAATCCTCAAGCCTAAATTTCGAAGGAAATCGATCCAACACCAAGCTGTGAAGGAAAGACAACTTCAAACTGTTGAAGAGGAAACTTTTGAAGAATCGGAAGGGGTCTACATTCCAAGAGGATTGTAGAAAGGTTCAAGGTCGAACCAGTCTCAAGTTATTGGAGGGCTTCGTGATCAAATCCAAGAAGCTTGAGCAAGAGAGTCAAGTAGCAAAGCGGCCGCCCCCGTGAAGAAGAAGCCGAGTTGGGCGAGAAGCCGTTGTGTGACCAAGGCATCTCGGCATCGAGTCCCAAAGGATCAAGTCGTTTGTGTGATCAAGACTTGTATCCGCACCGATAACCACTTTGTACAATGATCAATACTTAGTGGATTCCTCCAGGAGTTGGAGAAGAGAGGAGTAGAAGAATTACCCCATCTTCGAACCTCTATAAAAATTATTGTGTCATTTACATTTCAGCATTTAATTTCTGCATATCATTTTATATCTGCTGATAATTTGCTATCCAACTGATAATTAACAAAGTGAACCAAGTGTTAAAACAAACTTAAACCAAATTCAAGGGTGTTAAGTCTTCCGCTGAAAATTTCATCACAACCAAGTTAAGGTTTAGACTAAATAGTTGAGTTATTCTATCAACAGCTCAATCGAGTCTGTTGAGTGGCTAACTCTGTTGGTTAACTAAATTAGATGTCCCTCAAGGACTTAGTTGTGTATTTAACTTTGTAATATTTTAAAAGGACTAAAATCGAAAAGTTGGTAAGGTTTATTCAACCCCCCCTCCCCTTCTAAACCTTACTCACACCCCTTGGGACCTACATATCCCTCGCTTGCTCATCCTGCTCTTCTTGAGCAGCAGCCCCTTCTACCCCCACATCTCTAAGCAGACCAATTACCCCTATTTCTGGTTGAAGTTACGTCGTGGTTCGGAAGCCTAATTTTTGTTCTATCTGCCTGAATGAGCCAATAATCACGCCCATCGAATCTTATCATTTTCATCGCAGTTAGAACATTCAAATCAACTAACTTAGGCCCAACCCCACCAAATTAATATTAAAATGTTCAGTAATAGGGGTAATCATCCCCCCTATGCAAATTTCACCCCTCTCACTCTTTCTAATTCGATCAATTGTCGGGCTATAATAGCCCGGCGTTTGGCACCACTTCAGTCCCCGATGCCATACACCAAATTATAAACAATTCATCAACCCTCAAAGCCCCTTTACTATCCTCCCTAGCAAATATAGTTTCAGCCAAGACTCGCTAAACATAATGGAATACCGGGTTGCGAATACTAGACGCCTTAGAAGTGCCTGGCGTATAAATTCGTTTCCCCGTTATCTTTTTCCAAAACCTATCCTTATCGAATTATTAATGCTCCTCCACCCCATACATCGGTGTTCGATAAATTTCATTTAAATCCTCAATGGATAGTTCCCTTTTCTCATTCCTCAACCGAAATTTAACCCCCATCAGATTTCTATTTTGCACAAGTAATTCAAAGCTACTTAAGAATTCGAGAGTAATAATAGAGAAAGTAGCCCAATGCCCATTAAGAAAATCATGACAATCAATTCTCCCACGTAAAGCCCTAAAATCTTCCAATAAACCCAAAATTGTAAGAGAAGGTTCATCGGGTACCTCGTATTAATCCATGGATGAAAGTAGAGTATCATCCATCTAACTCGGTGGGTTTTGTTTGGAAAATTGATGTTGGAGGTCTCGGGCTCCTCGGGGTTGAAAAGTGGTTGAGGCTCGGGTTTGGGCTCTGAGGTCGGCTCCCTCCTTCTTCTCGTATTCCTTCTAGTTCCTCTTGCATCCCTAGAAGCCATGAGTTCAAGAGTGGGAAAATTAAAAACTGAAATTTGAGAGTTCTTGAAGTTCCCCCGAACTTGGTGTAGAACTTGGAGAAGTTGATAATTTGAAGGTATTTGGGGATGGGTTTCTTGAAAAAGTGAAGGATTTGTGTTTTTGGTTTGATGTTGGAGGTGTATTTATAGAGATTTGAAGAGTGGTGTTTATATTTGGGGAGAGAATTTTCGTGGGTTAGGGTTTGTGTAGAAGGAAGTGTGAGAAAAAGTGGGATTTTGGGGTAAAAATAGAAGAAGTTCGAATATGTCCAATTCCTGTTTCAGGGGCCACACGGCCGTGTAAGATCACACGGCCAGACCGTGTGGCCATGCATGTTGGTGCTGCTGCATCTGTTTGCCAGCCTTGGTCCACACGGCCGTGTGATGGGCACATGGTCCGGTCATGTGGTGCTGGGCACTTGGCCCTATCGCACGGCTAGGTCGTGTGATATCACACGCCCGTGTTGAGTTGATTCCACACTTTTTTTTCAGGGAGTTTGTCGCGACGCCTCCTACACAACAACTCAAGAAAACTAAACAAAACTAAAAATTAAGTTAATAAATAACAATTAAAATTGAAGGCGATAAAAATGTACGGAAAAATATGAAATAAATTGGGTTGCCTCCCATACAGCGCTAAGTTTAACGTCTTCAGCCAGACTTTAGATTCTTAATCACTATTGCTAAATTATGTCATTTGAAACATGTGGACCCTCAATGCCATCCATCAAACGAATGGCGTTGCATTGCTCTCGTGGATTTAGCTCAGTATCGCTTGGGAATTTGCCCTTCTGGTGTTGGCCTCCCACAGCAGTTGCGATCTGGGCTACTTGTGTTTTCAGAGATTTCAGTCTTGCTTTCATGTTCGTGTTTTGCTGAGTGACCTGTTCTTCTATCCTATCTATTTTGGCTTCATCTTTGTTCAGTCTTGCCCTTATTTCTCCGATAAATGAGGATAGCATCTATTCGACATATGCTTTCTTTCATTGGACTCCGCTCTGCCTTGTTACACATGTTATATCCCTACGGTGGCTGCAAAACATTTTTATTGTTAGCATAAGAAACAATTTCATGGTTTCGCAACCCTGGATGATAGTAGTTGGGTATCTGATTATTTCTGTAATTGTTGTTGAAGTTTCTTTGTTGGCCCACAAAGTTTTCTTCTTCTTCAACAACAACAGGATCTCTTGGAGTCACTTGCTGCATCGCCTCCAGTTTCATATTTAGCACGGACACCTGTTCTGTGAGCATGACGACTTTCTTATCCTAAACTTCTGCCACTTATCTGACAGTCGATCTTTCGGATGGCCATTGGTATCTGTTGTTCGCCATCTCCTCTAGTAACTCTAGTGCCTCCTCAGGATATTTCCCTAGTAGTGCACCTCCAGATGCATCATCTATAATTGTTCTTGTGTTTCCACTCAAACCATTATAGAAGTAGTGAACTTGTTGGTAGTCGGGAAATCCGTGTTGAGGGCACTTCCTTAGCAATTCCCGGAATCTATCCCATGCTTCATATAGCGGCTCAGCATCTAATTGCCTAAACTGGGCGATTTCATATTTCAACTGCAGCGTCTTACTGGGGGAAAAGTATTTGGCTAGAAATTGTTGACTTACTTATGCCCAATTTGTGACTGGTGGTGTTAAAGAGCATAACCATCCCTTAGATTTATCGCGCAGAGAGAATGCGAAAAGGCGGCATCGAATGATATCCTCAGAAACACATTCATTTTAACAGTATCGCAAATTTCTAGAAAGTGTGCCAGATGCGCGTTTGGATCCTCAATGGCTCTACCCCCAATACTATCTGGATCAATGCTGGTTTTAGTTCAAAATTGTTTGCATTGATCGTGACGGGCCACCCCCCCATAAGTCCGGCTTACCTCCGGTGAAAAGAAGTCCCTAAGCGCCTTCTTCTCGCGGGCCTTTCCACAATTCCGTGTTGTCGCGCCTTAGGCCCTATTCCGTGGGCGCTCCTTATTATTTCTGTTTTCCACTGCGTTTAGATTAGTCCCATCCGCCATTGTTTTGGCTCTTTTCCTTAGTTTCTTAGATGTCTTTTCAATTTCCAAATCAATGGGAATTGGCTGGGTTGATCTGGAACGCGTGATCATGCACTATCTGCACTAAATAAAAACAATGTCAAAATCGAACTAAAAAGAAAATAATCAAAAAATCAAAAAAGAAAAAAGAAAAATATTTACAAAAAATGCTTCAATTAAGATTGAACTACTTATTACTATATCTAAGTAGAATATAATCAATCTGTGTTATTTGATGTGTTTTTAGGTAGAGAGAACTTGGTCCCCAGATGCGGCGCCAAAAACTTGTTCGCCAAAAATTTGTTTTGGTTCATACAACTGCAAGTGTGCAGTGTAGTTTATAGGATAATGGCAAGCAAGGTCGTATTCCTCAGGGATTGAAGCTCGAAACACTTAGGCTATAATAACATCGTATTCCAATTTTATTGAAGCGACCGAATATCAAGTTATTATATCAAACTAAAATCGAAAATTAAGAAAAATAAATTTGTGAACCCCACAAGTATTTTCAACATCTTTAGGAGCAACCTTAGGCACATAATCTCAACATGCTTCTTCAATATTAAATGCGAATAAAGTTTTAAAAACCAATTCATGCAATTTTATGGGTTCAAATTCCTAATATTATTTACTCTCCCTCCGGGTGGTGCGTAATGATTGATTAAGAACAATTGTAGTCCTCCGGATTGTTACAATCATTAATAACTCCAAAAGATTTGTGAATTGAATTACTCCCCACAAACACGTCTGTGACACATGTTTCATGTTGGAATTCGATTTTCGTCTTACTAGAACTCACCTCCCGGATTATGGACTAGAAGTATGACATGCAAATTATTGATCAGATAAAAAGCAATTATAAATAAGCACTCGAATTCATAAATTAGAACGCATGAAGCAATTTAGAAAACAAGTAATCATATTTAACACAAATCCACAGTTTCGATTATGCCCCTAAGATCCGAAAAATATGCCAAACATTGATTACAAACTCATAGACAAATCTGAATCAACATTATGACATCATATAAGCACAGACAAGAGTTCTTAGACATAGAAAGAAAACCCCTTCTTGTCAGGATGGATTCTCCCTCCAAGCCCTCGAAGCTCTTGTGCTCCCTAGATGCGAAAGCCTTGTGGTGTTCTTCGCGACCTAGCCTTTTGCTCTCATAAGCTCTTCGATTCCTTCGTTCCTGTGTTATTTGATGTGTTTTCTAGGTAGAGAGTGATGATTTTTCATGCAAGACTTGGTCCCCTTTTATAGATGCTTGGAGAGATTACTTGTAGAGTTGTATCGGGAAAAGAACTTCAAAAACGCTACTTTTTTGGATTGGAATTTTGAGAAAACTTATTTTAAAGAGTCCCACACTTTTAGATAAAAGTCCTGTGTCGTATGGGTCCACCACAGGCGTGTGGCATTGGGCGTAATTTTTTTCTTTCAAAACCTAATGGGGAATTAAAACTGAAACAAAAAGTTACTGTCAAATTAATTTAATTTTTTTCCAGAAGTATGATACCGAAAATTAATTGTAGTGCATGACATAATTCTACAAGTCTCAACTCCAAGAGGCAAAAACTCTAGCCGTTTCTCTCTTTCTCCCCTCATCCTCCACGAGAATGAAAGAAGTAATTTTTAATTTTTTAATCCCTTTTTATGAATAAGTTTGTGTGAATATTTAGAGAATTTCATAAAAGGAAAACATCTTGATTGCAATATGAATTATGTAAAATGATAAGTGAAATACAAAGAAGGAGAGCAGTCTCCTTTATATACGAAGAGTATCAATATCAACCATTTGATTTATGTTGATCTAAACAATTAAGATGCATAAAACTGATTTAACTAAAATAACTAACTTGACTATCACTATAGTCAGCATTCTGCTGACAGTTTGATTGACACCCCCTACAAGTGGAGCATGAATATCAATCATGCACAACTTGAAATTGAAGTGATGAAAAAGTTGGGGAGGTAATGGCTTAGTCATGATATCTGCAATTTGTTGAGATGAAGGAATTGGAATAACTTTGATCGATCCTTCTCGCTTATTTTTCCCTGACAAAATACCAATCAATTTGGATATGTTTGGTCTTCTCATGATGATAGGAATTCTGAGTGATTAAATAGGTTGATTTATTGTCTGTGTAGAGGTTTGTGGGCTTTGTGCTAGAACTTGCAAGTCTTGTAACAGATGTGTTAACAATTGTACCTCATAAGTAGCTAAAGGCAATTTCTCTATATTCAGCTTCAGTTAAGGACCTTCGACTATAGGTTGTTTCTTGGCTCTCCAGGAAATGAGAGAATCCCATAGGTAGATTACAAATCTACTAACACTTCTCCTTGTGTCTTGATACCTTTCCCAATCAACATATGTGAAGACCTGGAGCTGCGGAGAGGAGAAAAATTAATAAAAGAGACCTTTTCGAGGACTTAACTTGATGTATCCTAGCATCCTGTGTGCTACATCTAAATGTGTAGACCTGGGGTTTGACATGAATTGACTAAGAGCATGAATACTGTAAGATAATTCTAGTCTTGTAATAGTAAGATACAGTAACCTGCCCACAAGCCTCCTGTGTATTGAGGGATCTGACAGAGGATTATATGATGTGTTTGATAATTCCATCTTAGCTTCCATAGGAGTGTTGCTTAGTTTGCAACTGCGGTAACATGTCTCTCTAAGTAAGTGTAGAGCATATTTTCCTTGACAAAGATCAACACCTTTGGAAGGTCTTACCACATCTATGCCAATAATGTATATAAGAGTGCCAAGATCCTTAATTGTAAATGTGGCATCGAAATGTGATTAGTATTCTGTATTTCTTTGAGATTATTGCCACTAGAATAATACCATCCACATACACACAAAGAACTGTTATAGAGCCAAATGATGATTTAATAAAGAAAGAGCTATCAGATTTGGATTGACAGAAACCATAAACTATTAGACAATATGTAAGTTTATGAAACCATTGTCTAGAAGCTTGTTTAAAACCATATAGACTCTTAGTAAGTTTACAAACCATATTGATGTTGGATAGAATATATCTAGGTGGAGGTTTCGTATAAACTTTCTCATGAAGATCACCATGCAAAAAAGCATTATTAACATCTAGTTGATGTAAAAACCAACCTTTTGCAGCAGCCATTGCCAAAACAAATCTAAGTGTAGTAATTTCCGTGACAGGTGAAAAGGTGTCAATATAGTCAATACCTTCTTCTTGTGTATATCACGTTGCAACTAATTGAGCGTTATACCTTTATACAGAACCATTAGACTAGTATTTGAATTTATAAATCCACTTGCAGCCAATACAATGCTTGTTGTGAGGGAGATTAGTTAAAATCCAAACATTGTTCTTTTCTAAGGCAGTGATTTATGCTTGCATAGCTTGCTTCCATTCAAGATGTTTGCTAGATTGAGAATAAGTTTTAGGTTCTCAAATGTGACTAATTTGAGTTGTAAAGACTTTATGAGAACTAGATAATTGAGATGATGACAGAAAGTTAGAAATACAATAAGGTTTATCTGAAGAAACAGATTAAGCTGAGGGACCTTGACATATTGAAGGAAGAAGGTTGTAATCATATAACTGCAAGTAATGTGGAGCAACTCTTTGCCTTTGTGATCTTCTGATTGGTGAAGTGGAAGAAACCTGTTGAGGTTCCTCTGCAACCTGCACAGTTGAACTAGGCTCACATGGTGTGACAGAGGAGTCAAGTTCCTCTGTGACAGGATCATGCAAAGACTTAGACACTGAACTCGGAGGTTGTACATGAGAATCATAATTAATGAAATCTAACTGTGGAAAAACTAGAAGAGACTGAGAATTTATCTCAAAAAAATTATTGTCAAAGGGAAAACATCTTCAACAAAATGGACATTTCTTGAAATAAAAGTTTGTTTAGTCCCAAGATTAAAAAGCTTATAGCCTTTAGTGCCCAAAGAATAGCAAATAAAACCACATTTGATTGCCCTGGGATCAAATTTTGTTCTTTATCTAGACAAGGTGGAAGCATAAGCAAGACAATCAAACACTTTGAGATGATCATAATTGGGAGGTTTATGAAAAAGAGTTTCAAAAGGAGTTTTGTTTTGAAGTAGTGTAGGAAGTCTATTTATAATGTGTGTGGCAGTTAGGATGCACTCATCCTAAAAAGAAATAGGGACTTTTGATTGAAACATCAAAGCTCTTGCAACTTGAAGTAAATGTTGATGTTTTCGTTCAACTAAACCATTTTGTTGAGGAGTTTCTATGCAACTAGTTTGGTGAATAATGCCATTAGAATTATAAAAATGAGGAATCAACAATTCAGATCGATTATCAGATCTTAAGATCTTAATTCTTTTGTTGAATTGAGCATTAATCATTTTAGATAAAAATTTCTAAATGAGAACAAATATCAGACTTGTGCTTGAGCAAGTGAATCCAAGTACATCTAGAAAAACCATCAACTATATTAAGAAAATACTTGTAACCATTATGAGAAATAGAAGAGTAAGGACCACATATGTCACAATGCACTAGATCAAATGGTTCAGTGAATACAGAATTACTTTCAGGAAATGGTAATTTCTTTTGTTTAGCTAGATGACATACATCACAAGAAACAAATTTTGAACAAAGTGGAACAAAACTTGATAACAGAAATAAGTTCTTATTGGAAGCATGGCCTAGTCTAAGATGCCAAAGAAAAAACTTCTCAGAAGTAGTTAAAGCTGCAGAAGATAACTTGTGGAGATATAAACCATCTTTTGTATCAGTTGAACCAATCATCTTCTTGGTTGTCAAATCCTGCAAAAGATAATATGAGGACAAAAAATGCAAGGCATAATTTGAGGATTTCGTTAATTGAAAGATAGAAATGAGGTTATTCGAAAGATGGCACACATAAAGCATTTTGCAGAACTAGATTTTCTGAAAGTTTAATTTCTCCTATGTGTGTAGCTATAGCAGTGTTGCCATTAGGTAAATGTATAGAAATATGAGTTTGTTTGGGAGGATAAGTATACAGTGATGATTAGTTGCCCCAATATCAATGATTCATTTATAACCTGATAATTGTGGCTTGCAAAGAATACCAATACCTTGGTTACCTGATATGGTAGTGGCTACAGAGTGAAGAGATCATTAGAACACTGAGAAAGATCTGCAATTGGAGTGGTGTTGAGCTTTGGCAAATGCAAGAAATTGCTCAACCATTGCAGAAGAAAAACCTGAATTATTTGATGGTGAAACAGATTCTGAAGAAACCATGGCAAAATTTGTTGTGGTGAATTTTTTTGCATTTCTAGGACCCTTAGGATCTTTCCAACCAGGTGGATAACCAATAATCTAAAAACACTTATCAATAGTATGCCCTGTGAAACCACAATAAGAGCATCTAGCCTTTTTCTTGTATTTTGTAGGAGGAAACCTAGACTGTGTAGGCCTCTAAGCCAACATAGCAACTGATTCAAGGGGATTGACAGATACAATAGAATTATTCAATCCTCTTTGAGATTCTTCCTTAAGTAGAAGAGAGTAAACTTTAGCCAATGAAGGTAAAGGAGAAACCAATAACAACTGACTCCTAATTGGGGCATATGGCTCATGTAAACTAACAAGAAATTTAATCACAGAATCTGACTGTTGGGTTTCAGCCATGGCAGAGGAAACATTGCATGTACAAAGACCACAAGAACATTTTGTAAGAGGTCTAAAACTAATGTATTCAACCCATAAAGCTTTAAACTGGTTGTAATAAGTTGTAACAACTAACAATAGAATGACATTGAGAAATGGAACTAAGAGATTTTTCAAGGTGAAAAACTCTAGGCCCATCACTTCTAACAAATCCAATTTTTAATTCTTCCTAAACTTCATAGTCGGAATTAAAATATAAAAGCTCTAACGAATGTCTTTCGAAATGGAATTCAAGATCCACGACAATACCACATTATTGGCTCTTTGCCAAGAGGAATAAAGAGGAACAAATATACAGGGTGAAGACAAAGAACCATCAATGAACCGTGTCTTGTTCTTTATGTTCAGTGCCCTCATGACTGCACGACTCCAGGAAATATAATTTTCTCTATTGAAGGGCTCATAGACTATGATAGCACCAGCATTGTCACTAGGATGACGAAAAAATGGAGAATTAAAATCATCTATAGGAGTAAAAATCAAAGCCATAGAAATCTTGAATGTAGAATGATCTTGAGATATCAAGAATCAACAAATAAAAGAAGAATCAATAGATGATTCAAGAAAGAAACTGTAGGAGAATGAGATGACGATTCAATATATGAATCAGTCTTGAGTAATACAACGGCGTATGAAGAAAAATAATGCTAATACCATGTGAATATTCAGAGAATTTCATAAAAGGAAAACATCTTGATTGCAATATGAATTCTGTAAAATGATAAGTGAAATACAAAGAAGGAGAGCAGTCTCATTTATATACTAAGAGTATCAATATCAACCATTTGATCTCTACTATTGATCTGAACCATAAGATACATAAAACTGATTTAACTAAAATAACTAACTTAACTACCATTATAGTCAACATTCAGTTAATAGTTTGATTGTATTGAATCTGATGTTTGACAGATTGTCCCTATATGTGATTTTGTTTGTCCCAAATAGGTGGTTTTTATTTCAGAAAATAAGTTTTTCCTGATAGATGATGAGAGAATTTATTTTTTTAATGTTTTTAGTCTCTCTTTATGAATAAGTTTGTCCCTTAGGTTACTTTTGTTTGTTCCCAATAGGTTGTTTTTGTTTCAATTAAACAAGTTTTTTCTCATATATAGAAGATGAAAAATGTGATTTTCAATATTTTAGCCTCTCTTTATGAATAAGTTTGTCCCACTTTTGTGTCAGTTAAATAAGTTTGTCCTCATATGTGGATCGTTCAAAAGATTTAGATGAACCATTACTCATCTGTGACAGAAGTGAGATCAATTTCATTGATACTGCTATGTGTTTTGTCCACCGCCTTCATTGCAATATCCTGATTCTACGGATCAATAGATCTGTCTAGTTTATTTAGATCCGTATAAGTTTTTGATTTGTTAGCTTTGTAACTGTTTCATATTGATGCTGCTTATTAGGGCAGATCACTCCAAGTCAAGGATTCTGATAAAATTCAAAGTCTTCTTTTTCCCATGGGGGAGTCTTCCAATTCTTCTTCTCCGGAACTGGAAAATTCTTCGATTGGAACTTGCTTGCACAAACGCAAACATTAGAGAGCCCCAAGGTTGTCCCAGGGAGGCCCCTCCAATGCTCAAGTCAGCACAGTGATCGAGAGAGAAATTAAGACAATAAACGAATATTGAATTAATACGTAAGAGTAATTATGAGTCAGATTACTTACAAATGAAGAGGATGAACCTTTTTATACTTGGGTGATGGGCCTCGTGGATCGTGTAGGAGAAATCAGCCCGTGGGCTAGTCTCGAACTCTTTTGGGTCGGGCTATTCCATTAATAGCCCATTGGGCAATTAATAGTTTTCCAATATATAAACTAAATTATATATTAATTATTGAATGTCATTTTTCCCCAACATAAGCCCCCAAGCTCCGGTACAGCGGAAGTATGAAACATCGTGGAAGCTAAACTTATACCGTGTTGGCTTGTCCTGAGATTATTCCTTGTAAATTTACAAGGACCCGTAAGGGAGTCCTCTCTTCCGGGAGTGCCAGAGGAGGTTTAGTTTAGAGGATCCCCATTGTGGGAGCTCAGATTTGACCATGTATTTCAATTTCCTTGCTTGGAAGAACACTTAGTGCAATTTCTCTAAAATTTGATGAGAGTGCCCATGGAGAGTGGTAGAGAGAAGTGGAGTATATCAAGTGAGGAGAGTCGAGATGAGAGCCTGAGAGTTGAGAGAGATTGCTCTGGGGCGCCTACCCAGAGCGGGCAAGGGCGCCCACAAGGATGCCCCCGCGTGCCCTCCAACGCCGGGGAGGACGCGCCCCCGAGGGATGGCCCAAGCCCTCAGTCTGTCATTCCTTGCGTTTTTCTCCGTTTTTCCTAGAGTTCTCCTATATTTTGAGCCGAATTTCGGGTTTCGGTCCTTCTTCATTTCCGCTCTGAGGTTGGGGTGTCACCGGCCATGGTCTTTAGTTTCATTATTCTATTTCCACATTTGCCCTAGGCTTCGATTTTCCCCTATGGCTCCGGAGTTATGTTATGATGGTGAAGGGAAGTAGAGCTTGAGTCGGATTCATGCCCGAGTGATGAGTTCCCAGAGCTCAAGAGCACAACATTGAAGTTTCTTGCATGTGACGAGTCCCTACAGGACTTAACCTTTTTGGGTAGGCAACTAGTGACGGTTTATTCCGACTTTGATGTTACACTTATACTTGTGCTTTTCCTTATGTGTATTTGCTTCTTCATGCTTGGCTTGTAGTATTTGCATATGATTTCTTGTGGTGGAGACTTGTTCACACTTTGTGTGGAGATGGATCTTTCCCTTCGGGAGGAAGCCTTAGTTCTTTCGGAATGACCGGAAATGTTTGTATGGAAGTTAGGGGCGCCCTTCATGAGCTCAAGGGGTGCCCTCTCGTGGCCCGGAGAGGGAACCTTCTGATGCCTTGGGGTTTCTTTTTGGAGCCCTTATCTTCATTATCCTCCTAATCACACATTAATTCATTCAGCGCAGATGTAAGCATTTTTCGCTCTTTTGTTGCACATTTTTGTGACTTATGTTTACGAGGACTCCCCCGTGAGGGAGCCTCTCCCCTCAGGAGCACCGAACGGGGTTTAATTTGCAAGGACTCCCCTGTGAGGGAGCCTCTCCATTCTGGGAGCACCGACGGGAGTTTAATTTATGGGGACTCACACATGAGGGAGCCTTTCCCTTACGGGATCACCGAAGGTGGTTTAATTTGTGAAGACTCACCCGTTAAGGAGCCTCTCTCCTCCGCGAGCACCGAAGGACTCCCCCATGAGGGAGCCTCTCCATTACAGAAGCGCATAGCATCACTACAGGGGGTTTAATTTGCAAGGACTCCCTCCCTGAGGGAGCCTCTCTCCTCTAGGAGCACCGGAGAAGGAAACTTTTACGAGGACTCTCCCGTGAGGGAACCTCTCTCCTCCAGGAGCACCTGAGGAGGAAAAGTTTATGAGGACTTCCCCGTGAGGGAGCCTCTCCCTTCCAAGAACACGTAGCATCACTAGAGGGGGTTTAATTTGTGAGGACTCCTTCGTGATGGAGTCTCTCCCCTCCGGGAGCACTGAAGCATCAATAGAGAGGTTTATTTATGAGGACTCCCCTGTAGGGAAGCCTCACCCGTCCTAAGCGTGTAGCATCACTAGAGAGGTTTATTTACAAGGACTCCCTCGTGGGTGAACCTCTCCCCTCCGGGAGCACCGGAGAAGGGAAAATTTACGATGAATCCCCCGTGAGGGAGCTTTTCCCTTCCTGGAGCGTGTAGCATCACTAGGGGGTTTAATTTACAAGGACTCTCTCGTGAGGGAGCCTCTTACCTCCGGGAGTACCGAAGCATCACTAGAGAGGTTTATTTAAGAGGACTCCCCCGTAGGGGATCCTCACCCTCCTAGAGCGCGTAACATCACCAGAGAAATTTATTTACAAAAAACTCTCATAGGGGAGCCTCTCCCTCCTAGAATATGTAGCATCACTTGAGATGTTTATTTACGAGGACTCCCCGTAGAGGAGCCTCTCCTTCCTGGAGTGCGTAGCATTACTAGAGAGATTTATTTTCGATGATTTCCCGGGAGAATAGGGGAGCTCTCTCCCCATCCTGGGAGAACCGGAAGAGGATTGGATACATGGAGAAATAAACTTGAATAGGTGCCTTATAATCAAGAAAATTAATGAAAACAAATCATGAGCTAGCTTGAGCTAAAAACTTAAAACAATAATATTTTTTTTTAGACAGAAAAAAAACTTAAAACTAAGAATCATGTGTGGAGCCCCCCTACGATAAGAGATCTCCATCTTTTCGGGTGAGAACTCTTTTTCAACCGAATGCTCAAAGATAATAACAAAGGTGCGGAAAGTAAACAACACACGTGATTTAAAAGAGTTCAACCCACCTGGTGGCCTAATCCTCTACCACCCCAAAGATATCCGGATGGATTTCGAAAGAAAAGAATTTTATTAATTAGCTACCGGCCTCCTAAGGAGCGCCCCCCGGGGATTTTAGGAAGAGGATTCGATACATGATAAGCGATAGGAAATAAATTCTTTCGTGAATAGTTGTGCATCTTTGTAATCAAGAAAATTAATGAAAAAACAAATCGATTTAAAGAGGTGCGGAGCTAGCTTGTGAAAGAAAAAGAAAAACTTAAAACAATAATATTTTTTTATGCCTCATGGGCGGAAATGAATACCAAATTCTTCAAAACAAATGAAAATGTGGAGGCACCCCCATCCAAGTGTGTTCTTAGAGAAAGGGGTGAGAATACAATTTGAGTGCGAAGTGTAATCAAGAGAGCAAAGCAAAGTTTGCGGCTCCTGAAAGGTTGCAACGCATCAATTAGTCTCAAAACTTTTCTTATAGGAGATGATTTTTTCCGAAAATTTACTTAAAAATACAATTAAAATCGGAAATCCACATAATCCAAACGATCATATTTTTTCGATAGCCTTGAAAATTAGCCTTTCAATTTCTCTCTTCAATTGGAAGCAAGTTTCGTGGTATGTCGCTTGTTTTTGGAAATCATGTTTCTAAAAATAATTCAAAGGTTGCGGAAAGTTAAAAACGATGGTAGCGATAGTATTTTAACAACAGAGATAATTTAAAAGAAATGAAAATTTTCGGATTTGTCAAAATTGTCATTGGAGGGGGAGGCTCTATGATCCTCATTTTTGTTTCTAAAACATCTTGTGGTGGTTAATATTTTGGTTAAGAGTGTGTTCCGAAAAAGGGTATGAGTTATGACTCGTGGTTTCTTCTCCCATCTCCTTTCTACTACTTACTTTTACTCTCAAAAATATTGCCATTTTAAATCACTATCATTTTCATCTAACCTTCGCAATGGCTCTCGAATTTTGCTCGGTCTCGTGGATTCATCCACTCGGATGTGTTTTTCTCCCATCTCCTTTCTACTACTTAGTTACATTTTCTTCTTCCGCCTCGGTCGCTCCCAGGGAGGCTTACTCTTCCGGCTAATGACTCCTTCAAATGCCCCTGGCAAAGATTCTACTACAATATTCCGGCCAAAGTCTCATGTTGGATGTTGGTTACTTCATTGACGACTTCTACGAACCACTACATAAACTCTCGCAGTTACTCTCATTTTTCTTGTTTCACTTGAAAAAGATGAGCAATGGTCTTGCGACACTTCCGGTTTGTAGAGCTGCTGCATAAAGGTTTTAGTGAGCTTCTCCATCCCAGAGATTGATCCTACTGGGAGCTAATTGAACCAAGTGAGTGCTCGCTTGGTCAAAGTGGTATGGAACACCTTACAGTAGGAGGTGTCCGTCATGTCGTAGAGATCTTTCTTTGCATCTAATTTATCCAAGTGTTCCTGAGGATCTCCAGTTCCATCATACTCTGGGAGATTTGAGGTCTTGATGCCCAAAGGTAGTGGTTCAGTCAGAATAGTAGGGCCAAAGGGCTCCTTTTCATCAGGACAGTAGCCAGTGAGTTGGCTTGGCTGGGCCTGGCTACTTGGGATTCTTCAGCTGGTGGCGGCTCTTCATAATTTTCGCCGCGATCTTCTTCTCTTTCTCCCGGACCTCTCAGGTTAGGGTCTTCAGCAGCGGGCGAAGCCCGTGGTGGTCTTCATACGGCATCAGCCGCAACCTGGTGCCTCAAAGCATTCTGGAAAGCTTCATCCAGTAGAGCTTAGAGGGCTTCCCTAGATAGGCGTACTTCTTTAGTGGGCGGAGCCCCCTTAAGAGGAGGGGCGATGCCCCTCTTGCATATGGTGGAGGGGGCAACACTCCTCCAAGGGGAGAATAGTTGGTCCCTCGTCTTCCAGGCGGTCGTTCTTCTTACTGGTCCCCGGCTCCACGGTCAGCAACTTGAGATCCGGCTTTATGCGCTTGAGATCGGGTTTGAATTCTCGTGTGCTTTGGCTGACTCCCACAGATGGCGCCAAAGTGATGATGCTTTTAAGGGCAAATCACTCCAAGTCAAGTATTCTGATAAAAGTTAAAATCTTCGTCTTTCCAAGGGGGGAAGTCTTCCAGTTCTTCTTCGTGAGCTAGTAATTATTCGATTGGAAATTTGCCTGCACACACGCAAATGCTCAAGTCAGCACAGTGATCGAGACATAAATTAAGACAATAAACAAATACTGAATTAATGCGTAAGAGTAATTATGAGTCAGATTACTTACAAATGAAGATGAGATACCTTTTTATACCTGGGTGATGGAACTGTTGGACGTGTAGGTGTTTAGTGTGAGTTTTGCATGTATTTTGGGCATGATTTTGGCTATAATGAGTTGATAAACATGCATTACCTTTGTAATATGGGTCGTATTCTCAATATGTTGAAAAAATATTATGTTTTGCTCGTTTTACAGGAAAATAACGATGTTTGTAGTAATTTTGTGGCAAATCGGAGCATTGCAGTAAAGGACCATCCAGAATCGAGTGATCACACGAAGTATGGAGCTAAACCAAGAGAAAATCAGAGGAACCGAGCGAAAAAGGGACACGCACGACCTGCCCATGTGCATAGGCACGACTTGTGCGTGGTCCTGGTAGCTGGAATAAACCTTCGCATTGACGCACGGGCTGGTCGTGCCTATACGCACTGCCCGTGCGTCTTCTCAAGCAAAAACCAAAGTTTCGACTTGACGCACGGGCTGGTCGTGCGTAAACGCACGGCCCGTGCATCTGTGCGGGTTTTGACAGTTTTAAGTCGTATTAACTTAGGTTTGTCCCTAAGGGATTACAAATAGTGAGGAGGCGGACCCAAACGAGACGACACTGACTTTTACCCTAGAAAGCAGAGAAAGGAGCATCCCTCTACCGGAGGAATCGAGAGAAAGGTCGAGATCGCATCCACGCTTGAGGATTGAAGATTGATTGAGAGATCATCGACATCCCTAAGTTTTTCTTACTCCATTGTATTTTTATTTTTCATCTAGTTTGATATGGATATGAACAATTTGTCTATGAATTCTTCGTTTTCCATGTCCGGCTAAACACCTTGTGATTCGGGATTTGGGATTAGGTTAATTAACTTTGTTTGATGAATAATTTTAATACCGGAAGTTAAAGCTTTCGCCAGGCGAATAAGTGCTTCGAATAGGGTTCATACCGGAAGTTGAAGCTTTCGCCAGGCGAATAAGTGCTGCTACTAAACGAGCAGAAAGAAATATAGATCAGACTATGGAGGTTGTGAACGAGAATAACGGGAATGACAACTAGAACAATAGGAATAACAATCAGATACATTTGCCAGAAGTTCCGGTGGTCCAGCAACAAGCGATTCGCGATTACTTTCGCCCTCTGACGAATCGCAACTATGGTGGAATTGCCCATATCCTGATTAATGCTAATAACTTTGAGTCGAAACTGGCATTGATTTCGATGATTCAGCAGAACCAGTTTGGGGGATTTGCAACTGAGGATCCCAACTCTCATCTTGCACACTTCATGCAAATCTGTAACACAATCAAGATGAATGAAGTGTCGGATGATGATATACGTCTGCGACTATTACCTTTATCTGTAAGGGATAAGGCAAGAACTGGTTAGGCACATTGACTCAGGGGAGTGTGAATACTTGGGATGAATTGAGCCAGAAGTTCTTATTCAAATTCTTTCCACCAAGCAAGACATTGCAGCTTAAGAGCGAGATCACTCAGTTTAGATAGTTTGACTCTGAGCCACTGTACGAGGCCTGGGAGAGATCCAGAGATTTATTGAGGAGGTGTCCACAACATAGGTTTTCAGAGGATCATCAACTTTGTTTCTTCTACAACGGGTTTTTGGGGCAGATAAGATCATTTGTGGATGCCGCAATGGGAGGAGCTTTACTAGCAAAATTCCCACAAGATGCATTTAATTTACTTGAAGATGGCAATGAATAGCTATCAGTGGCCCTCCGAGAGGATAAATGTTAAAAAGGTAGCCGAAGTTTCTGACTCGGACCCAATCAAAGCATTAACGGCTCAGATGACTGCGTTGATGAATCAGATAAGTGCTTTAACTCAAGGGGCTGAGGCAAACATGGGTGCAAATAATGGGGGAGTTCCGAAAGATCCTATGGAGGAGGCTCATTATGTTAATAACCGGAATTTCAGCAATTTCCAGAATAATTCGACTCCCACGCATTATCATCCGAGTTTAAGGAATCATGAAAATTTCTCTTATACGAATACGAAGAACGTGATGCAACCACCACTAGGTTTCAGTGTGACGAACGGAGTCATTAATGTGGAGGCTAAGCCATCTTTGGAGGATGTTCTTACCTCGTTCATGAGTTAGATGAGTTCGTTTATGAATGAAACGAGGAACCGATTGAATAAAGATGAGGCTAAGATAGACAAGATCGAGGCACATGTCACACAACTGGCTAACGTTGTGGGCTCACAAATGAAAAATCTAGAAACTCAGATTGGCCAGTTAGCTACGATCATTGGTGGACAGCATCAGAAGGGCCAGTTTTCGAGCAACACTGAAGTCAACCCGAAGGAACAATATAACGCCATTCATCTGAGGAGTGATACGGAGGGGCCGAAAATTTTGGGAAATAATGAAAAATTGGAACCACGCATGGCCCGTGCATCGACGCATGAGCTGCCCGTGCGTGGTGCCGAACAGTTGATTTTGACCCCTGGAGACAAAGACACTGTAGCAAATGGCGACGTTGAGGTTGAGGATGGAAACGAGGGACATAAGGATGAACAAAAAGGGCTGAGAAGCTTAAATCTTCCTCTAACTCGGATTTTTCAAAACTTTCTACCCCACTCCCTTTTCCTCAACGTTTTCAAAAGAAAAAGTTAGATGCCCAATTTGCTAAATTTCTGGACATCTTTAAGAAACTCCATATTAACATACCTTTTGCAGACGCATTGGAGCAGATGCCCAACTATGCGAAGTTTTTAAAGGATGTAATATCCAAGAAGAGAAAGATGGCAGAGTTCGAGACCGTTAACTTGACTGAGAAATGCAACGCCATCATTCAGAGAAAACTACCTCAAAAGCTCAAAGATCCGGGGAGTTTCACTATCCCTTGTAAAATTGGGGGTTTTCTTTGATAAAGCATTGTGTGATTTAGGAGCAAGTATTAACTTAATGCCTTTGTCCATTTTCAGGAAACTTGGATTAGCAGAGGTGAAGCCATCCACGATCACCTTGCAACTTGCGGATAGATCACTCACATATCCTAAGGGAATCATAGAAGATGTGCTCGTGAAAGTCGACAAATTTATATTCCCCATAGTGTGAGTTTTGCATGTATTTTGGGCATGATTTTGGCTATAATGAGTTGATAAACATGCATTACCTTTGTAATATGGGTCGTATTCTCAATATGTGGAAAAGATATTAGGCTTTGCTCGTTTTGCAGGAAAATAACGATGTTTGTAGTACTTTTGTGGCAAATCGGAGCATTGCAGTAAAGAATCGAGCGATCCGAAGTATGGAGCTGAACCGAGAGGAAATAAGAGGAACCGAGCGAAAAAAAGACACGCAAGACCTGCCCGTGCGCATAGGCACGGCCAGTGTGTGGTCCTGGCAGCTGGAATGAACCTTCGCATTGACGCACGGGCTGGTTACGCCTATACGCACGGCTCGTGCATCTTCTCAAGCAAAAACCAAAGTTTCGACTTGACGCACGGGCTGGTCGTGCATAAGTGCATGGCCCATGCGTCTGTGCGGGTTTTGATAGTTTTAAGTCGTATTAACTTAGGTTTGGCCCGAAGGGATTATAAATAGAGAGGAGGCGGACCCAAACGAGACGACACTGACTTTTACCCTAGAAAGCAGAGAAAGGAGCATCCCTCTACCGGAGGAATCGAGAGAAAGGTCGAGATCGCATCCACGCTTGAGGATTGAAGATTGATTGAGAGATCATCGATATCCCGGAGTTTTTCTTACTCCATTGTATTTTTATTTTTCATCTAGTTTGATATGGATATAAACAATTTGTCTATGAATTCTTCGTTTCCCATGTCCGACTAAATACCTTGTGATTCCAGAGTTTGGGATTAGGTTAATTAACTCTTGTTTGATGCTTAATTTTAATTGAAGTTATTATTTTGAACCCTATTCGAGTACTTTGCTTTATTACTTATTTTATCATATGGCCTATGGTTTAACATGCTTTGATGTGTTGATTCATAATTCGAGAGATGAGTTTCAATACTAGATCTTGAGTACTTGACATGAATACTTTGCATGATTGAGAAGTCTGTGAGTATTTGTGAGGATTACTGATCTTTTATGCTTTTGGGAGTTGTTTATCTTATGTCGAGTAGAGATGCTTAGCATATATAATTCAATCAATGTATTTATTGTGTTTTGAGCGAGAGGATAAATTACTTTTGTGATCGTCTTATAGGGAAGATAGATAATAACTTTGGTTTGATTAATCTGATAACAATAGGGAGATTAACTGAAACCATAACCCTGGAATCCATCCATTCCTTGATATTTTCAATCATAACTCTTTGCTTTGTTATTTTTATGATAAAATATTTTCTTAGTTTTACAAAACAACCATCACAATTCGATCGTCTAAATAAAAACAATGCTATTATAATCCCAATACTTAGTATATTAATTTATTAGTCTCTGTGGGATTGACCTTACTTACCATATCTATTAGCTACGCCGTTCACTTGCGGTGAAACTAAAAATAAGGCGAACAATAGAAGAAATTAGCTTGTGGGCCAGTCCCGGACTCCTTTGAACCGGATTATTCCATTAATAGTCTATTGGACAATTAATATTATTCCAATATATAATCGAATTATATATTAATTATTAAATATCGTTTTCGCCCGCAACACATACATTATATTGAAATCAGTTGTAAGTTTCTATTGAATGAAATTCATATGATATGATGTACTAAAAAAACATGTGGGGTTAGAAAAATCCGAGAACTTTTTTCTTTCCTATTCTTCTTCTCATTCCTTTTCATTTTCCCCTTTCCCTCCCTCTCTTTTGGATAATACCAAAAAAAAAAAAAGGAGGACAAAAGATTAAAAAAGAGTTCATATAGTAATAAAAATTAAAAAACTTGGAAAATTAAAATTAAGAAAGTCCCTACAGTACTCCTTCCCCGTTGTCGCGTGCAGTAAATTTAAGGGTTATAATTGTACTTGAAAAGAAAATCCAGTGTACTTCACCTACTGATGCACTTACTGGCGGTAATTGCACAGTGTGCTATTGCAGAGAAAAAAAGAAATTAAATTGCAGCCGGGGGGAGGGGGGATGGGGGCCGGGGCTGTGATCTGGTGCAATTCGTACAGTTATGCTGCATTATTAGTGATATTATTAAAATCGTAACGCCCACGGGCCATAAGGAATGGCCAGTTTTGAAATGAATTAATTCATTACTACACATAGTAATAAAAATTCCCAAATATATATCCAAATATAACTTGGTTGTGGAGTTTAAATGTTTGGGCCACATACTAAGAATTTTGGTTAGACTTGTACTAAAAATCATGTTGGCTTGAATGAGTCTAGCAAAAGAGGAAAATTTATTCACATAAAGGGGAAATTACAAGAACTATATAAGATTAGTGTAATTATACAAAAATTTAAGTTATCTTTTGAAATTACAAATACACATTTAAGGTATTACAAACACCCCATAAGATTTGTATGAACTTGACAAATACCTTTCTTGAGGGAGTAATTTATAAAATAGAAACAAAGATTAATGAGGTATATATAATGTTGAAAAATAGATGATATTATTTTGTCCTTTAGCCAAAATGGTAATTTTGGTCTTATGACTTTTAAGGGTTGACAAATTTTAGTTCTATAACTTCAGGATGAATTTGGTACTTGCCGTTTAGTCAAAATTATCAATTTTTATCGTAATCTATTAAAAAATGAATATAGTATATTACGATCATTTCAAGCTCAACATACTTCCAATCTAGAATTAAAAGATTCCTAAGAATTGATACATTTGTTTGACGAATACCTTGTTGTGTATCCCTAAGAAGTTCTTAATTTGTTGGGGTTTTCCTCATCTTTTCTTTTCTGTAAGAAGTGGAGTTCGGTCCATCGACTTTTGTTAGATCTGGAACCTTTGGTATGGATCTCCTCATTTCTTCAACCTCATTTATTATGGATTGAATTCTGGTTCGGACCTCTCACGGCTGCTTCAACATCGTCTCTATCTGGGTCTGGATTTGATGTAAATTGTTGGTTAAAAAATACAATTGGTCGCAATAATTTTGAATCATCTTCCGTACTTCTCTTAGGTGTGTCAATCGTGTCGTGTTTCGTGTTTGGGAGTCGTGTCCTGACACGGGTATGACACATTTGACATGAACACGAACACGATCCGTTTAATTATTCGTGTCAAGATACACGATACGAACACGACCCGTTTATGGCACGGGTAACCCGAACACGACACGTAAAACCTATATAAGACGAAAAGAAATAAAAAAGAGAAAAACTAAAATTATGATAAAAATTAATTTAAATTATTAGAAAATGCATTCAATAATTTATTCATCATCATATAACTAACTAAAACATCATATAACTAACTAAAACATCATAAAATATGAAAATAATATGCCACTATAAATTTAAATGGGTTAAATAGGTAAATATTAATCGACTGCAGTCGACTGACTGACCTATTTATTTATTTCGCGTGTTAACCGTGTCCGACCTGATTTTGACCCAAACCTGCTAAGGATTGTACATGTACCTGCTAAATTCGTGTTAGGTTCGTATCAGGTTATCGTGTCGTGTCACAAATTGACACTTCTATCTTCTCTCATATTCTTAGAATACATACAAATGAATATCGTTGAACGAAGGTCTATCACAATTCACTGACAATATTATTGTGATCCATATCCCCCCCAAAAAAAACACGAAAACGAGTTTAAAATTATATCAAAGATATTAAATATGGGTTCTAGATCCAGAAAAATGAGTTTTGAATCTAGACCTTTTATTTATCGGCAAATTGGGATTTTTGAATTGACTCAATATTTCAACTCGAAAAACAAAAATTCAATTTGATTGGATTCGTATTCGTTTTATCGTACTAGGATAATTTCGTATAGAGATTTTAAAATACCCATTCAATTAATCAAAGATAGGGATGGCAGTGGGACGGGTAGACGTGAATACCCCTACCCCCCCCCCCCCCGCCTGAGACCCTAATGGGACGGGTATGAGTAGTCTTTTTTGAATTTGGGACGGGTATGGGATGAGAAGGTACTACCCATTTATATAGGGGAAAGGTATGGTTTTAGCCCTCGGATACCCATCACTACCCGAACCCGTTTACCTCTTAGTAACTTTCATTTATTTTTTTCATCTAACATTATACGTTTCTTCATAGAAGCCCAATATAAATTTTTTATTTGTACAAAGAAGATGTAAAGTTGTCATTTATTTTGAATTTGTGATCATATCAACTATGTTTTATCGTTGCCAAACTTGATAAAACTACTTGTCTTATGGTGTAGTTTTATAAATTAAATGATGTACCAGACCACTAGTGTTGATTCTACAGTTTCAAGTAATATTGTGATGTTTTTGATTTAGTTGATGAATGATGATAGTCTTTAGTGACTTACAAAATTAAAATAGTTAATTATTATATTTATTAAGAATTTAATATATTAGAATTTTCTTATAATAATTAGTTTTTGGTAGGGTGACCGTTTAATAATTATATAAATATTCATATAATTATAAGTTTTTATATAAAATAAATGGGTTTTAGGCGGGTACGAGTAGTACACGGGTATCGAAAAATGGATTTGGGATGGGTACGAATAATATATGTAGTTTCTTAATCGGGTTTGGGACGAGTACGGGTAAATATTATAGGATTCGGGTATGGATATCCTTAAATTGGTGGGTACCTACCCATTGCAATCAAAGAAATCAGAATCGGATTTGATCGACATTCCTACCTAATGGGTGACGGCCTAATACACGGCAAGTGGGCTTATCCCACCAGCAACCTACTTGAATGAACGGGATCAAATTTGCAATAAAAAAATTAACTTATGAAACTAAATTATTTGAATTTTCTTGGAAGCTAGCTAATATGATCGATGAATGCATTTGACTTGGTCTGTTATACTTTTAGAGCACTCTTTTCTTTTATGTGTTTATTGTTTGTTTAGTAGAATTGGTGAAATGAGAGCATTTGATGCTAATGGAAAGTGGTTGAAGTAATTGAAAGTTAATACTGGAAATAGAGTTAGTGTCACGATGTGGAAAACTGGCTGTTGTGGCACTTAAGAGATAATTTCCAATTCAGGACGATCATAATATAGTTAAAACTTAAAAGCTTTACTTCAAATCCAACACGAGTTCTTTTTGCTTTTCAATCATCGTCATTTTTTAAGATAATAATTATGATTTATTTTATTTTGATAATTAGGTTATGGATGGTTGAATCTCCTAGTTTTAATTTAATTTTATATTTTGTTACATTATGTGTACTGTACTGCTTGAATTTGACTGATGGCATGATTTGAAATTCAATTTGAGATTTTTATCTAATATCATGAAATTGTCATAGAATAGAAAAATCGATGAAATTCGTGTAGTAGTTAACTATGATTACTCATTCAGTCATTCTTAATAAATCTGAATGATCAATTTTAAAATTTCAGATTTGTAGAGAATTTGCAAGTTGGAATAATTTTTTGATGCTTGATTAAATTAGAAGAACTCATCATCAGCATGGGATACTTATTAATTAAATTAATTTGAAAATTTGAATAACATTGATCTTATAAGTGAAATTAGAAACACAAGAGTCTTTTAGCCTCCAGGGGCAGAGGCGAGTTGGTAAGTGGTAAGGTGATAAGAGTGTGGTGCTCTGACGTCGCGGGTTCGAATCTGTGTAGTCACGATTCTTTCTTTTAAATATTACAAGGGTACAGCTTTTAAGGTTCGATCTCCGTTGGTCCTCTCTTCGCTGCGGCGTGGCGGAACTAAGGGAGGGCAAGTGTCCCCCCCTCTCCCCCCAAAAAAAAAAAATTCAAAATTTAATTTTTATACTTGTTATTTATTTTAAAATTATACCTATACTAATGAAAAATTACATTTACCCCCCAAAAAAAAAAATTTTGAAGAAAAATTCATTTTATAAGTCTTCAAAATAGGTTTAGCCCCCCCCCCCCCACCAAAGTCCCGAGTGCAAATGTCGTCGCCATTGCTTGCTTGGTGCGCTTACTCGCGCATATCCTCGATTTACATCTTTGTCTCGACTAAGGGGCCTGGGCCTAAGTTGAGTGTGAGTGAGTTTCGCTTTTGGAAAAAAACCTTTTAAGGAAAAAAAAAAAAGAAACAGAAGAGTCTACATTGACTTTTACGTGGCCGTTAAATTTGGCTTCTGTTTTCATATTTGTTCAAACGTAGTTAGTACTTAATTTCTTCTTTATCCAACTACTCCTTAGATTGTTACAAATTGGAGTTAGATTGATCTCAGTAATTAATGGGATAATGTTTTCTCATGATTGTATTATTTGTTAATGATGCGTACATGTATTGCGATAACCAAATTGATGGAAATAGTACTAGAATTGCAACACCAGTACACCACTAAAAAATGGGACTAAAAAACTAATTTTAATTTTCTCGAACAAATTGTCTTGTGTACAAGAACATTATCCAGAATCCCAAGAAAAGTAATTGTGGATGTATATAATTAGTAAGGGCTAATTAAAGACACCCTTTTCCTCAAAAAAAAAAAAAAAAAAAGACATTTCACCCTTCGAACATTCCAACAATCACATTCATCTTCCTTTGCTAATAAATTAAATATGTTTCCCATAATGTTAAACAGTCATTAGGCTTTTCTCTTAAAATAGTAAATACTCTTACTTAACTAAGCCACTTTTCTTTTAATAATGTGTTGTATTATAAATTTATTATTTCCTTAAGTTACCTAATCCATTTCTCCTTTCCAATTAGAAGTAAGTTGAGCATTCCACATAAAATACAAGGCAAGGCACAGTGCTAGGTCAAAAGTGTCAACTAATTATCAGATTTTCTATTCTATTTTCTTGCTCGGATGAATGACATTTGTAGATATATTAAAACAATGAATAACTTATATCTATCTTAATGATTGGGTGTAATCTTCTATTCCAAAACCGTGTTTCATATCATATACCAATTAAACAGATGTTGCCACGTGTAAAAGACTTACCATATTAATTAATTTTAATCAAACATAAATATAATATACACGTGTCAAATATTCGTGCAGTGAAATAGTAGATTAAACACGATTTTGGAGTAAAATGATCTTAATGACACGTATTATTCATCCATTTAAGTTGAATATGAAATTAATCACATAAAAGTGGAACATAAAGTTTGGTCCCAAGCTAATTTTTTTTAAAAAATAAAACACAAATTAATGGCAAGGGCCAACTGCATCAAATTTTCTCATCCATATATATATGCCACATTTGTCAATATAAGGGTGAATGGCATATATAATATAATTAAGTTGCTAATGTTTTTAATTAATTCTCAATGTGAAATAAATTCTTCTTTTTTGATATCTGTTTGATTTTATTTTTCTTTAAGAGTTTAATTTGTTTTTTAGAAAAGATAATTAACAAATGGCAAACTGTTTCACCAGAAAAATGACCTTTTTAGTTTTTTCCATTTTATTTTTTATTTTTGGGTTTATTTTTGTTTCCAAAATCGTGTTTCATCTTCTATTCCAATGTTTTTAGGGTTTATTTTTGACACGTGTTATTATTATTTTTAAATTTATTTTCAAGATAAATCAACACTCGAAATTGTGGGTATATAATATGGTAAGATAATACACGCTCTTAATTGATTCTCAGTGTGAAATAAATTCTTCTTTTTGATATCTGTTTGACCTAGCCTTTAAGAGCAATTAAGGCATAGAAAAGATAATTAACAAATGGCAAACTGTTATAAAAAACCTGGCCTTCTTTCTTTCCATTTCCATTTTCCACCCACATGATATAAAACACACTCTCTTTCTCTCTCCTCTCTCTCTCTCACACACACACACACATAATTCTCTCATTCATTGGTGACCTTTTGGCAAACATGAAACTGTAGTAGTCTTGGGTTTCCAAGAAACCAAATCAATCACAGACCAACAATTAAAACCCATCAGTCCATAGCTGAGAACAAAAAACACACACAAAACACACACCAACTACCCCAAACTGGTAAAAGCAATTAATTCTCTTGCAAACCATCTACCTTTCTCTTTCCCCTCTTTATACCCCTTATCTTATTGGTGAAATTATATGTTTTTCTCAGACAGTGCCTCCACTCTCTCATCATCACCTGGATCTGGAATGAAAACAATGGCCTAATCAACTGTCTTTTTTTTCTTTAGGGTTTTGTTCTCATATTCCCCTCTAAAAATGGCAAAATGCCTCTTTTAGAAACCCTTACATTAACATCAGTTCATTGTATGCTGGTTTATTCCTTGTATTCTTAAAAAAAAATTACACAAAGTGGGCTGGATTGAAATAGCAAATACAGGTTATTTTTGGTAATTAATTTATTTTTTCAGTATCACAAAAAAAAAACAAAATGGCTAGAGAGAAGATTCAGATAAAGAAAATCGACAACGTGACAGCACGGCAGGTGACATTCTCAAAGAGACGAAGAGGGCTATTCAAGAAAGCACAAGAGCTTTCAGTTCTTTGTGATGCTGATGTTGGTCTCATCATCTTCTCCTCCACTGGAAAGCTCTTTGAATATGCCAGCTCCAGGTTATTTTCTCTCTCTCTTCTTTCTTTATATGTTCTACTGTGTGTGTGAAAATGGTGAAAGTGAAGTGGGTTTCTTGAAACAGTGATGATTAAGAGCTAGAGAATTTTTCTTTTTTTTTTAAAAAAAAAAATTAAATATAATGAGTTCAGTAGAATGATTCAGATATATAAATATTCTTGAATCTTTTCTGTTTGTTGTCAGCTAGTGGAGACATGGGATAATTGCAGTTTATTTATTTTATTTTTCCATCTTGTCAGCTCAAGTAGTAGAAAGGTCATTTGTTGTGTGGGTTTATTTATCTTGGGAGTGTATTTAATGGAGTATTTAATTATGTTTTTTTGCTTGTTCACTCTTTTGCTATTCTGGTTGATTGTCCCCTGATTTTTTTGTAAATTTGAAGCATTATATTCTTTCATCAAATTGGAAGTAATATTATTAGCTTCAATCATGTATTGTTTTTTAGCTGCCTTTTGATACTTCATGCTAGGTGTTGCCACTTGCTAAATTTAGGATATTCCTTTGCCAAATTTTCAAACTGTATTAGTAAACACATTTTAACCTTTGTTTAGGTGTTTGAAAATGCAATTGATTATTTGCACGTATTTCTTTGGTAGGTGTTCAAGATAATTATGTGTTTGTATATGTTGTTTTTCCATTGCTGTGTAAGTATAGTTATGGGGGCGAGGTAGGGAATTAAAGCTGCGACAACAGCATGATCTAACATGATGTGTGTATTGATAGTTTGCTTCACCAAGGTGTCGAGGGGGACCAAGATATATAAATCCTAGAATAATTTTTGTGTCTCAAAATGATATTTACTAGAACCATGCCTCTCAAAAAATCCCTCCATATGCGTAGGGCCAAGCGGTCAGCGGTGTATACTAATCCGTAGGGCCAGGCCGGAGTTGGGGTTTCTTGTGGTGGGGACCGCAGTGCCGGTGGGGCTGGCTAGTATAAAAAGTTTACCCTCCAAAGTTTTAACCAGGTGGCTTAGCCCACCTAGCCACCACAAGCAATTGTGGGGTGGAGGTCAGGGGTTCAAATCCCTGCTCCATCAAATTGCTCCCGGGGCATATGCGAGCTGGTGAAGATTTGATGGGAACTCATACTGAATAGCAACCGTGTGGGTTCGATTCGGGGAGAGATCGTTATTAGTAGATTGGGGGGTCGAACATAATTGTTCTCTTTACCAGGAGGATCGGTTGTACGTCGTAGACCACCTCGCCGAACATTGGCCAGTGCGTGCACATCCCGCGGTTTACCTTGGCGGCAGCAGTGAGGAGCCAGAGCTGTTGTCTTCAGTTATAGTCATGTGTAAGACTGTAAGCTGAGTTATCAAAAAAAAAAAAAAAAAATAGAATAATTTGTGTGTCCTGTGTAATATCTATATATTCACATTACCATTTTAGAAATGGGAAGCACATGCAGGATAAATATGGACAAAAGTGACCTAATTTATCCATTCCCAAAAAATTTCACCACCAAAACTTAGATACAAACTTATCACATTTGTCATCCTTTTTTACTTTTAAGCTTTTTAGAAATAAATGGGTTAATGGGAAGCCCATGAGAATTGATCAAATATCTTGCATAGTACCGTGCCTAAATCACCGCAAATTAAAAAAATATCTTGCATATTTGAATACATAGAAGTTTGTCTATGATGTCCAGGTGGAATGTCAAATCTCCGCTTGCTGGACCAAGGCTCCATTCAACCATTTCTTTTCTAAAGTAGAATTTTGTTGTTAAAAAGAATCAACAAAATTACACAAAGATTAACAACAATCTTTTCTAGTGTATTCACATTCAACTTCATCTTATAGTGTCACCAAAAATCAGCTATTGAAGACACTGAATAAAAGGTGCACGTGACTATGGCAATGAGAGATTTTTTTTACCAGATTAAAGAGAGAGATGTGACAAATAAACAAAAAAAATATGAGAACGAAAGAAGTTGGTGTAGCAATGGTGGAGGAGAAGAGAACACGAATTGGGAATAGCAGGTTACGTGGGAAAGTCGGGCAAGAGATCGATCCATTTTTAATTCCGCGAGATAACGAAATCCCTTTTGTTTAGGGGTCTTCTGTTTTTTTCGTATTTTTGGGGGGGTTGGATAATAGCATCTCGGTTTGGGTCGGGAGGAAAGACCTACTCTTCTTGAATAATCACCCCATGTTATATTATATTAAGTATTAACACTCTCTTTACCACAAGCTTGTAGTCAAGTAGTGATGTTGGCAGAAGCTTTAACTCAACAAATAACGGAAGAAAGCAACAAAATTGTGATGCATAATGTTTCTTATGTGAAGAAAGAAAACTCAATGTTTTCAATAATAATTCAATCACCTAAAAATAATAGCAAAATAATTATTTATAAAATCAATCTTTTACTACAATAGAACTTCTAACTTAACTAGGAAATATTAGAAGATAAACTAAAATAGAAGAATCCTAAACACATAAATCACTTTCTAAAATATAAAATAATGTACAATCCTAAAAAATAATAAAACACGATATCATGTCTCCATCATTCTCTCTGTAGTCGAAATGATTCACCCTTGAATCGGAATCAATTGCATCGATGAGATCGTAATATCATTATAATCAAGCCACGGCGGGGCGCAAGAGGGCGAAATGAAAACCAATTTGAATATCATAATGTATTCAGGTTGGATCAAAAATAAAATATCCAGGTTGAACTCTAAAAAACCATCATCCATTATTTGATAGACTCAAATACCATTATAGTATGACATTCGACTCTGGAAATTATTATTTCCATAAATACGGACACCTAACAAACGTCTCCTTATGTTTTGTCAATTTTGCAAAAGTAGGCAATGATTTCCTCTTAACGAATATTATTTTATCCTTATGAGGAAAGAATGATAGTGTTGGGATGAGACATCAACAATATCTCTGATCTCTGGTGAAGGAAGACAATGTTCATTTTTCATCAATGAATCAACATCCTCAATGTTTTTATCGAAAATTGGAGGGTCATTGTAACCACCATTCTCCTCGTCAAACTGTAGAGGTTTTTCATAGCCAACCTTCTGAATGGTTTCTTTATCTACCTCATCTAAAATTTGTGGTCCATCATAACTATCACCCCCCCTCATTTGGCGTGATATGTAAGGATAGATAAAAAACAGAAACCACATCCACAATGACAAATTTGACCATAATTGCCTGCCTCGCATGTTTGACCTCAGCCGATCGTGAGCTGCATGGTGTCGGCGTCGAAAACTTTCTACTGACTAGGTGTGGAGCATGATCATCCATTGTGTCAACTAGTCGAATTGTTAATGGACCGATGTGGTATCGTTCATGCACAGTAGATTATGTCTAGACAACACAGTTTAGGGAGTATAGCCTGGTCTCTGAATACCTATTGACGCAAGCAGAAGCTTCAATTCAACAAATAATGGAAAAAAGCCACAAAACTCTGATGTAGAACATTTCTTACGTGAAGAAACAAAACTCAATGTTTTCAATAATAATTCAACTACCTAAAAATAGTAACAAAGTAATTGTTTATAAAATCAAACTTCTACCACAATAGAACTCTTGATTTAACTTTCTTTTTATTTAGGGTAGAACTCTTGATTTAACTAGGAAACATTAGAAGATAAACTAAAATAAAAGATTCTTAAACACATAAATCACTTCCTAAAATATAAGATATTGTAAAATCCTAAAAGATAATAAAACGTGATATCATATTTCTATCAAGTAGTATCACTCACCCTTTGCAAGGGTATCCCCTCCCCTCCACTCTTTCCAACAATCACAAAAAAAGATTAACACTCTCTTTGAACTTACTTGACAACCATTGATCATTATAGATAAAAAATAGTAATTGAGGATAACAGTTTTAAATACCAACTTATTCTTAATTGAATTTTTAAATAAAATTTTGTTAAATATTTTATGCATAAATGGATTTGAGAATTGTAGCACGGAGATATTTCAAAAATAAAAATGAACAGAGTATAGATGTGATTGCAGATGTAGTCACATCTATGGTTACATGCAGCAGATATTTTTTTTTATTTTATGTTTTTACTTCAAAAAAAAAATAATTTATCTACAAGCCAACAAGTTTGTAGATGTGCCAGTATGGCGAAACTTTCCACTAATAAAATCGTCTGATTTCGTATTCAGTGAATACTAAAATCAGTTAGTAGAAAATCAATGAAAATCTTCTATCTAGAGTAGATCTAATCTTTGTAATATAATTCATCCAACAATAGATGTATATGACTTCGTTTATCACAATACTATAAACTATGGATGAAAATAAGCTAACAAACACAGAGGCAGAGTGAATGTTATCGCTGGATGTAGTCACATTTGAAATCGCATTCAATATAGTGACTAGTGAGCTTCTTTGTGCTTGAATGACTCTTAAACTTTATCAACTCTCTTGTGTCTCTTATATATTTCTTGTGTAATGAATCATCACGTCCTTCTCTCTTTTATAGGCATCCAAGATATTCCACGAGTCCTAATAAACATGGAAAGAAGATAAAAATAAATATATGACAAGTAGATCACTTATGTATGGAAACAAGATGAATATCAAAGAGTCTTAATATATCTATATGATATCTATATGAAATCTTTCCTAATCTATTTACAATATAATTTTACGATAAATCTAGAAAGGCAAAATAAATCAAAATACAATCTTTTATTTGGGAAAATACTTAGGCATCTAAAATTACACCCTTAGAGAATTTAAGATTATTCCTATGTGTATTAGACAATATATAAAATATATAGACAACATTTTACCCTAAATTTTTTATTAGAACAAAAAACAACATAAGAGCCTTATATCAAGTTTTTGATTTTAACTTTTAATTTTGATTGAAATTTACTAAGATTTATTGAAATATTAAATATATTTTATATTTAATTTACAAATAATTATTTTTTTATTTTTATTTTTATTTTACAAAATATCCACATGATACCCAACCTGTTTATTATTTTTAGAAGGGTAATTTCATCGAAAACAAAATTAGAGTCATTTGTGTTGACTGGTAATAACTAAACCGACGAGGAAGGTGATGAATGGTTATTGCTTACTTTTGGTAATAGAAATTTCCATTAGAATGAATATTCTCATTATTAAATTATACCAATCATGTGAATGGAATGAGATAAAAAATGCTCATTTCCATTCTCAGGTTACAATAAAGCCACAAAGGAAAGTTATGGAAATTAATAGTATCTAGTTGTTGTATATCGTTGAATGCTTACAGAAATATAGTGGAACAAAAAATTTTGGTCTCTCCTGTAGAGGTCAAGGGTTCGAGCATGGGAGGTTGGAACTCGGTGGTAATCTGCAACTGGATATATAGAAGGGAGTTAAACATAGAGCAATCACTTACGGGACTACTCCTTATGCATGGTAGTTAAGGATATTAGGATTTGGAATCCATGGTGCATTCTCGCGGTTTATAGGAGGTAGTTCCTAAGGAGCTGGGGTTATTTCCCCGATAACTAATCATGTGAGAATATGAAATCTCGATTATCAAAAAAAAAAAAAGATATATAGTCCCACATTAAAAATGTCGTCATTTACTGAGTGCTCAATTGCTCATTCATATCCATTAATGTACAATTAATTACTTTCTAGTTTAGTCGTGGAGCTTTTCTTGCACTATAAATGTAGGTTCTCTTGGATTTCCTCTTATTACGAGGAAATTAATTAAGAGAGCACTTATAGTTTGAATTATATAAATATATATCGGATTTGGATATACGAGTACTCCACCCATTTAAGAAGAGTATGGGAAGATAAATCATAATCGCCTCAAATCTTTTTTCTAATGGATATATTTAAGTATTTTTTAAATTTTTTTAAAATGCTATTAAGGGTATTTAAATAATTTTGTTTAAATTTGGATAAGACAAATATGTATTTGCATAATATCATGTACCTTTTCTATTGATGTCAACTAGAGTATTATCAATCTCAAACATGCACGGCAAGTTTTGTGAGAATTTTCCACAGATTCGTTTCCTGCTTTTTTATTTTGTCTTTGTGATGTTTATTTAATGTGTCTGGGTTGTTTATGTAATATAAATATGTGTTGTTTATTTAATTTGATTGAGTTGTATATTTAGTATAAACATGTTGCATTATGTTGTGTGTATTCACATTAAAGTGAGATTGTTGCTTATTTAAAGTGAATGTTTTGCATATGTAGTATAAGTTTGTTGCTTATTTAACGTGTATGTGTTGTTTATTATAAATTTATTGGCTAATTTAATATAAGTTGTGTTGCATATGTAGTGTAAATTTGTTGCATTATGTTGTGTGTATTTGCATTAAAGTGAGTGTGTTGCATATGTTGTATAAGTTTGTTGCTTATTTAATGTATCTGTATTGCTTATTTAATGTGGCCGTGTTGCATATGTAGTATAATATTATTACATTTTGTTGTGTGTATTGATTTATTCCATGTAAGCTGTCACCTATATTTTGTAATATTTCTCGCCTATATTTAGGTAATAGACGATTTCTTTTGGACTAATTTACTATAATTATATGTTAATTATGTAATAAATCATTGTTAGGCTTGATAAATATTGACTATTTAAAAAAATAGATCTATGGTTTGGATTTATTCCTATAGACTCACCCTATGTAATAATCTCATATAACCTTATCCCAATATATATAAATAAATAATTGCCAAAAAAACTGAAACGAAGGGAGGATTGTGGGTTTCCAATAGACGAGTGAAATTGAATCGTTCTGGGCGCGACTGGATATGCTTTCATTTTGAAAATTTTCATTTTGTTAGAGAATAGTGGTGAAAAAATTTTAGAAGAAAAAAGATGAATTTTAAAAGTGTAATTGGATGCGTGATGAAAGTTGATTTGATAAAAATAGTAAAATAATGATTGGATATGATTGGTAGTTAGAAATGTGTGAGTGAGTGAATAATGAAATTTGTGCGAGAATGTATAATGATGATTAGTTTTTTGTGAAATCGTGTAACTGCGATTGATAAAAGAAAAAATGAGAAAAAGTGCAAGTGAGAAAATAGTATATATTCTGAAACTTTTCATAATTAAACAATAACATATTTGGTCAAAATAAATTCTCCAGCGGAACCAAAATGGAATCTCCCTCACATCCAATCACGCCATCTCCTTTCAGATAAAACGGTTTAAAAAATTGGAGAATATGTGCTTTTGTCAAATTACATACTTTGAGAAAGATTGCAGTTGTTGGAAGCGATTTTCGGAAACCTGTTATTAACTCTCTTTAATTTATTCAATTAACTTAACAAATTTGAGAAGTTCAACTACATTTTCTTTGTCCTTTGTTGTGCGCAACTTTACTTTTTTCTCCAGAAAATTATCTACAGATGGTATTTTTTTGTACTGAGTATAGCCTTTGTAAGCTGGATGTTAATTTTTTAAGAACCAATATATTACACGATAATAGGGAAAATAAGTACTTTAAAATTAACATTTTTAAATGTGTACACCTAATCTATACAATAATCAAAATTTCATTCCAAACTTGTCCACACGCACATCAATCATTCAACACAAATCTATCCAAATTTGTTAATTGTTTTTAAGTTTCAACGAACATGTTTCTTTTGTCTCTTGGTGAGATAAAATGAAACTATCAACTGTAGGAGTAATCCTTTTTCTTATAGGGAGATGAAGAATAGGACTATAAATAAAGGTTCAGCTAGATGATGTATATGCGTCTATTTGAATTTGAGTACCTTTCCATTCTCATTAAAGGTCTCTTCACCTTTGCCCTAGGAATGTCAACAAGCGGGGCGGGACTGGGTTTTGATAGCTGGTCCAGATATCTTTCATTCTTTTGGACTCATTATTGTAGCCAATAAAGAGAAGTTTTCTGTCTTTTTCATCAAACTTTTCACGATTGGTCCTCAAGGCTTTTATCAAGAAACCACTTTATCTTTCAACAAGTGCTTTAAATTGGAGGAAAGTAGAGGATGCTTTTGATTTTTGATTGAGGAAGAAAAGTCACATCATCCTTGAATAATCTTCAATGAAGAGAATGAAATATCTCTTATTTCCAGGAGTAGGAGTTTGCATTGGCCCAAAAATATCTGAACGAACAAGCTCCAACCACATTTTTCCTCACATGAAACTTTTGGAAATAGAAGCTTGTGCATTTTCCCATAAATACAACCTTCTGATCTGTTTTCTGAATGCAAGGAAGTCCAATCATCATGTTTTTCTCCTTGTGCAAAATACGACCCTTGCTATTTAGATGACCATACCGCAAATGCCATAACTGTGACAAATCTGCCTTTTCAAGTTCAAGTGCACAGTTTTCATTTAGCGGCATCATGAGTGGAAATATTTTATTTTTCATGTCAGTGTGTACAATGATGGCATTCTTCTTCTTGTCAAGAATTTGGCACCTTCCATCATCAAAATGAATAGAAAAATCTTTCTATACAAGTTGACTAACAATCAGAAGGTTGTGTGACAGATCCGTTACATAAAGAACACCGGTAATGAGTTTTCTATTACTTTCCTTAGTTTGCACATTAGTAGTGCCTTTTCTTTTTGCATTTCTTTTTGTGTCATTACCAAGAATAATTTGAGAGGCACTGCTTGGATTGAGCTCCCCAACGACATCTCATTTTTTGTCATGTGGTTGCTGCAATCATTATCCAACAAATTTGCTTCTTCTTGCAACTCAAGTTTTTCTTTATTTTGAAACCAACAATCTTTTTGAGAATGAGTAAGAATTTTGCATCTATAAAAATAGTCTTTAGATTCATGATTTGTGTTTTTGCAAATAACACAAGTAGAACTATTACCGGAGCTTTGTGGTGACTTTCCGTTCTAATTGCTTTTCTTTTCATTTTGCCTCCACTTGCCATTTTCATTTTTTGTAATTTGAGCCCCCCTTGGATTCCTCTTGATTACTCGAACTTGTTTTTTATGCTTGCTTTGATTGAAAGACTTGTTTAATCCTTTGCTAATGTGTGAGAAGCGATCCCGTCAACTCGTACATGGTCATTTTAGATAAGTCCTTATTGGATTCTTCAATAGCGGGCTAGTGGCAGCTGCCTGATCAAACTGGGGGAAAAGACATCGTAACACCTTTTCCAACCCCTTTTTATTTTAGATCGTATTTCCATAACTTTTAATTTGATTCACATTCTCTGTACCATCTTTCTTTTTGAACTCAATTTGAAGCTTATTGGAATCTGCATCCTCTTTGGTTGGTTCTTCATTGTCTATCACATCCCAGAGACCTAAAGAGATGAAGAAAGTTTGCATTTGACTACTCCAATAATTGTAATGTTCGCCTTCAAAGATTGACACTTGACTTAGAAAATATGAGAATAATAAATACCACAAATTTAAAGCCATTGGACGAGGTTGCTTTGAAACTTAAGCACTACTTCCGACAAGTTGTATGAATTTACAAACTGAAGAAAAACTTGATCACTTGCTGGAAAAAACTATAACATGTCTTCTACTGATACAAGACAATGGATATTTTTAGAGACATTGGGATACAAATGGATAGTCAACAATATTAAAGATATTTTCTATCTTTTAATACTTTATTCAACTTACAAAGTCTTGACACTATTTTCCAATGCTAAAGATTTCATCTTCCAATGTTGAATTTATTTACATCTTCTAAAGTTGGACTCTAATTTCCCAATGCATCATCCTAACAGTCAAGGTTACAAATTCCTTCCTTTTTAACAGTTACTACCTATGTTCTTAGAAATATACCAAAAGTAGGACAAAATGGTACATGCAATCCGATACATCTAATTGGCATTATGTTTTGCAAGTCATTTACTACGTACGACTTGTGTTATTTGCAAATGGCAAGTGGAGGCAAAAATGTGATCTCTCTGCTTGACTAGTATCTCTCTTCGCCTTAAATAAGACTGATCCAAATAAGACAAAATGTGATTAATTGTTCATCCAAATGTGATATCTCTGCTTAACTAGCATCTCTCAGTCGAATACGAACACAAGGTATGTGACATTATCTTTTTTTGACATTTGAAGTATGAAGGACATACTGGAAAGGCATAATTTGCACTCCAAGAACCTCGGTAAATTGGACCAACCATCACTTGAGCTACAGGTAGTCTAGCTTTCCATTTCCTTTCCCATTTTTTTTTTTTCTCAAAAATCGATTGGCCTTGACCGTTTTCTCGATTATTCAACAATTTTGTTTTCCTTTATATTTTCGTATTATTACTTAAAGACGGAGGAAATGTGATGCAGCTAGTCGAGGACAGCAACCACGCCAGGCTGAGCAAAGAAGTGGCTGAGAGAAGCCATCAGCTTAGGTACTAATTTATTTTTCTTCCTTCAAATTAAGCTCTAATTTTATCGTAGCATTAAATTCATGAAAAATATAAAATAATTAATTTTGGTATCGACAGGCGCATGAGAGGCGAGGAACTTCAAGGATTAAGTATCGAAGAGCTGCAGAAACTGGAGAAGTTACTTGAAGGTGGACTCAGCCGTGTTATAGAGAAAAAAGTATGTTAGATCGATCAAGTTAATTTGCCGTTGTATTGATGGTGAAGGTGTGGACTAATATTTCGTCGCTTGATAATATGTTTTGATTTAATTTCAGGGCGAGAAAATCATGAAAGAGATCAATCAACTTCAAGAAAAGGTTCGGCGCCTTTACTTATGAAACTTAGTGTGTACACTGTTCAACATTCTTATTTCACTTTCTATTCAACTATATTGGATGAACGACACTAGTACAAAAATATCTTCGACAAGTGACATTTATGCAAGACAACATAATATGAATATGGAACAAAAAATCTCAATCGTGTAACTGAAGATCATGCAAATATGAGTCGTATATTGGGTATTTATCCAATCTTTTTTAGTATCTCTCTTACCCCTATTTATCCGACATATTCGCAGGGAATGCAACTCATGGAAGAGAACAAACGATTGCAACAACAGGTAATAAACTGATAAAAAGACTCTCTGGATTTGAGTTTCGATCTTGTTCCATTTTCTTCTATTCGGAATGTATTCTATTATTTGAATGCATGACAAGGAAAATAGTTTTTTTGGTGTTGGGGAGATTTTCTCCTCTAAGTAATCACTTATAAATTTTGGTTTAATATCTTTCAAAAAAATTGGATATATAGTTCGATTTTGGCTGAAATTGTGTAATTTTATTGTAATTGCTAACTAAGACAGCTAATGTGTCTAGGTAATTTAGGGATTTCTGTAATTTGGCATAAAATTTTGACACGTTGAATCACCAAATTTTGACACATAAATTTTAGGAATTTTAATTATTTATGGCAATTTTTGCGCCAAATCACTAAAGTCCCCAATTTTTATGACATGTTTGCATGTGACAGGTCATAGTCAACAATTTTGATAAAATTATGCAGTTTCAGTCAAAATAGGACTTTATGTCCAAATTTATAAAAGTTATTGGACTAAAATTTAAAAATAACTACTTAGAGGACTAAATATTAAAATAGTCCAAGTTTCACAACCAAAGAGATTAGAGATAATTACAAAAACACTCCCTGAGCTTTGGGCTAATTACAAAAAAACTCGGAGATTTTGAAAGTCCCTTCATGTTTGTTTGTATAATTATATCTTAAATTTAAGGGGGTAACTATAATATTTCTATAATTATCAAGAGGTTGTTGAAATATTTTTTGTGTACGAAGAGGAAAAATGTTAGACACAATCAACCTCAATGTTTTTTTTTTTTTTGAATTGCAATTTTTAAAAATTTTTGGGTTTTTTTAATTATCCCGAACCTCGAGGTTTTTGTAATTACACCAAGAAATAATTTTCCCTTGCATAACATAAATTATATTCAAATAATCAACAGTATAAATTTATTAATTAATGCATGTAAAATTTACATTCGTAATTAAGGTAGTGGATATATCAAATGGCCGCAAAAAAATGGCTACGGGTGATTCGGAGAACGTCGTGTATGAGGAAGGGCAATCGTCGGAGTCCGTCACTAATGTCTGTAATTCAGCCGGCCCTCCACAGGATTATGATAGCTCTGATACATCTCTTAAGCTTGGGTCAGTTTATTCCCTTTTCACCTTTACATTCTAATTAATTATCTGCAAATGTACTATTACATGCCTGATGATGACTGCTAAAATGGTTGCACTTGCAATATGTTTTCCTAGCTCTATGCCTATTCTTATTAATTATAAGCATAGGATCTAGTATGTTATAAATCCAGCTTGATGTTATTGCATAGAAAAATATATATAATATAATGACAATATAAAAGTTACCACTAATGACAAGAACTATTGACTTAATATGTCACAATTGAATTGAGAACTATTGACATGTAGTAATATGACACTGTCGTCACTATGTGTGGTGTTGTCTTAAACATAATTCTTGTCACTATTAAACCTCTTAAGAACTATTATTGTTACTAAACAAAAATTCAGGTCAATTAATTTATACGAGAGATAATTACAAAAACCCTATTGAAGTTTGGGCTAATTAAAGAAAACTCAAAAAGGTTTTTGAAAATTACGAAACATTACTTGAGGTTTGATTTTATCTTAAATTTAAGAGGGTAATTGTAATATATCTATAAATGTGGGGAGTTTTTAAAAATGTATTTTTTTGCGTATGAAGGGGAAAATGTAAGATGGAACCAAAACTTCTGTTTTTTTTTTTTAATTAGCCCAAATTTCTGGTTTTTTCTGTATCTATCCTAATTTATATGATTAGTAATCAATTTTACATTGTCATTTTCGTGCTCTAAACTTAATTAATTCATGATTTTGACTTATGACAGTAATATATTTGGGAAGGTTTTTTTTTTTCCTTTAAGATCATGGTGACTCATCAAAATAACTTTTTCGTTGCAGGCTGCCATACATTGGCTGAAATCAAAGGAGCTTATTGTACAAGGACAGCTTATGTCCAATTTTCACGGCATTGATCGACTCTTATTTAGGTGATATTAATTAAAGCTAACTCCAAGGACAAAATATGACTGTATGACGAAGTGCTCTCTCAGGGCATAGACTCATTATCAGTTATCCGTGTCTACTCGTATCTGTATCTACATACACCAGAAGTATTGTGTGTGGAATGAAGGAGCTCCCACTATGTATTATGGCTTATTTATTCTAATGGAATTGATGGGTTTTTTTGTTAGGTCTGGTGTTTTTAAGTAGGGATGGCAATTGAGGCGGATACGAGTTCATAGGTCGAGTTGAAACGCGAACCTGAAACAAACATGCCGACCTGAATATATCCAACTAATTATTTATTATTCGTGTACTAGCTAGAACTTGACCCAAATTGACCAACATAATCTCCAAGTGTGAAGTACTCATTAATTTTGGAAATGAGTGGTGTACTTATTTTCACAAAAATATTTATTGGTGAGTGAGAAATCGATGCACCATAGAAAGATATATTTATGGGAAAGATACCCAACATATATGGAATGTTGGTAGATTGGTCAAAATTCGGTGTTTGGTAAGTTCTTGATTTTTACATGTTAAATAGTCAACTTTGTCTCAAATCGCCAATTTATGGAATCTTGAAAGAGTGCATCAAATCATTGCTTAAACTGATTGACACCACAATTGGAAGAATTGACTCTTGCACAATCAATAAAGTTATGTAATGATTTGATCAATAATTATGGACATAATTGAGTCCAAAGATTAGGGACTTTCCTTTCAACGATCCCTTGTGTTTCTCTATAAATTAAGAACCCTACATTCAGTAGAAGACACACACATAAGCATTAAAAAACACAGAAATTCGTGCATGCAAGTTTCATAGTCTGTCACTCTGAAATTTGCATCCGCACAGTAGGTGTTACGTTAGGGTGTGACGTCACTCGGGGTCTTACTAATAATATTTGATAAGACCCCACAACAAGGAGAAGTGACAGCCTCGATTCTCAGCAGACTACCGAAGGAGCTGACCGTAGAGGAGAAAGCTGAAATGACAGTCAAGCAGTCGAGAAAGGCCATGGAAGCTAAATTCGAAAAGGTAGCTGAGAAGCACTCCGAGCGCATCAAAGACATCAAAGCAAGGTTCGATGGCCCCCATTTGGATTCTTGAAAGACTCCAAAGAATAAATCCCCTAGAGAAATCAATATACACGATCTTTGGATCTCGAACCAATATCACTAGAGGAGTTTCAAACTCTAGAAGCTGAAGGTTATTTTAAGAACATGACTCTACCACATGCGTGGGCTTGTACTGGAAAAAAGGACTTGAATTGTGCAGATCGCTGAGAAGCAGCAGAGTTCCAGTGGTCACTCGACTGGAAAGGCATCAAGTCTGATATACTCCCAAGGAGGAGGAGATGAGTCATCTGAGAGGAGGGAAGGTTTGGAAGTGGTGGAAGAGGCAGATGCACTCCACCACTGCCAAGACCTAAAGATACAAGATTTATTGATCCGCATAAGAAAGGGATCAATTACTGGGCTGGCTACGATGCTCTTGCTTACATTGAAGCGGAGCGCAAGAATGAGGAGGCAAGAAGAAAGGAGGCTGAAAATGAAAGAGTCAACAGAGAATGGGAGGAAAGGCAGCAAATGGAAGACCTTGCTGCAAAGAGAGCTTTTGAGGAGAAGAAGAGGGAAAGAGCTGAAGAAGAAGAGAGAAGAAGCAGCCGAGGCATTGAAGACGGCTGAAACCCCTTCAGTGTATTTTACTTAAATGTAAATACAAGTTTTTGTAAGTTTTTCTTGTAACATCATCTTTCGTATTTTGCTTTGATACAGTACTGTAAGAAGCTCTGATACGATGTAATAGATAGTATAGCTTAGATACAGTGTATAGAGTATACTATGAAACAACTTTGTAAAGTGCATATGTAAAGTACAAGAATGATATGATCAATAAAACTGACATATTCAACACATACATTTCTTTATTCTTTGCACTACTTACTTATTTTGTTGTAATTATTTAAGTTTTGACATCATCAAATGGGGAAATTATTAGGAAAATTTATTGTTAGATTTTGATGATACCATGTAAAACTTAGAATAGGAAGTTGGCATCTCATTTTCCTTGTATTTATACTTGTAATAGATAGGACTACATGAGCTAAGAGAAGTCAGCTATGTTGAAGTATACAAGAGTCAACCGAAGATTGAAGTGAAGATCCAGTTGTGTGTCAGCCATGTGTAGTCAAGATGGAAGTCTCAGACTCGACTGGAGTAGAGACCCAGTTGTGGAATAACTGAGTAAAGGATGAAGAAGTAAGTGTCAAATCAGTTAAGAGCCAAGTCTGCCAATTAACAGACGGTTGAGTCATTCCTAAAAGGTTGGAGCTGACTTAAGTCAAAGGGGTAAAAGCGACTACTATCAAGTCAATTCGACCGATATAAATCATTTACGTAAATCAAGGAATTTACTTATTTTAGTAATACGTCCATCATGACGACATGTCTAAAAGTGCTCATCCCAGAAGCGTGCAAATAGAATAAACCAATGAAAAGCACTGAGCTTGTGTTAGGACCTGGAAAGCTGCAAATATCATTTAATACGAGCATATGTCACCATCAGAAGCTGCAAATCAAGAAAAGACAAGCCAACGACCAAGAAATGTTATTTGAAAATTATCTCTCCAACTGGCAAATTTTCAAATAAGCACTATAAAAGGCTGAGGAAGCGAGTGAGAGAAGGTTACAAATTTCACAGATTTTACAAGCAATACAAGCAAGCAAACCTGCAAAAATACTCTCAAGCTTTCATAGATATTCCTCAAGCCTAAAATCGAAGGAACTCGATCCAACACATTCAGTGAAGGAAAGAATACTTCATCAAGTTGAAGAGGAAACAATTTTAAGAACCAAAGAGGTCTTCCAAGGTTGAAGAAGTTGTATTAAGGTTCAAAGTCGAACCAGAAGTTTTGAGCTCGTTGGAAGGCTATGTGATCAATTCCAAGAGTACGAAGGGAAGGGAGAGCAAGTAGCAAAATTGTCTTGTGAAGAAGTCGAGTCCCGGGAGCGACAATTGACTATATGATCAAAGGCGACTCGGACTAATAACTTCTTTGTAACGGATCATTTACTTAGTGGATTCCTCCGAGGAAGTTGGAGAAGAGTGGATTAGAGGAATTACCCCATCCTCGAACCACTATAAAATTTGTTTGTGTCATTTTACTTACTACAATTTACTTTCTTGCATATTTTTGATATCTGCTGATAAGTTAAAATTGCTAAACCTAACTAATAATAACCTTGCTAAAAACAAGTGTTAAAAACGAGTTTATAAATCAAGGGTGAAAGTCTTCCATTGAACAAAATCAAATCAATGTAATGTTAAGTGTTAGGCGACCCAGTGAGTTATAATATCAACAGCTCGGTCCAGTCTGTTGAGTGGGTAATTTTTTCAAGTAAGCCAACCTAGTTTCGCCGCTAAGGAGCTAGGCGATTTGAGTTAACTCTGTTAAAATTATTTAAAAGGACTAAGTTCGAAAATTTGGTAAGATTTATTCAACCCACCCCCTTCTAAACCTTACAACTCACCTTGGGACTTACAGGGAGAAACACGCTCGCTTCGAACACTACCGGGCCGTGTTTTCTTCGATTTTTCTTATTTTGTGGTTTTGGAACATGGTCGTGTTCTCTAATACACAGGGATGTGTTTTGTATGAATTGAGTTTTTTCGCGCCTTTTAAATCGTAGTTGACTTCCTTCATTTGTGTTTGTATAAATTGGTCTTTATCTTTCAAAATCGATTCGAAACCAATAAAAATTGCTCCAAGTCTTCACCTACATCACTTAAGAGAACCAAAGTGATTTGCTTGAAACGTAGCTAAAATTTTATAATAAAATGATTAAACTATTTAAAAACTAACAAAAAGGTTTAAGGAAAATGTGAATAAAAATGCCCTTCGTATGGGGATTCTTACCATAATTCAAGGATGAAATGGGGTGATTTGATTGGTCGATCATGATTTGACTTGCATATCTTGCTATGGTCAAAAGATTGTGATGTGATCTGATCAAGCTTGATTTATTTACCAACACATTGGTAAATCACTTCTTTATTTACACGATCTTGTCTTGATTGTCAAAGATTGAAGGTTTTGACACTTGACAATATTTGATGTAAAAATTTAGGTGTCTACGCTCACTTGGTCAGTTTGTTCCCTCTTACTTATCACTTGACGCAACATGCTCCCCCTTACTTGGATCTCATCTCAACTGACTCAGTCTTCTCCCCCTTGTCACTTGACGCAGCCTGCTCCACCTCACTTGGATCTCACCTAACTTGAGTCTCATATCTCCTTCTTTTTGACTAAAAATTGACAAAGAAAACCAACAAAACTTCTGCATTTTTGGTCAAAATAATCTTCTTCAAGAATTGATTATAGTTCTCACCAAAACTGATGTATAAATCCATACAAGAATGGTGATATCAAAAAAACTTCGATTTTTTTACATTTGAGTACAATTCACAATATCAACTCGATTCCCCTGCCTAAATGGATAATGACTTCAACAAAAATTCAAATGAATAGTATCCTTAAAAAAAATTCTAAAGATTCCAGATTGTACTCCACAAATATCTTTTTCAAAATATAAGGATCTTAGTTAGGAAATATGTCATAATTAAGATTTTGTAAAAATCAAATCCAATCTGTTGATATGTTCCCAAGATTCAGAATACAAAGATGATCCTAATGAATGCTTAAAATGATGCTTTTATTTTTGACAAAAATCAAAATCATATAAGTGTGATTGAAACTTAGGGTGATGAAATTGAGTTTTGTAACACTTTTATACAATACTCACCTACAAAATCAATGGATCTAAATCATTTTCCCAACTTAAAATCTTTTCAGTGAAAGTAAGATATGAAGAAGGATATGAACCAGTCGATAGCTTTCGCACCAAATCATGGGTAACTCTTTCTCAGATTATGATTACAGTTCGAAAATATATTTAACATGTACAAGAATAGCTCACAATTGATTCGCCCAACACTCAATATTTATGCATCTTTTTCCATCAAAGGCATCCAAAAAAAAAATACACCTTTCACTTCGGAAAAATCATTCTATTTGCAATTTAATCCACAATTGTTTAGCAAGCCAAAGTTAAAAGGATACTCAGGCGAGGAGCATAACTCTTATAGTATCAACCAATGAAATGATCCTAAAAATAGAATGCTACAATGCAAAAATAAAGCAAAATAAAAAGTGTTGCAACACAACAAGAAAGGGATGATGCAATGATGTTGCAACACTCATTACAACACTACTTACATCACACACGAGTCAATTATTATAATTTCTATCCCAATAAAGTCCTTTATAAAATGAAGGAGGAAAAAACACTAAACCTCCCAAACTATGCGATTTTTGCATTTTACCATATAAACTAATTTCTTTTACACTTTACCATACTAACTATACAAGTTTGGCACTTTGCCATATAGCGGTCATCGCCCGGTGGAATATTCTCGAATATTCGGTACATGCCCTCCACGTGAGGGCAAAACCGTCTCTCGGCTAAAATTCAAACAGTAGTTACACTTTACCATATGAACTTTGTTAAGAATTTCACTTTGCCATACGAACTTTGCGCAATTTTCACTTTGTCATATCAATTTAAGAAAATTAAAAAAAATTTATGTGTATATACATTTATTTATCTTATTTAATACATAAAAATCACAAAAATAAGTTTAAACCATATTGTAAGCGAATCAAAATAGAATATTTAGCATATACAAAATTTACTTTTATATTATATATATTCTCGTATATATTACTTATTTTTGTTTTATCATTTTTTATTTTGTGCATACTAAAATTAAAAAAATACTAAATATATTATAATTATGATTACAATATTTATTTTCTTTTATTTTTATTTTTTTACAAAATTTTGATTTACCGAAGTACCAACCGAAATACCAAAAAAAAAGTATGGTAAAAGTTTGAGTCGAATTGATTATTTTGGTACAATATTCAGCACATGATGTACAACGGATTTTATGTTCAATTATGATTTTTGTTCGTTCACCAAATACCTATTGAGTTTAACCTCTACTTTGTAAGAGTTCGAGAGCAATGTAATATGGTAATCGACCAAAGTTGTTTTACAAGAAAAGCTTAGTCAAGCGTGTAATTATTTGAATTTCTGAAAAACAAAAATAATTCTTTAACACTATAATCAAGTTTTGAATATACAATTAAGAATTTAACTAAGAATTGAATGTACATAGCTAAAGCAAACATCACATGAGAAAATTGGGATGAAATCAATATAAGAAATGTCTAAACCTTAGAACAATTCAAAGATGTCTAAACCACCAAAAACAACTCGATATCAATGATATTTGTACCCACCTTAATCATAAACGTAAACCCTAAAATAATACCATTGATAGTATATTTTACTAAGGTAAATATATTTCCTTTTACGAATAAAATTTTAAAAAAAAAAAGATAAATAAATGTATATACACATAATTTTTTAATTTTCTTAAATTGATTTGGTAAAGTAAAAATTGTACAAAGTTCATATGGCAAAGTGAAATTCTTAACAAAGTTCGGATGGTAAAGTGTAACTACTTCTATTTGAATTTTACGCAAAGACGGTTTTGCCCTCACGTGGAGGGCACGTGCCGGAATATTCGGAGAATATTCCATCGACGATGACCGCTATAGGGCAAAATGCAAAACTTGTATAGTTTGTATGGTAAAGTGTAAAGAAAATTAGTTCATATGGTAAAGTGCAAAAAACCGCATAGTTTGGGGGGTTTAGTATTTTTTTTCCTCTAAAATGAAGTATGATATGTTTTATTCTAGAATATTAAACAAAATTCTTTAGAAAGTTTATAACATTTAAATTGTCACAGTATATAGTCATAAAATTCAGTTTATTCTCAAAATCATCCAACATTTGTTTGATATAAAACAATTGAGAACAACACCCATTAAAGAACTCAATTACAATATTAATTCAAAACTTTTTCATTAAGACTTCATTTTACATGCCCAAGTTCAAAAGGTAAAGTAAAATAAAAACATTCCAACTATATCATTGTAATTTACCTTTATCCTATCTCTTGTTTTCAGACTTGTTGAGGCCTTACCAAAAGTTTGGTTCATTTGAAGATTGCTCTAGTCTTTGGCAGAAGGTTCTTTTATGAATTCTTCAAGACTATCAAAATTATTCACATTCAATACTGATAATGTTATATCATCTTGAGCAACATGTGTAGATGTTGCTTTTGGTGTTGTAACACTGGGCGTAACACCTTCAGCACTAACTGTGTCTTTTTGATTTGCTTATGTCCAGAAACTGAGAATTTCTTCATCCAGGGTTGGGATGACAGTGGGGCGGGAATTCCGCGGGGATCCTCCCCGAATGGGGTAAGGATTCCCTGAAATGTTTCCCGGGGCGGGGATGGAGAACATTCACTATCAAAATACCAAGATTCAATAAAATTAGCTTTCAGAGAACTATGAGCAAAAAGACATGAAATATCACTTTTTCTAATCCGAATTCTCCTATTTAATTCATTTTTCAAATCAACCTTTACTCTAATAGAGTGTTGATGGTGATCTTTTCGATGTTGTAACACCCAGCCAACACTGAATTTGTTTTCATGTCATCACAAAGAGCCCTTTGATATTTAAAATATTCAGGTTTAATATGACCTGGGATTTGACAGAAATGACATGTAAGCACAAACCTTTTGGATTTAGGCTTTTGTCTTTTTGTCCAAAATTTCTTGGTCTCCAAATTTTGAGTCACTTTCTTTGGCAAATACAATTTTGGAGCTTTTATATATCATAGTCCCATCAACACCCTCGGATGATTCACCACCGGTATACCTTATACAAGCACGATCACCATTGTGTTGTACAGTTGAAAGTATTTCCTTTGAGTTCAGTTCTCCCACGGACTTCATGTAAGTCCAAGCGGCTACAATAATCTAGGGGGGTGAATATATTATCTCAATTTTCTCGGCTAAGCCCTCTTTTTCGAAACAAACAAGCCAAGACAAAAATAAAGGTGTGGAAAATAAATAACACGCGTTGATTTATAGAGGTTCAACCCACCTAGGGCCTAATCCTCTACCACCCCAGTATCTCCGGGATGTATTTAAAAAAAAAAGATTTTATTAGTTACCACAATTAATACAACATCACCTTACAACACCCCTTTGGAGATTACCACAATCTCACTTGAAGATTACCACAATCTTCAACGGCACCTTGTGAAGATTACCACAATCTTCCGACTTGAAGAATACCAAATTCTTCAACACCTCAAAGAGCACCACACTCTTCAATAAGAAGGTTACCACAATCTTCTTGCACCTAACACCTAGATCACCCAAGTGTGTACTTACCACAAGAACACTCACAAGGATATCTTGTGTTGAATGATGACCACAAAGATTCAAGATTACAACTCGATAATGAATAATGCAATTTTGAGTGCAAGTGTAATAAAAAAATAAAGCCTAGACCTCAAGATGTGAAAGTGTAAGACCTTAGGCTATTACAACAAGAATAATGAAAATGAAAGAACAAGTATTTGCTTGAGTGTATCTTGTTGTGTTGTATCTCAATTGGTTCACTTGTTGCTCCAAAACTTCCTCTATTTATAGGAGATGATTGATCATGGATAGACTCCTCTTGGGGATTGAAAATCTACAGAAAAATACAATTAAAATCAAGAATATAACTGTTAGAAATCAATCCCACAAATTAAGGAAGAACTGTCTGCTGTCAAAACGATAGGGCGATCGGTCGCGTAGAAATAGACGTTGAAAAAAAACACAAATTAACACAGGGCGACCGGTCGACGGGGGGTCTGATCGGTCGACCCTGTGTTGGACCGGTCCACCTGGTTGATTTTGAAAGACAGAGTGCAAATGCTTTGCATAGGCACCGGTCGACCGGTCGACGCCACCGGTCGGCCTCTAGGTCGACCGGTCAGCCTCTTGATTTTTGTGTTCGTCCCGTTTTCTGTTTTGAAAGGGATGCCCTATAGGGCGACCGGTCGAACACAATACAGAAGTGTTGTCCAATTTTTATCGAAAATAAACTTCAAGAAATACTCCGAAAGATTAGTAAAAATATTTTAAATCGATCGGGAGTATTTGGACAACATTTTGAAACATTGTTTTGGTGTAAAAACACTTTAAAACAAAATCATCAAAATCATGATAAAAACATTAATCAAACGATCTCCCCCTTTTTGATGATTACAAACCAAAATAATTTTAAGAAATTTTAAGAGGTCGATTTTGAAAGCAAAAACGAATTTTCCGGTAAAAGATAACTAGCCGTTTGAAGCAACAATTTTTCAAACAAAATAGCCACAAGGAAGGAGTAAAGATTTTCAAAATATTTTTGCAAAAACTCCCCTATCAACAAGCACATCAAGATGAGTAAAGAAGCAACCATACAAAAGCTAAAAGCTCAGCTTTTACAATATAACCAAAAAATCACAAGCTTAAAAGCTCCCCTTGTCAAAGACAACCATTAAACAAGTATTACAAGTCCAAGATATATCCAATGGACTAGTTTATATCCATAGCTTTTGGCTTTAAAAAGCCATAGCTTATAGCTTCTATTTTGAGCTTATTTTAGCTTCTTTGAGCTAATGAGCTTATAACCTATTTCTCCCCCTTTGGAATCATCAAAAAGAATGTTAGCACGATAAAAACATCATATTATCATATCAAAGTGCGCAATTTAACCGATTTATCGAGCTATTGATCATTAAGCTTAAAATTCCAAAAGCTAAGGGAATAATTGATCAAATGACTTGTAAAAGTTCGTAAAAGCTCATTTGATTTGCAAAACATGATCTCTATAAATATATAAGCCTTTTGAAATCGAGAGAATCATGTGGGTGATGAATTTTTCTTTGAAACATTTTATCAAACACTTGGCGGGCGTCAAATAATAAAGAAGATGTATATAGCCCTTTGTAAAAATAACCAAGCCAAAGTTTTTATCACCAAATGCAATAAAACATCATTCAACAATCAACATAAACATCTCATAATTACACGAATTTCATCAAAATATCAAGATATGAACATATTCTCAAAGGTTCAACCCAACTGAGATAAATCTATCCAACTAAGCAATATAAGAAAGACATTACAAATGCCACCAAACAAAAATTAAAGAAGCACTTTTACCATCAAGTACTTCATTAATAACCAACCTAAACATCAAACAATGCCATCATGCACAAATGAGAGTATTTTTACCATCAAATACTCCATCAAAACCATAGTCAACAAGAACCATAAGCAATCACTTGCTACTAGCACTCTTGCTAGTTCATTCCCTTAGAAAAACAAACAACCAATTTTCATTAGCAAGATAGGAGAAATAGTCAAGATAGTTCATTACAACATTTAAAGAAGAGACATGAAAATAAAGCATGATAGAACAATAAAGGCGTCACTCTTCATCGGAAGAGAAACAAGCGTTAGGGAGGAGGTCTTTGATGAACATCTTCAACTTTTCAACCGACTTCTTTAACTTAGAATTTTCTTGGCTTAAGGCCTCATAACGAGCATCATGATAGAGCCTTTGTTCGTCGAGTTGGGCTTGAGAAGATCCCCGAGAAGTTTGGGCACCGGTATTACCCTCCGGATTGCCTTGTTCTTCACCCGAAGCCAATCTTGCTGCTTCTTCATCATCAAAGATATCATCGGGATTTTGGGATGAAGAACCTTGGTATCTTCCTCTTGCCGTCTTTGTAGGGCGAATAGGCATACTATTACGTATTCGGACAATTTGCAAGATATTATCGATATCAAAGTCATCTTGAATAACCTCCGAATTAAATTCTGATGACGGTAATCCCGAATGCAAGAGAAGTTTGCAAATCCAATTTCCCATAGCAAACTTCTTAGTCCCCTGCATGATAGACTCAATGACGCATTGAATTAAAATTGCACCAAAATTGAGCAATTCCCTTTTTGCAATTTTGTATGTCAATAAGAAATCCATATTGCTTGGCAATTTCACAAATTTTCCACAAATGGAATAAGCTACAATTGTAGAAATAATTCTATGCTCAAGAGTCATAGACAACAACGAATACTTCGGCCACACATCCAAATAAGTCTTAATTTCTTCCAACAAGACACCAAACACATCATCATTCCAATGAGTGCAACCAAAGTAATCCCATCCTCCTTCCCGAACGTGCAACAATCGACTTATATCATCCGAAGTCCATCTAAAGTGACGACCTTTAACAAATGAATTCATAGCCACGAGTTTTCTTTTTGATCGTCATATTCAATCCATAAATTCGCATAAAAATATAATATCATACTATCATCATACAAAACGAATGGATGCTCCCATAAATACATCCATCCTTGATGCTCAAAAATCCCTTAATAGTCGGATATTCTCGAAAAAGTACCAAACCGACATGTCTTAGTACGGCCAATCGATTTATTGCCCAAGTCCAAATTATCAAAATAATATTCCACATATTTATTGACAAAATTAAACACATTTGCGGGACGGGAACTTGAGGAATAAGAGATTTCTTACTCTTGGCCCAATGGGCATTGTCGAGCGAGATAGTGCCGCGGAGCTCGGCCATTTTGGCCCGGGTAAGTTGGGAATTTGATTTTCATCATGTTCTTGAGCCACATTCCTTCGGGTAGCTCTAATTTCGCGTTGTTTGGCCTCGTCTTGGCGATTATTCGAAGTTTTCTCTTCGGCTCTTCTACGCATGGATTTTGGATTACGAATGGTAGAATCTCTTGGAGGTGCCATAGATATAAGATTCTTGCAAAATAAAGGAGATTAGCACCAAGAATTGAGAGATTTGATGAAGAATTGAAGATTTTAGGTTGAGAGAGGGAAGACAATCGCAAAGGGTTTTGGGGAATTTTTGGTCATTTTGAAAGAGAAAACAGACGGGTTTTAAAAACCAAAATTCAACAGGCGGCCGGTCGGTCGGTTTGTTCGGCCAGGCGACATGCGAGCGACGGTCGATCCCCTTGACTGTCCCCTGAATTTTCTCAAAGTTTTCAAAATTTAATTTTTCACCCCAAAAATTTAAAAACGTGCAAAAATGCAACCATAGACTATATCCAATATGTACGAACAAAGAATTATATAAGAGACTCGATTAAAAACACGATTGCGAGTGCCTTTTCAAAAAAAATAAAAAAATCCATTTAATGGCACTTAAGAAAGATACATTGAAATAGTTTGAAAAATAAGCACACAATAATACATCATGGAGAGATCGAGTTAGAAATAAAAGTAATACGAGTGAACGTACCTCGATAATTTATGCAACTCTTATGATGAAGATGAAGATATATATATATATATATCATACACAAATCTCAAACAATTCTTGCACAAAACGTAATGGTAAAAGTGTAGGCCAAAGCAATAATCTATGTCACAAGTATGATTATGCTATATAAATCCATAAGAGATATTAAAACACAATAGTCTTAGTAAATGCACAAGATTTTATAAAAACATCATGCAATGTCTCCTTTTCAAAAGATTTTAAGAACACAAATGTATAGAAGACCTTATTTTAAAATATTTTGAAAAATCATTTTGAAAGCAAAAAATACAAGCATACATAAAATATTGTGCGTATTTAAATGAGGAGATCTGATTTACCAATTACGCCATTTCCACGGGTTGTGTCTTTCCCATTGTTGGCGAATCTTCCTCTTTGAAAATCACTTTGTTGATGATAGCTTCTCCAATTGCTCTATTTCCAATGATTATGTCATTTCGTTGTTGATAGTGTCTTTCTCTTGGAAATTCATTTTGATTTTGTCTTCTCCTTTGATCAAAGGAAACAATCATTTGGTGTCTTCTTGGCGGTATGAATTTTCTTTGATTGTTATTCGCAGGTACCTAATATGACATTATTTTGTGGTACCCTCAAGTGTTTGGGTCCTTTGTGATTAGCTTTGAGACTTTTGGGTCTCCAACAATAATTATAGCTATTTCTAGCTCGACAAGAATTAGCCGTGTGACCCTTTTTACCGCAATAAAAGCAAGTAATAATTCTAGGAGCATAATGACCAACATGCTTAGAGACTTGATTCTTTTTCATATGATTAACAACATTAGGCTTATGATCAAGTCCTAATTTCAAATTATCACAACTATGAACATCAACAATTTTGGTCATTTTATCGGTACTCAAGTTTAATTTAAGTAAATCATTTTTCATGCAATTAATATCCTCAACAAGAGTACTATTTCCTTTTCAAGGATTCTAACCTTATCAAGTGTGGTGGTGTGAGCACATGATAGTGATTCATAGGAAGTAAATAAACTATCCTTATCATTTTTCAAACCATTGAATTCCTTTTTCAATTTTTTGTATTTAAAGAGTAAGCTTTGGAATTCATTTTGAAGCTCATCAAAATCATTTTGCAAATCACTATAATCATTGTGAAATTCATTATCATAAGAAGTAGAAGGTTTAAAGCGTACTTCGTTTTCTTCTTCGATACCCATAAGACATTGTTCGACTTCTTCATCGTCGGAAGTTGTAATAGGCTCATCCCATGTTGTTGGATTTGAGTTTGTATCCAATTGAGAAGTAGATGCTTTTGAATAGCTCATTTCATTTGCATGTACTTCATAGATAGCTTCTAGTTTTCTCCATACTTCATGTGCCCTCGAATTCCTACAATATGATCATATATCGAAGTGGTAAGTGAACAATAAAGAATATTAAGAGATTTACCGTTTAAGGAGATGATATTCTTCTCTTCATCATTGAGGTCCTTGAGGACTTTGGAGGTGTGAGGTGTTTCTTTCATTTGGATGGATTCTCCATTAATGACCGTGTTCCAAATATCGTACCCGCAACTTTGTAAATAGCATTCCATTCTTTCTTTCCAAAATGCATAATTTTTGGAGTCGACAGTGGTGGCTTGTTGGTGAAGGTGCGGTAAGGTTGACTTCATTCGTAGCCACCGATCGTTCCTCTTTACTCGCGACGTGGAGCGAGCTTGCCAAAGAGTTTGGCTTTGATACCACTTGTAAGTCCAATCGACTATGATAATCTAGAGGGGGTGAATAGATTATCTCCATTTTCTCGATTATGCCCTCTTTTTGAAACAAACAAGCCAAGACAAGAATTAAGGTGCGGGAAGTAAATAACACGCGTCAATTTATAGAGGTTCAACCCACCTAGGGCCTAATCCTCTACCACCCCAAGTATTTAGGGATGGATTTAAAAAAATTATTAATTACCACAATTAATACAACATCACCTTACAACACCCCTTTGGAGATTACCACAATCTCACTTGAAGATTACCACAATCTTCAACGGCACCTTGTGAAGATTACCACAATCTTCCGACTTGAAGAATAACAAATTCTTCAACACCTCAAAGAGCACCACACTCTTCAATAAGAAGGTTACCACAATCTTCTTTGACTAATACCTAGATCACCCAGTGTGTTCTTACCACAAGAACACTCACAAGGATATCTTGTGTTGAATGATGACCACAAAGATTCAAGATTACAACTCAATAATAAATAATACAATTTTGAGTGCAAGTGTAATCAAGAAATAAAGCTTATACCTCAAGATGTGAAAGTGTAAGACCTTAAGCTATTACAACAAGAATAATGAAAATGAAAGAACAAGTATTTGCTTGAGTGTATCTTGTTGTCTTTGTATCTCAATTAGTTCACTGTTGCTCCAAAACTTCCTCTATTTATAGGAGATGATTGATCATGGATAGGCTTCTCTTGGGGATTGAAAATCTCTGAGAAAAATACAATTAAAATCAAAAATATAGTTGTTAGAAATCAATCCCACAAATTAAGGAAGAATTTAATTTGTTGCTTTGTCAAAAACGATAGGCGATCGGTCGCGTAGAAATAGATGTTGAAAAGAAAACACAAATTAACACAGGCGGTCGACGGGAAGTCCGACCGGTCGACCATGTGTTGGACCGGTCCGCCCTAGTTGATTTTGAAAGAGAGAGCAAATGCTTTGCACAGCGTCGGCCGGTCGATGCCTGCCTGTCGATCTTTATGGGTCGACCGTCGGCCTCTTGATTTTTGTGTTTGCCCGTTTTTTGTTTCTAAAATCATCTTCAGGTACGGGATGTCCTATAGGGCGACCGGTCGAACACAATACAGAAGTGTTGTCCAATTTTTATCGAAAATAAACTTCAAGAAATACTTCGAAAGATTAGTAAAAACATTTTAAATCGATCGGGAGTATTTGGACAACATTTTGAAACATTGTTTTGGTGTAAAAACACTTTAAAATAAAATCATCAAAATCATGATAAAAACATTTATCAAACACTTCATGGTGTTTTCAAGTTGAGTTTTGACAACATCAATTTCTGTTTTTCTTTTAGCAGCAAGATTTTCAAATTTGATAACATCAATTTTAAGGACTTCCTTTTTTTTGGCCAAAACCGTCACTTGGTTTGGAAGATTTTTGTTTTTTTGTACACAATCAACCATTTATTGAATATTTCTTGATACATCTTTTGAATTTCATCATTGTTGGGTCCTTCACCATCACAATTGCTTTCATCGGAGTCTCCAACAAAGGAGTCCTCTGTTCCTGCAAAAAGAACCGAGTTCAGATGTGCTTCATTGTTAAACTCTGTTGACTCATGCCTATGTGGTGTTATAACACTGAGAACGACAGTGGAACTAGCACCATGCAGTTTGGTCAGATTCTCATGTTTCTATATAAATGAAGTGAGTGTCACATGATTGTTGATATTCTTCATTAATCCTTTTGACTTCCTTCTGATCCCTGATCACTCAAGGTGGCATTAAGTAATTTTTCCATCTTTTTCAAAGTGTTAGCACACTCAACTTAAATGTGTCCAAATCCACCACATTTTCTACATTGGATCCTTTTGTTTTTCTTTGAGGCTTTGTTTCTTTTATCATTTTGCTTCATAGATTTTACAAAAGGCAAAACTTTTAATAAAAAGAGTAAGTGACTCATTAAACTTATTGATTCTCTCAATTTATGGTTTCTTTCTAGAAAAAGAATAAGATTTGTCAATAAGTTGAAGACGCGAAACTAGGCTTCTATCACAAAATATGTCATTTTAGGAATAGATATAAACGAGAATCTCACTAATAAGGAATAGTGTCTAGCTCTTGATGCCAATTGATAGAATTTGTTGCCCTAATTTTTTTTATTAGCAATTTTTCAATTCAAAATCCTGGATATTCAAAAGCGGTGTTATAACATTAACATTTTAAGTGTTGTAATAGTTTCTCGTTCAGTTATGTTAATCAGTATTATAACACCTAACTAAAACACGCACAACACAAACATAAATAACACTAGGATTTTTAAACGTGCTTCGATTCTTCAATATTACTGCACAAAGTCACGCCCAAAGAGAAAATAATCCACTAATTAGAATTATTACAAATAAAATATATGGTTTTACAGAATTTAAAATTCCCTCTTTAAACAAAGACCATTCTTTGTATTAAAATAATTTCCAAGATGTTTTCTCCTTAAACTCAGCTCTGTTGGGATCCCTTCAACTCCAAACGCCTTTGGACACTCTGATAGACCTTCATCTTCTTTTCCCAAGGACTACTAGATTTCCTCCAACTCTAAACTCCTCCAAAGGATTGATGTGGTCATTTCCTGAGGACATTCACCTTCTTCTTTTAAAGAATGTATTGAGTAAAAGAACTCATCTCACTTTGAATCAGCTGAGTGGCACTATTTAGTTTCTTCACTTAGTTTTTTCAATGTTAGAGACTTATATATATAGTTGTCTTATGTCCAATCCCATTAAAATTGGGTTCGGAAGATCCTGCATGATCTTACCTTTCCTAATAAAATCAATTCAAAAAGATCAAATAGATAAATCATATGAATCAAATCAGATCAATTAAAGTCATTTAATTGTTGCAAATCAAAAATAAAAATATTTTTGATTCTTTCCTTATCCAAAAAGATATTATAAGATCTTATCCTTACCTAATCGAAACAAATTGAAAAGATTAATTAGCTATCATGATAAATTCGATTCAAATCAATTAAGATAACTAATCAAATATCTCAACAACTTAGTATTATGGAAACTTGTCAAAATAAACGACTAAACAACATGGTTCAAAATCTGTCCAGATTTAGTCACGTTGGTGTTGTAACACCCGTATACAATACTTCATGTAACACTTACCAATGTTGAACCGATTTACTAAAATTGTCAACTTCTAACATTAACAATTGTGTTTGAGGTCGACCTGAAATGTTGTTGATGCTTTGACTTATAAGAAAATAGATATTTCGGGTATTGGCTCTCTTAGTGCTCGATGTAAGAAAATTCTTCGCAATGAGGCAACTTTAAGAGTTACAATTGCAACCTCAAGGTCCTGAGCCCAAACATTGACTAACGCGGAGTGAGAGGTTGGAGTTGTCCTTCCTCCCCAGAGATTAGGACCATCCCTACGAAGGACAGATGTCCCATAGTCCGAAGAAAGTGTGAGGTCTGTGCCCACGGTGGTGTGGGGATACTCTGGGTCGACCAAAAAAAGGGGTAAATCTCACTTTATCTCCCTATACTCTCATTGAATATCACTTTACCCACTTGCACTTTCAATTATATCAATTAACCCTTGTACTATCAATTTGTATCACTTTACCCCCTTATACAATTTATATATCATTTAATCCTCCTATTATTTTATTAAATGACCTAATCGTCCCTACTATTATTATAATTTAACAATGGCATCAAATACATTTATTTTTTTAAAACTATTTGCTATTTATTAAAGGTAATATAGTTCCTACTAAATAACTATATTGCGGGTTATTTTCTGTAACTTAATATATTCATACATATGTTTTCAGGATAAATCTAAAAATTATGTATTATATTGTAAAATAATATTTTTTATTAAAAAAAGTAACCATGAAAACAACTTTTATTTTTTTCTATTTAGCATAGTTTTCATTAAAATACGGTTATTCAATCAATAACTGAAAAATTACTAATACTATTTAACATCTTTAATAAAATTTTATTATATATATCATATAATTTTAAGTTTGTGATGAACAATAAATTAAAAGTATAAACGTATTAGCTAATAGAAATATCATATTATGTATTAATTTAATAGGACTATATTAAAGTTAAATAATTAGCAACTAAATGTAAAATATATTAGATTTAATATTAACCCTTAATTAATCAAGTTGTGAAAATTAATTTAGAAAATAAGTACAAGTTTATTAATATTAAATGCTTTTAAAATAATTTTTTTATTTTAATAAAACAAATAGGTAAGGATAAAATGATCATTATTTTGAGTATATGAGTATAAAATAATATTATAAAAGAAAAAGGGGGTAAAGTGATATTTATTAAGAGTATAAGGGGGTAAAGTGATACAAATAAGAATACAAGGGGTAAAGTGATACTCAAGGAGAATATATGGGGGCAAAGTGAGATTTAACCAAAAAAAAAAAAAAAAGAAAAAGGCAACTTCGTGCAATTTGCTAGAAGGCGGGCAAATGGGAGTGCTCATGCTTTAACTAGGATCCACATTTTAATGCTAGCCCGACTGTTTGGGACTATGCTTCTAATTTCTTTTCTTCTACACTGGTTGATTATTTGTACCGATAATCATCATTATTAATATATTTATTATTTACCTTTTTTAAAAAAGAAGATTACATTATTTATGTACCTTGTGACTTTATTGTTATATCAATTCCCATTTGGAAATAGAAGTGAATTTGACATATTTTAATTTTTCGTGGGTTTTTTCTTGAAGTTTAAACAAAGAATTTTTTTAATAAGTCCACAGATTTTCGCTTCCCATATGTCATTAATAAGCTAATATCTCTGTATTCTATAGAGACGTCATATATTTTTACGCGATAAGACTACATTCATGTGTCGACGTGTCATAGGATAGTATTTTAAGCAGCCCAAAAAAAAATTACATTATAAATACGAAAAAAGAGAGACATGATTTTATAAAAACGCTTGTATGGTTATGGTTATGTTTTTAGTGACTATTATTTAGTTTAGTGTTGGAAAATAAATTTTCAAAATTTATTGGTTTTCGTGTAAAAACCTGGAATTATGTTTGGATGAGTGAATGAGAATGAGTTTAATGTAGGTTTGGAAATGAGATTATGTTTGGTTAAGTAGTTTTGAAATAGTATTTTTGTATATAATAATTTAAAAAATTGATAGTGGTGGAATATTTTAATTGAATATATAATATTATATTTGTAAGATTGTAGGCTAGTGGGTCCCATTAGATATATATAGTAGTATTTTAAGTAGATAAAGTTGGTAATGGGAGGGTACCACATATATAATTGGGTTAAAAAATAAGAATAGTGATTGATAAGTGATGTAGGGTAGTGTATAGGGTTGAGAATTGAAATTGTAGGTTTGAGATGATGTTTTATGTGAAAAGTGGAAAATGGAAATGATGATTTCCATTGGAAATTTCAAGAAACAAACGTGATTCCATTTCTATGAATAGTTGGAAATTGGAAATGTGGCTTTAAAATAAACAAACAACGCCAAAATTTTTCAAGTTTGGGTTTGTCAAAATTACGATGTACTGGTATTTATTTATTTGTTAGTCTTTTAGAGCAAAAATAGTACTATGAAGTATTGTGGGGTTTATTCAGTGCTCGAGATTTGTTGGGCTTTGACCCATTATGGTGGGGCCATTCTGTACCTTGCCAGCAAGTTCCTGGCCTGTTATAAGCTGTCCAAACCGAGTTGCTGTCTCTCTTTTCTTCTTTGGTTTATATTCATAACTTTCTTTAAAATTTGGTGGGGGTGAGGGAAGATATTTTCGATACTAAACATCGTTTTTTAATGGTCGAAAAAATATCAAATATATTCATTATAAGTTAATAAATTGGTCCATCCACCAAATTATTCGACAACCATAGTTCAGGCTAATTTGGTATTTAATGGAAATTATTTGTTTGCCCGCAAAGAGAAATAAGCAAGGGAAAGTACTTGGGAAAATCATTTAATCTGATCAGTTATTTTAATTTAATATTTCATTTGTATTTTATATATGTTACGCATTTGTTTTTTGGCAAAATATATAATTAACATACACGTGGCATGTGACAAACATTAGACATTGGCTCAAAAGTTAAAGTCCACAAGCCCATAGGAAGGCGGATGAGTACTCCAGCCACAATTAAATCAGAAAGCCTAATGATCCACGCCATATCAAATTGAAATCCGCCGAAAATCAGATATAAAGTTGTGATTGGATACATTTCATTCTGTTTATTTTCATTTATTAATGTATAGTTGCTTTTGAAAATTTGTGGAATTTTCTTGAGAGTAGGATTGGATATAGGATGAAATTCTGATTATAATAATTGATGTGATGATTTTTTAGGAAGACAATTATTGGATTGTACTGATGATTTGAACAATAAAAAATAGTGAATAGTGTATTTATAATATGGTTGTGTAATAATAATAATTTACAGTGATGTTTTTTTTCATAAAATATTAATTTAACGTGATTTATGATTAGAAAAGTTAGAATGAGTGGATAGTAATTGGTGACTGGAAAAAAATTAGAATGAGTAAGTAGTGTATTTTCTAAGGAAAAAAATACAAGCAATCTTATGTTAGATGAGAAAAATATTTGAGATATTTTTTTTGCAAAATTCTTATACAACCAATCGGCAATCGCTGCCTTGATATTCCAACTTTCAGGTACATGTGTCCTTTTGCAATTTCGGTTCATTATGCAATATTTCTTATTATGTTTTGACTAGTGTTCCATGCAAAAAAATAAAATAAATATATACATATAATAAAATGTTAAAAAGTTCAAGACATTAAGCTTTCCCATAAAAATAAAAATAAAAAATTTGAAAAAACGAATTGATCGTTTTGACCTGTTTTGATTAATTTGATAGATTTTGATTGATTTTAACAAAAAAATAAAAAAATAAGAGTAATTGAATAGTATTGATCTTATCAAGTTCTAAGAACACGGGAATCGGGATGGACACTTGCATTAGGTGAAAAGCGACAAAAACAATAAATATCGGTTGGTAGCATGTAGTACAATTAAGATGGCTACTTAAATACTTGATAAATTCTACACAGATAACTAATTAGTACATCATTCATCTTCAACAGTATAAGAAGAAATGAATCTGGAAATGATATATATACCTAGTTAAGCATGTATACATAAAGTATAGGGATTATAAAAACACACCAGAAATTTGGACTAATTACAAAAAAGCACACGGAGTAGAAGGGTTACAGCGAATGAGGTGACTCCATCTTATGGCGGAACTCACTAAAGCATGTTCAATTACTTTCAGTTTGTGGATCTCCATAAGCCACATATACTAAGTCTTGTGGAGTTTGTGGTGGTTATTGTTGGAAAAAATCGATTTTGTTAAGCCGAAATTCTAAGTGTGGGAACTCGTTAATTTTGGAAACGAGTGGTGCAATTATTTTCACAAAACTATTTATGGGTGAGTGAGAAATCGATCACAAATGATACACTTGAAAGATATATTTGTGGGAAATGTATCCAACATATGTGGAATGTTGGTGATTGATCAAATCAGGTGTTTGGTAAGTTGCTTGATTTTATCCGTTAAATAGGCAACTTTGACTCAAATCACCAATTTATGGTAACAAGATTGATTGCATCAAATCATTCCTAAACCGATTGAGGCACAATTGGAAGGTTTGACTTGGCAAAAATCAATCTAAAATAGGAAGGATTTGATTGAGGATTTTTGGGCATTATTGAGTCCAAAATCATTGGGGCTTTCCTTTGGAGGATTCCCTATGATTTCCCTATATCTTGGAGCCCCCTTTGGTGGATTTTTGTGCATCATACATCACAAACACGGAAGAAATTCGTGCATTCATATTCACAATCTGTCACTCAAAAATGCATTACCCCGGAAGTGTTACGTAGAAGTGTGGCGTCACCTCGGGCCTCACTTATCTCGATTCGCGGGTAGAAGGATTTGTGGTGCTCCTATCCTTTATCAAAGTCGTTGTATTTTGGGAGACTCGTTGCCTACAACCGTGAGCATCGTAACGGGGCAACAAGAGTCTTAAAGAAAGAGTTCGCTCTCCTCGACTTGCTTTACTGCTTTCTTTTCGCTTTGTTTGTAATAGACGATTGTTAGTTCAAATTATCCCCCGTTGTATCCCTCTGAATTTTGGTTGTATCCCAACAATTTTAAGACTCTTGTTTGTAATTTAAACTGATGGCATCTTCAAGCAACGCGATGACCATCGATTCTGTAGGTGTGGCCTCGGGTGTGACAACACCTCCGACAACACATGTTTCTGTTGTCCCTGCTTTTGGTGTGACCACACCTTCTGCCACACCTCTGCCAACACCTGTTCTTGCTTCTGTTTCGATGACTTTGGGGGGTGTGACCACACCTTCTGTCACACCTCTGTTTCCGAACGTTCCAGTGGCTCTTGGAAGTGTTCAAAAGACCGCTGGATATGCTCCAGTGTCGTGGAGAGGTGTGACCACACCTTCCGGCACACCCTAGATTTACGATGTTCGGTGAGTGTGGCCTTCGGTGTGACCACACCTGTGGCCTCACTTCAGGCTTCACATGGTTCTGCCTCTGCCGTAGGTGTTACATCAGTGTTGGCAACACCTTCGATCACACCTGTTCGGCGATCGTGGCCCATGCCGAAAGGCGAGAAAAGTTTACGGGCTCAATTTTAACACGTGGCAAAGCAAAAGATGTTCTTTTATATGACAACCCTAAGTTTGGTGAGGTTCCTTAAAGAGGACCCTCCTGTTGTTGCCCCAGACGATACCATGGATCGTAGGGCGCCCTTGATGCATGGGGTCAAGGGGACTACTTGTGCAAGCATTACATCCTTAACGGGTTGGATAATGCATTGTATAGTGTGTATGCCTCGTCAAAGGTATGCGCCAAGGGATGTGGATCTCGTTGGATAAAAGGTACGAGCAGAGGATGCCGGAACCAAGAGGTTCATTGTCGGCAAGTTCTTGGAGTATGTGATGGTTGACACCAAGACTGTTATGAGTCAACTCCAAGAATTGCAATTGATTTTGCACAGCATCCATGCTGAAGGGATGCAGTTGTGTGAAACCTTCCAAGTGGCTGCAATTATTGAAAAGTTGCCGCCTAGTTGGAGGGATTTCAAAAACTATCTCAAGCATAAGAGGAAGCAAATGGGCTTGGAGGATTTGATTGTGAAATTGCGCATTGAAGAAGACAATAGACAATCAAATGCCAAGCATGAAAAGACCTTGAAGGAAACTTGGTACACCTTTAAAAGAGATTATTTAAGATGAATGTAATAGTTGTGTTGCTTCGCCCTCTACTATGATTGAGTTGTGATTTATGGCATGTTAGACTTTGCATGTTAACATGAATGCCATAAAGAAATTGGTGAATATGAAATTATTACCAAATATTAAACTGGACTCACAATATAAACGTGGAATTTTATGTTGTGATACTGCGATAGCCAAATAGCTATGGGCAGGGCACAAAGTGCCAACTTGAGTGCTATGACATCTTGGGTGTCATAACACGTAGCTAAACATGTCAATGAAGGCATGAATAAATCTAAATGCCCTTGTGAGAGGTATATGATTTAGCGTCCCCTTGTGAGGGAGCACATGGCCAGTTAACTCTACCCAAAATTTGGTGAATGGATGCAACTGAGTCCTTTAGCCCTTCCAGGAAATTCTTTGAAATTTTGCCTAGGCAATTGGATTATTTTTCAGTTGCCGATCCAATCACGGTTGAACTTGTGAGAAATAACAATTGTTTAATTGATAATTCTCAAAGTTGACATTGTTGCACAATGCGGGGTGGATGAGTTATGCCACAAATGTGGGGGTGGTTGGTAAATATAAATTTACCTCAATCTTGACAAAGATTGACCCCAATGACTATGGAGTCAAAGAAATATAAGTTTCTTTGAGAGGTATCCTTAGAAATGAGGATGTGGGTCAATTGGCATTAACAATGCTAGTTGATAGCTAACAGGGTCACCTGTGATTTCTTTTATAGATGTGCATCTTTTAGTGTACTCTTGAGTGTTGCAATATTGCACACATTGAGGTACCAAAAAAGGTGCATAAAAATGCCTTAAAGGCTAACCTTATCAAGGTAGACCTTAACGGGTTGTTGTACCCGAATTTGTTGGGAACATATACAACAATTAAGTCATTGAATGAATAATGACAAGTTTGACAAATGATAAAGTCAAATGAATATCTCTCTAAAAAGAGATAACATATTGAGAATAGTCTGTATGAGCTTAATGTGTTATAAAGCCACATTGACATTGAAGGGCTTGAAAGTCCACCGGTGGCACTTATGTCAATTGAAGTGGTTACACATGCTCAGAAACTATGTGCTCAAATATGTAAAGAAATTGATCTCAATCATGCGCGCAAATTTGATTGAAGTGGAGATCAATTGTTAAGTGCTAGAGGGAATTGGTGTAAAATCCACAACATAAAGAACAGTTTCTAGTGGAAACCCAACCATGATGACTGGAGATCCCAAGAACTTGGTTCAATGGGAAAACTAAACTTTAAACTGTTCAGTCATTGCACTTGGTGCTTAGCTTTAAGCTAACCATATTCCCTAGAGAGCACCACCAAGTGATTGAACCTGCTGACTGTGGTGAGGTTAAGTCCTATAGACTTTTAATGACGTCCTATACCTAATAAGGTGGGGTATTGCAGTGGTACCCGATAGGCAAGGTCACCTATGTAAGTGTGAGGACGGGACGCCTCAATGAAACACTTATGAATCCCAAGTGTGATCCATGGCCAAAACGGACACAAATGAGAGAACTTCGAGATAAGCGAAGTGTTGTTGTGTAAAATACCGTTGTCTTGGTATATTCGTAAGCGGAGTAGTTCAAGGCATCGTGTCCACTAAATGGATATATCCGATAGTATCTTATTAAGGAAGGTTCAAAGCCACAAGCTACCTATCCTGATGCAACAACGTTTCCAGGGGCTGAGTGATCGAGCGCATGCATTCATGCATCGTTTCCACTCATGTGGGGGATTGTTGGAAAAAATCGGTTTTGTTAAGCCGAAATTCTAAGTGTGGGAACTCGTTAATTTTGGAAACGAGTGGTGCAATTATTTTCACAAAACCATTTATGGGTGAGTGAGAAATCGATGCACAAATGGTACACTTGGAAAGATATATTTGTGGGAAATGTATCCAACATATGTGGAATGTTGGTAGATTGATCAAATCCGGTGTTTGGTAAGTTGCTTGATTTTATCCGTTAAATAGGCAACTTTGACTCAAATCACCAATTTATGGTAACAAGATTGATTGCATCAAATCATTCCTAAACCGATTGAGGCCATAATTGGAAGGTTTGACTTGGCAAAAATCAATCTAAAATAAGAAGGATTTGATTGAGGATTTTTGGGCATTATTGAGTCCAAAATCATTGGGGCTTTTCTTTGGAGGATTCCCTATGATTTCCCTATATATTGGAGCCCCCTTTCAGTGGATTTTCGTGCATCATACATCACAAACACAGAGCAAATTCATGCATTCATATTCACATCTGTCACTCAAAAAAATCTGCATTACCCGGAAGTGTTACGTAAAAGTGTGGCGTCACCTCGGCCATCACTTATCTCAGTTCGCCGAGTAGAAGGATTTGTGGTGCTCCTATCCTTTACCAAAGTCGTTGTATCTTGGGAGACTCGTTGCCTACAACCGTGAGCATCGTAACGGGGCAATAAGAGTCTTAAAGAAAGAGTTCGCTCTTCGACTTGCTTCTTTTCGCTTTTCTTTTTGCTTTGTTTGTAATAGAGGATTGTTAGTTCAAATTATCCCCGTTGTATCCCCTCTGAATTTTGGTTGTATCCCAACTATTTGATTATAGGCATGGTGTCAATATTTGTAATGTCATTCTTGAGCGATCGGTTGATGGATAGACACACGGGTTAATGTTATTCAAGTATTCCAACAACGACCAAGGAATGAGTTGGTTGGCGGAACCACCCCAATTTTTGTTGAACAAACTCTACATCGCAAGTTCAATTGTCCCGGGGAACCACCATGAGCCACATTAGAATAGAGCTTGAATTCTTTACATTAGGTATCGACCACGCTTATAAAACTCGACCTTGCCAAGAAATATTACACAAGCTATCAAATAAATTATTACAATGCTTTACCTATGGGGTTTGGGATTAGGGATTATAAGCCTTCTAATAATAAGCCGAAAATTACAAGTTGTAGTAACACTTAAAAGCTCACGAGCGACCACTTGCTCCATTCAAGAGTTGCACTAAAAACGAAGAAAAAAAAAGAGCTGAAAATTTTTCAAAGCGTAAACTATACAGGAAAGAAATCACCGAGTTTTGGTTGACAAAACTTATTCAAGCTCCTTCAACAGCGTCGAAACGAGCTCCCAAACCCGCGTTTGAAATGGACAGCTCCGGGACAAAGGTACGACTCAAAAAACTGAAGAATCCCCAACCAATGTTCAAGAAAACTAAGGATTGGACCAAAAAAGGGCATCCCATAAAGAGATACCTAAGCACCACGCCTCCAAAGACTCCCACCACCTCGGACCGCCACCCGAAAAGAACCAGAAAACCAGAGACACCGCACACAAATTCTGGGACGTACAACACAAAGCAGAGTACACCACTCACACAGCTCATTTGAGTGAAGAGCTCACAACGATTCACTAAGAAAAACCAGAGCAAAAATCGGAGGAGAAGATAAAGAGAGAGAGAGAGAGATCTAGGAATCCCGCCACTGAAAAATCCGAGAGTGAGAGATAAAAAATGTATCGTCCAAGTTTTAGGGTTTCATTTAGAGGGGTTTTTAATAAGGGAATTTAAAGGCTTTGATCAAAACCCTCAAATGAACGGTCCAGATAAAGTGTTAAGGATCCACGGTTCTCAAAGCGGGCAAAGTGCGGGAGAGAGAGTGGTGGGTCGGTTGTTGTGGGATGGTTTTCTCTTTGGGGTTTGGAGATGAGTATAAATGGGCCACAACTAAACAAGAGTATTGGGCCACAAAAAATAACATTCTCCATTTGGCCAAATGTCGGTTTAACAAAAAACACAGGGGTCACAAAACACAGTTATCATCATCGCCGATTTTTTTTCTTTTCTTTCACTTATTGCACACATAGTGCTATATGACAAAGACTTGGGTTAGACCATCTAACGGGTCTTTTCCGTTAGACGGATCCAACCCGACCCTGGTTTTCTTATAATTTTATGCACCAGTTATATTTTTGCAATATTCTGGAGCAGTGTCATAGGATCTTCGGTCCAGTGGCATTTTTGTAATATTAGGGGTCTTTAAAAATATTAATTTTTTCTCTGAAAAGTATTAGTAGTATATCTGAAAAGTATTAGTAGTCTAAAAAGTATTAGTAATCCCTTGAACAATATTAGGCAGTGAAGTAATATTAGCCAACCCTCAAAAGTATTAGTTTTCCCTTGAAAAGTATTAGCAATTTCCTCGAAAAGTATTAGTAATCCACTGGAAAAGTATTAGTAACCCCTTGAACAGTTTTTTTTTGTAATCCTTATGAAAAGTATTGGTTTTTTCTTGCAAAAGTATTAATATTCCCCTTAAACATATTAATAATCTTATTGAAAATTATTAGATTTTTTGATTAAAGGTATTTATTATTTCTCTTGAAAAAGTATTAGTAGTCCTCCCAAAAAATATTAGTATCCCTCATTAAAAGTATTACCAGCGGTCAGCGGATGTTGTTATTGTGGTGTTAGTGGTTGTACGGGTCAATAGGAGGATTGACCGTGGGTCAGGTATTTGGATATGTCTAACAAATTAGATCTGTTAGACGGTCTGACTGGAGATTAGCTCAGAGTGGTTATAACAAGCACACAACAAGTTATAACCAGAAAACCAACAAGTTCAGTATATGTTCAATCACCTGAATCAAAATTCAGAATTTTAAGACGAGACAGAAATTTACTAACAGGAAAACACTTAGTTCCCATATCTGCAGGGTTAAATTCAGACGGAATCTTTTCAAGACGGACTATACCTTTCGCAACAACATAACGAATATAATGAAATCTAACATCAGTATGTTTCGTCCTAGCATAAAAAACAGGATTTTTACATAGTTGAATCCCAGATTGACCATCAGAAAAAACAACAACATCACCTCTAAGAAAACCAATTTCAGATATTAATCCTTTTAACCAAATAGCTTCTTTTAAGGCCCCAGTTACAACGTATTCTGATTCAGTTGTAGACAAAGCAATAATATATTGTAATTGAGATTTCTAGCTCACACAAGAACCACACAAAATGAAAACATATGATATTGTTGATTTCCTATTATTTCTATCATTAGCATAATTGGAATCAACATAAACCTTTAATTTAACTACTTCAGTAGATTTAGTAATTTTCAAGCCAAATTTCACAGAATACTTTAAGTACCTTAACAACCATTTCAACGCATTCCAATGAGGCGTACCAGGATCAGACATATAACAACTCAAACAGCTCACAGCATACACAATATCTGGCCTAGTACTAACCATCAAATACATAATAGATCCAATAACATTTGAATAAGGCACATTTTTCATAACATTCACTTCACGTTCAATTTTAGGAGACTACTCTTTACTTAACAGAAAATGACCAGCTAAAGGCACATTAACAGGTCTGGAGTCAGCCATAGAAAATTTACTCAAAACCTTCTCAACATAAGAAATTTGATTTAGAAAAATCGTAGAATTTTTTCTATCTCTAACAATGTTCATGCCAAGAATCTTTTGTGCATCTCCTAGATATTTCATGTCAAATTTGGTACTTAGACAATTTTTAACATGTTCAACAATGTTTATGCATGAACTAATCAGAACACGTCATTCATATAGATTAACAAGAAAACAGGAACTTTTGCATCTTCTTTAAAATTCTAACAATGATCATAAAAACTTCTTTTAAATTTTAAAAAAAGCATGCACTTATCAAATTTTTGTTCCATTGTCTAGGAGATTGTTTTAAACCATAAAGTGATTTCTTAAGCAAACAAACAAAATCAGGATTCCTTTTGTCAACAAAACCAATAGGTTGTCGCATACAAGTTTTTACATCCAAATCACCATGCAAAAGAACGATTTTGACATCCATTTGTTTTAATTCCCAATTAAACTGAGCACATAAAGCAAGCATAATTCGGACATTAGGGAACTTCACAACATTAGCAAAGATTTATGTATAATTTATCCCCTCTTTTTGAGTAAATCCTTTAGCCATTAACCTAGATTTTGATCTAAGAGATTCACATTCATTCTTAATCTTAAAAAACCATTTGTAGTCCACAACAAAGCAATTTCCAAGTTTAGGCACAAGAATCCAAGTATTGTTAACATGCAAAGAATTCATTTTCTCATTCTTATCATTTAACTACTCAGCAGAATTTGCAAATTTTAAAGTTTCTTCATAAGATTTAGGCTCAGAATTATCAATAGATTCAAACACACTAAAAACAAATAAAGTCATATGAAATTCATCAAACCTAGTAGGTTGCTTAGTGTATCTTCTAGCCCTATCTCTAGCAACTCGACAGTCATGCAAGTTTTCAATTTCGGGTTCATTTTCATCAACTAACTCATCATGCACAACAACATCATCAAGATTTTTAGGCAAATCAGGTTCATTTTCAGGCATATTTTCATGCATAACAGTATCAGAAAACATTTTCAAACCAGGAACATGTTCTACCTTATTAGGTGTAGTATTTTCAGAATTAGACATAGGCACAGATAAGCAAGGCATTTCAGATTCATTAAATATCACATCCCTAATAATTAACACTTTAAAACCAGGTTCAGATTTTAACTACAGCCTATAACCCTTAATACCTTAGGTAACCAAGAAAAACACATTTAACAACACTAGGTTCAAGTTTATCATGTTTTTTATGAGCAAAGGCAGAACATCCAAACACTTTCAAGTTAAAAAATCAATTTCCATACCAGGAAACACATATTCAGGTATTTTACCACCTAAAGGCACATAAGGGGATCGATTTATGACATAAACTTTTTTCAAAGTCCAGAACAAACAAGCATACTTCTCGCCATTTCAAGTAAAGTTCTATTCATTCTTTCCGCTACACCATGTTGTTGTGATGTATACGGGACTGTTTTATGCCTTTTAATACCAGATTCAACACACAAGTTATCAAACAACTGATTACAAAATTCAACTCCATTATTAGTTCCAAGGATTTTAATTTTCTTTCCTGTTTGATTTTCAATTAAAGTTTTCCATTGTTTAAACACATCAAACACATCAAATTTGTTTTTCAACAAAAACACCCAAACTTTTCTTGAAAAATCATCAATAACAGATAAAAAAACCTAGAACCACCATGAGTAGTAATACTCGCAAGACACCACATATCGGCATGCAAATACTCAAGAATCTAATCAGTCAGATTTGTTAGGGGGAGGAAAATAGGAAATTTAACTCTAAATTGTTTACCAAGAACACAAGACTCACAAAACGGCATACAAGATAGTTTATCTTTTCTAAAATAGCAATTTTTATGCAAGATTTCAAGACCTTTAGCACTCATATGACCCAGACGTTTATGCCATAAATCAATTTTGTCATTTTTAGCAGCATTAACAACATTCACAGAATTTTGCATGTAAGATTCAGGTTCAGCAATGCAAACATACAAATTTCTCTTTTTAACAGCTTTGAAAATTACCAAATTTCCCTTGAAAATTTTCATTAATCTTTTTCCCCATTTACCCTCTAACCCATCATCTTCAAGAGCAGACAAGAAATCAGATTGTTACACAAATCAGGTGCATGCCTCACATTTTTCAAGGTCAAAACATAACCAAATTCAAATTTTAAACAAACATCATCAATTCCAACAACATTACATTGTTTCTGATTAGTCATTGACACAGAGTCATGCAATACTTATTTGTAATTAGAAAACAACCTTTTAAATTGTGACATTTGAAAAGTGCAAGAAGAATCAACAAGCCATTCAGTTTCACATGCAAAATTTGAATGCACATAATTCACAGAAGCACAATTTTCATAAACCATAAAGACATCACCCATGTTTTCACTAGTAGAAGCCATATTAGCATGATCATTTGGTTGGTGATTTTTAAAATTCTGATTACCTCTTTTATTAGGGCACCCCTTAACATAATGACCATGTTCACCACATTCATAACACTTCCGATTTTTAGGCCTAAGACCTAGACTTACTCTTTCTCTTTTCTTAGAAAATTTCTGGTTTTGGTTATTACCATCTTTATGCTGGTTATTAATCATGTTTTGAGAACGTCCCATCACATGCATAACCTCCCCAGAATTTTACCTAGAACTTCTATTGACTTTTAAATCCAATTCCTTGTTTTTAAGGCCATTAACAACAATGTCAAGTGTGATTGTGTCCCTACCATACTTAATAACAAATTTAACATCACTATAAGACTCGTGAATAGCATTTAAAAGCACAATTAAAGTATAATCATCAAACATTTTATCACCAGCCAATTTTATAACTTGAATCAATTTGGTAAACACATCCAAATTTTCATCCACATCATTGTTCAAATCAAGTTTAAAAATGAAAAACTTTTCCAGCAAAAATAGCTTACTAGGCAAAGAAGTTTCAGTATACAATTTTTCTAACTTATCTCATAAAGCTTTTGTAGAATCAAGCATACCAAATTTTCTAGGCAAAGAGCCAGAAAGATTTAGAATAATAGAAGAACAAGCATACTCATCAATTTCAACTTTCTTTTCAGCAGTATATTTTTCACCATAAGAACCAGTCACAGTTTTATAAACTTTTTGCTGAATTAAAATTCCTTTCATTTTCTGTTGCCATATCGAAAAATCACTTTTCCATTAAATGGTTCAAGATTATAACCAGACATAGTCATTTTCATAAACACAACAGTTTTTAGAAAACAAAAGGCACACAAAATAGGTTATAAATGATACGTGTAAAATATACGTGCATTTGAGGGTTTAAAATGATATATAATTGATGCATTTGCACGCATATTTACTATTAGTTTCCTTAAAAGGGCATGATACTGTGTATTCTTGTAATTTTTACAGGAAACGGAGCTTAAAACGAAGAAATATCAGTTGGAATGCCCGATTAAGATTGACGAATGCAAAGAAAAGATAAAAACGACGAAGAAAATGGAAAAAAAAAATTCACACGGCCGGACCGTGTGGTGTCACACGGCCGTGTGAAAATACCGGTGTGAAACCACACAACCATGTAAAATTGGGCAAAACAAGGGACGGAACCAGGGCCACACAGGACAGACCGTGTGATCCCACACGGGCATGTGGGAAAGGGTATCGAACCGCACCACAAGCCCGTGTAAGATCACACAACTATGTGGGGAAGGCCGCCGTGTGGGACTCTGCCACGATGCATTTTTCGGAGTTCTCTTCTCGTTCCAACTCTACAAGTGATCTCTCCAAGCATCTATAAAAGGGACCCGAGACTTGCACGAAAATATATCACTTGATACAGGGAAAACACATCAAATTACACAGGAACGCAAGAATCGAAGATCTTTTGAGAGAAGAAGGCTAGGTCGCGAAGAACACCACAAGACTTTCACATCTACGGGAGCACAAGAGCTTCGAAGGCTTAGAAGGAGAATCCATCCTGACAAGAAGGGATTTTCTTTCTATGTCTAAGATCTCTTGTCTGTGCTTAAATGTCATAATGTTGATTCGAATTTGTCTATGAGTTTATAATCAATGTTTGACATATCTTTCGGATCTTAGGGGCATAATCGAAACTGTTGATTCATGTTAAATATGATTATTTGTTTTCTTAATTAATTCATGCTTTCTATTTTATGAATTCGAGTGCTTATTCTTAATGGCTTTTCATCTGATCAATAATTAGCATGTCATATTTGTTAGTGCGAAATTTGGAAGAGGAGTTCTAACAAAGACGGAAATCAATTTAGACATAAACGGGTGTATCGAGTCAGGAGACCTACAACTGTTTGTGGGGAGTCATTCAATTCATAGATCTTTTGGGAGTTAATAATAGTTGTATCGAGTCGGGAGACCTACAATTGTTATTATCTACTTCTTATGTGCCGCCCGGGAGGGGGAATAGACTAACTTAGGAATTAAACCAATAGAATTGCATGAATTTGTTTTTAAAACTTTACTTGCATTTAATATTGAAGAAACATGTTAAGATTATGTGCCTAAGGTTGCTCATGTAGTTGTTGAAAATACTTGTGGAGTTCGCAAATTTATTTATTTTTCCTTTTAATTTTCAATTTTTATATAAACTCAATATCCGTCGCTTCAATAAAATTGGAATGCGATGTTATTATAGCCAAAGTGTTTCACATATCAATCCCTGAGGAATACGATCTTGCTTGCCATTATTCTAAAAACTACACTGTACACTTGCAGTTGTAAGATCCAAATATTTTTGGCGCCGTTGCCGGGGATTGATTAGATTCTACTTAGATATAGTAATAAGTAGTCCAATCTTAATTGAGGCATTTTTTATGTAAATATTTTTTTCTCTTTTCGATTTTTTTTTATTTTTCTCTTCTTCGTTTATAACATCGTTTTTGTTGAATGCGGGACTAGAATCTTTGGAGATACAAGTAGTCCAAATCGCAACTGCAATGGGAGGCCAACATCAAAAGGGCAAATTCCCAAGAGATACTGAACTTAATCTGAGAAAACAATGCAACATCAAAAGGGAAAAGTTTATTAATAGATATCAAACTATTACAACCTTTACATTGAAGAGCACTAAACTTTTATTACAACAACACCTATGAATATTACCACAATCTTCCACCTCTAAGAGCACCAAACTCTTCAACACGAAAAGCACCAACCTTTTCAATCAAATCAACCAAACGTGTTCTTGCCTAAAGAACACTAATAAGGATTTCTTGTTTTGGATGATGTTACAAATACAATCAAGATTACACTTTAAATGAAATATTACAACTCAAAAGTGCAAGTGTAATCAAGAAGGCAAGCCTAATAAGCAAGATGTGAAAGTGATAAGCTTAGGCTAATACAACAAGAATGTTGAAAGTGAACAACAAAATATTTGCAGAGAATTTTCTTGTTGTGTTGTATTGTGTTGTCTTGTTGAGTTGCTTCAAGCCTTCAACTATTTATTGCAGAGCTCTTGGATTTGAATCCCAGCAATAGGCTCCTCCTTGGAGATTGAAATTTGTAAACAATTGCACATTAAATGGAGAATATAGCTGCTAGAAATCAATCCCACAATTTCATGAAAAGCTGTCTGCTATGCAACGGATAGTTTGCTGATAAAACCTTAGGTCGACTCGTCGACCTGTAATATGAAAAATACATTTAAAAATAAAATACGCTTGAAAATCAAGTCCTTGGACCGTGTTAGGAAATTTATTGTTTAGATTTTGATGAATGCCATGTAAAACTTAGAATAGAAAGTTGGCACCCCAATTCATTTGTAAAATGCATTGTAATAAATAGAGTTTGAGTTAAGTCGGCGCCCTACGCCCTAACATGCAAGAAGACAAATGAAGACTAGAAGGAAGACTCATTCGTGCGAGGCAATTTGAGTATGGCAAAGAAGAGTAGACGGGAACTCTCTTTGAAGAAGCGGTGAGATGCGGTGAGTGGAGTATCGTCAAGTCAACTCAAGAAAAGCCAAGTCTCAAGTTGAAGTGATGAAGAGTCATCCATGATTGGAAGTCGACTTAAGTCACCTGGGGAAAGCAAAGAAATGCGGTCAAGTCGAGATAATCGAAATTTAAATCAAGAGAATTACTTAAACAAGTAATATCTCCATACCACCTTTCTCGGAGTGCTCGAGTCGAAAGCGTGCAAATGGAATGAACAATGGGAAGCACTACACCATGTCGAACTCGAAAAGGTGAAAGAACAATTCATACGAGGAAATGGCAATTTCGCAACAAGACAAAGCCAACGACGCAAGTGACTTTCAAAAATAAGCCTATCTCTTCAACGGGCAAATTTTTGAAAGATCACTATAAAAGGCCGAGGAATTTAAATTGAGAAAGAGAGCGACAAGAGACACAAATGACACAAGAGATAGATCTCAACCAAAAACGTTCAAGCAATTATTAGAAAATCGAAATATTCTCAATCCTCAAGCCTACACTACGAAGGACATCAATCCAACACTTTGTGAAGGAAAGACAACTTCAATCAGTTGAAGAGGAAAATACGAAAATCAAGGGGTCTACATTCCACGAAGGATTGTAGGAAGGTTCAAGGTCGAACCAAGTCTTAAGCTTTTGGAGGGCTTCGTGATCAAATCCAAATAGCTTGAGCAAGTGAGTGAGTAGCAAGGCATTTGCAGCCTGTGAATCAGTCGTGAGAAGCCGGTGAGTGATCAAGGCGTCTCGTGATCGAGTCCCAAAGGATCAAGTCATTTGTGTGATCAAGACTTGTATCCGGGATTTATTTACCACTTTGTAAACCGATCATTACCTAGTGGATTCCTCCGGGGAGTTGGAGAAGAGAGGAGTAGAAGAATTACCCCATCTTGAACCTCTATAAAAATTTCATTGTGTCATTTACATTTCAAAGACTTTAATTCATGCATTTTTAATGCTTATATCCTTTGATAAATTTGCTATCCACTTGATAATTTATAAGTACTAAACCAAGCACTAAACTCTTGTTTAATCAAACTTAAGGGTGTTAAGTCTTAATGAAAACAAAACCACAGTTGAGTTAATTTAGAGCCAACAACTCGAGTTATTCCATCAATTGGCTCGATTGAGTCTCAATTTTGAGAGATTAACTCTCTTGAGTGGCTAAATTGATTGTCCATCAAGACACAAGCGTAAAGTATTAACTCGAATATTTAAAAGGACTAAAAAACGAAAATTTGGTAAGGTTTATTCAACCCCCCTTCTAAACCTTACACTTACACCCCTTGGGACCTACAAGTGGTATCGGAGCGGTTGGTTCATTGAACCCTCCGCAAGTTCTTGAACTAGATCTCCAAACTTTTCAAAACGCTTTAGTACTTAAACTTTCAAAACTCTTTTTATCATTAAAAGTCATTATCATGGAAGCAAATTTGACACGCATCCCTATGTTCACAATTGAAGAATTTGATGATTGGAAAATTCGTATCGAGCTCATCTATCAAAGATTACATGATGAGATGTGGATAGTAATAGAAGATGGGCCTGCAAATCTTAAAGGTGAACACACTGTTGTAAGAAGAAATTGCGGTGAAGGAGAAGAGGATGTCGCTCCCGGACCGTCATGGTTGAAAAACCAAGAACCGAGTGGACAAATGATGCTTGAAAAAAGATACAACCTGGATAATGTAGCCAAGGACATCCTTTACAAAACATTGGACAAAGCCATGTTCAATAAAGTTAAATCTTGCAAAATGCTAAAGAAATGCAGGACAAGCTAACACCGATTTGTGAAGGCTCTGAGCAAATCAAAGAAAACAAATTATCGGTGGTGTAGAGAAATTTGAGAACTTCAAAATGATCTCGGGAGAGAAACTGGATCAATGGATGCTAGGTTTTGCGCACTTGGAAAGGAATATACACGAAAAAGAAATGTGTATGAAGATCCTAAAAAGTCTTCGGTGAATGGGAAATAAAGGTCATGGCACCGAGACATTCCATGGACCTATCAAAGACATCCAACCATGAATTATTCTCGGATCTCAAAGCCTACGAGTTTGAGTGAGAAGAAAAGACGAGGAAGACGGTTGTACCCAAAAATTTGCTCTGAAATTGTTAAAGATGGGAAGAGAGCCGAGGTCAAAGAAGTCATTGATCCGGAAGAAATAGCCCCGATGGTTAAGAGGTTCAACAAGTTCTTCACTAAGAACTACAAGAGAGGAAAGGGCGAATCTTCCGAGGAAGACACTCGGCTCCTCCAAATCAAGGGAAGATAGGCCAACCAAGAGAACAGATCATCAAAAGGTTGAGTATCAAAGGGTGACAATCCAAGAATGGAAAGAGTGATCAAAAGGTGAATATCTATGTTGGAACTGTAGACAACCAGGTCACTATGCCATTGATTGCTCATATTCGAGTCAACAAATAAGGAATGAAGAAGAAAGAAAGGTCTTGAGAGAAAGAAGACAAGAAAAGAAAAAGGCAATGATGGCTGCAGAATAAAAAAAACCAAGTCAAGAGAGATTTCATGATTGAGAGCGATGGCGACTACTCAAGTGACTCGAAGAAGAAGCCCCGACCGCTTGATGGCCAAGGAACAAGATCAACCGACCAAGAAGATGAGATACACTCTAACTCATCAAACTCGGACTCTAGTGATAGTGACTGTGACACACACACCTCATCACCTTTCGATCTTTATGATTCATTAGGAAAAATGATGAAAGATTTTGAACACATTAAATCCTCACACACACTATTAAATGAGGAAAACTTTACTCAAGAGTCAAACTCAAAGCCGACTAAGGAGCCGAGTACTCTAAGTCAAATATTGATGAGAATGAAAGTTTAAAGGCTAAAAATGCTAAATTAAAAAGCGAGAAATTGCTGCTATAGAGAAGAGGAGAATGACCTCAAAAATGTTATTGCCTCATTCACTAAGGCATCTAAATCATTGGATGATCTTATTATGAGTCAAAGAGAATGTGGAGACAAGAAGCTTAGGATTTAATTCCTCTGTGCTATGTCAAACCTCAAAAGTAATTTTGGAAAAAGGATCTTCAAGCCATGAAGAATCGAAAAATCCAAAACTCTAGATGTTGCACACACATTCACTCCAAAACACTATAACAAGCAAACTGGCCTTGGTTATAAAGGAAAAGGAACTTGAGCCGATTGAGTCTATTTGAAAGGACGGTGAGAAGAGATTCAATTGAGTTCTCAAAAACTCCAAACAAAAATTACTCTGTAAAGAAGAAGCGAGCTACCAAAACCCCTTAAAATCTATAAGAGAAATACATATGATGGGAATGGTAGAAAATATCCAAGCCAAGCCGATTGGAATAATGTGAACCATCGGCATAGACTTATGGAATATAAGCCCAAATGGCAAAGGCCTAGAACTCAAGAAAGGCCATTCCAAAAGTATAAGAGCTTTCATCAAAGACACATATGCACCAGGCACTACACTCAAAGACACCACAATTACCCAAGAAAGGCAATTTCTAAAACACATATGCAGCATACGAGACAAAAGAGACATTTGTATGAACCTAAAATCCCCAAGCAATTTGCCAGGATTAATTATGATTATGGCACGATAGATGGCAACCCCTTAGAGTCAAATCATTTGGTGAGGTTGGTTGGATCATCTTACAAGTCTAACCCCTCGGGACCCGGACAAGTATGGGTACCTAAAACTTAATTTCTTGATTGCGGGTTCAAGAGCAAAAGTGCCAAGGAACCTGGTACATGGATAAATTCCGGACACATACGACAGAAACAAGAAAAATCTGTCAAAATTCAAGGAAGTAAAAGGAGCAAAAGTCATATTTGGAGGAAATGAAGCTCCTGGTGAAATAAGAGGCATTGGATCCATCAAGAGGAATGGATTAGAAATCACAGACGTTGCATATGTTGAAGGACTTAACTTCAACTGCTAAGCATCGACCAAGCGTGACAAGTGGTTACAATGTTGGATTTAACATGGGTATATGCCAAATCAAGGATATTGAATCAAATGAAGTTGTGCTTCAAGGATGTAGAGAAGAATATGTATGTCGTGGATTGGTCAATTGCAACACCCAAAGACTTTTACTAGCAAAGAGCACAATTTGAATCAAGTTGGTCGGGCACAAAAAGCCGAGTCACCTAAATTTCAAAACGATTAACAAGCTTGCAAGAAGTAATCTTGTGGAAGGACTTTTCAAAGATTATACAAGAAGGAGAGTATATATGTGACGCATGTCGAAGGAAAACAAATCAAGTCATCATTCAAAGAAAAGACATGCCAATCTTCAACAAGAATATTGCATCGCTTCATATGGATCTATTTGGCCCAAAGTGGAACCAACAAAGATAAGTGGAAAGAAATACACCTTGGTGGTAGTAGATGACTACTCAAGATATACATGGACAATATTCATGTGTAAGAAGAAAGAAACTCTACAAAAACTACCACAAACGGTGATGAAGAGAATCCAAAACGAGAAGAGCCAAACCATTATCAAAATAAGATCGACTTGAGGATTGAGTTTGTCAATGGAATAATTTCAAGATTGTATTGAAAATGGTATTGGTCATGAACTATCGGCCAGCAAAGAACTCCACGTGAGAATGGAGTTGCGAAAGAAGAACAGAACCCAAAAGAAAGCGGCCAAAGGACCATGTTGTTTAAGCGGGGTTACAAAAATATTTTTTGGGTCAAGCAATCAACACAACTTGCTACACCCAAAACGGATGTATGATAAAAACGGTGACAAAGACTCCTATGAGATTTAATTTGGAAGAAAACCAAATGTTGCATATTTGAATATTTGGATGTAAATGCTTCATCCACAACAATGGCAAGGACAATCTAAAGGCTTTTGATGCTAAAGCGATGAAGGTATCTTCTTAGGATACTCGGTGAAAGCAAAGCCTTCTGAGTACTCAATAAAAGGACTATGGTTTAGAAGAATCCATTCATGTGGTATTCGATGAGCAAGTGTAAATGGAGAAGACATTGAAGAGTCGGTGATTTCAATCATCCAACCATATGAGAAGAGTCCCTATCTTTCAAGAAGAAAATTTGGAATTATCAATTGGAGAAGAAGATGAGATATTTGAATCTCAAAACAAATGGAAAATTAAAATAAGTGATTACGGGAGAGAGCGACATTCTTCCTTGGACTCCAAGTGAAACAAATTTGAAGGATGGAACCTTCATAAGTCAAACAAAATACAAGATATTTAATGAAGAAGTTTGGTATGGAGGAGAAGTCTTACAGTAAAAATACCAATGAATACATCACCAAAAATGGACATGGATGCGGATGGCAAGCCCGTAGATCAAACAAGATACTGAGCACTTATTGGATCATTGCTCTATCTCAAGCAAGCGAGCTTTATATCACCTTTGATGTAGGTGTATGTGCAAGATTTCAATCTGCTCCAAAAGAGAGCCATATGACGACTAAGAGAATATTGAGATATTTGAAAGGAAGCAAGAAGTAGGCCTATGGTATCCAAAGGAAGGTGGATTCAAGCTAATTGGCTATTGATTCTCGACTATCTTTGGATGCAGAGTGGACGGAAGAGCACTTGAGGCACATGTCAAATGCTAAACAGTGATTTCTGGTTTAGCAAGAAGCAAAACTCAATAGCCACCTCTACGGTGAAGCGAGAATACATCGGGCATTTTTGTGCCCAAGTCCTATGGATGAGACAAAGAATGAGAGACTATGAAGTTGAAGAAAAAGAAATTCCAATCATGTGTGATAACACAAGTGCAATTGCCATTACTCAAAATCCGTGTTGCACTCAAGAACAAAGCATATCGATTCGAGATATCATCACTTCATAAGAGATCACGTTGAAAAGAAGGACATCATCTTGGAATATATCTCAATGACATCTTCACAAAACCATTATGTGAGTCAAGATTTGAAGAACTCAAACATGAGTTGGGGTTAATTGAACCGTGACACTCGGAAGAATCAAAGAATGAAAAGGAGGTGAAAAAGAGTGAACATCGAAATCATAAAAATCACCAGTATCGGAAACCGAGTTTCAAAGTCGGTGATAAAAGTCACTAAGAGAAGCTGTGAGAAGTAGAGTTAAATCAACTAAAGGATAAGAAGAGTCACTTATGTGCAAAGTGACAAAAACGCGATCGTTTTTGACAAAGCGGGAATGTTTTAAGGAATACGTCAAAGATAATGATGATGTGTACGGACATAAAAAGCCGCACACCAAGCTTATGATTGGATATAAATTTGCCGCATTAAATACGAGACATTAAATGCTAAATAGCGTGCAAAATCTAAGCCGTTGATTTCGATCACATTTCAAAACCACCCGCACGTCCTTTCATAAACCATACTTAAACCATTTTCGTCCGTTTCTCTCTCACACTACCAAAACTGTTCATCTCTTTCTCTCAAAAGCAAAGGCAAAAATTCTCTTGAAACCCTATCTATCTTCAAAATCAATCTCTTAAGTTTTTCTTTGATAAAATCTGAAAAATGGCACCAACCTACGACTTTGTCAAATTAGGAAGCAAATATTTTGTGGATTTCGATTTTAATGGTGAAACAGGGTCCGACGACACCCTAGTGAAGAAAATCATTGAAAAATTGGAAACGTCATTAAAACCGTTTCGGCGTTAGAATATCCGATGACCTATGTGGAGGAGGTCGCACATTTCGTGAATCTTTGAAATTCACGATGAAGGAATAAAGTCATCTGTTCACGGAAAGCGGTGACTATCTCGCCAAGATTTGGTGAACATTGTTCACTACCATAGAAGGAGCATCGAGATTAACGGTGATGTAAAACTGGGCGGATTCTTGGAAAGAAATAGCCAAGCCCGACTATCTTTGATAAAATAGATATAAAAACTAACAAGATTTTTGAAGGAGGATTATCACAAGTAGTTGGACATAGTTGCCAAATGTATTGACATCAAATTTTTTTTGACCAATCAAAAGCAAAGCGATTTAATGGCCGCAATCATCGAGAAAAAGATAAATCAAGTAAAGAGTTTGTCTTATTTAATTCTTTGCCGAACGTAGGGAACAAATCCTTCAAGGAAGATGGCTTATTTGGAGGATCCTCAGGATATGGCCTAGTGATTGGCCGGTGATGGAGGTGAAAGGAGTCCCTCTTAGACATGGGAAGGCATTCCATGTTAACAAGAGGATGTTTAGAGCAAACCTCTCTCAGGCGCACTGAGAAGAGAGCCTATGCCAAGAGAGCGACACGAGTGAGGGGGAATCGAGTTGACCTGAAGATACAACTGTAAATTTTTCCTCTCCACCCAAGAAGAAAACACCAAAATTGCTAAGAAGAAATGTTGCCTATGCAAAGAAAGAAAGCCAAACACAGAGTCACCCCCTGCAGTGTCTCCCCGCCGCAAACACGTCGAGAAGGACTCACAAATACCTTCTCCGATCGTCAAAAAGAGGAGAAGCGAGAAACCAAGACGGCTGCTCCTCGAGAAAAAGACACCGGCAAGCCCCCCCGCCGCCAAGACTGAGAGGAAAACGTCTCGAAGGAAATCCCTCGGTACAAACTAGAGACGAAGAAGAATCATCAAGCACTCAGAGAGCTTGAGAAACCAAGATGAGTCACCCACTTATGGAGCAGATCTTTTCTTGGAAAGTAGAGTCTCCGGATGTAATTGATGAAACAACTAATCAAGGCGATCGCAGAGGCGAGGAAGACACATGTAGTCCACACATAAATCAAACACAAAAAGAAAGCGATAAAGCGGATAGTGATGTGATGATCCTATCTCCACCTTACCCGGACATCCAAAAATGCGTGAGTGGAGGAAATGGAAGTTGAGTAAATCAAGGGAACAGTTCCAACGGCTTTGAGTTTATAGAAGAAGAGAAAAGCTGTTAAACTTCCTCGACTAACCACTGTGCTCCCGAGGATGGATGAAGACAAGCGCACGGACATAAGATCTACAAGGACAAGGAGAAAGAAAAAAGCAAAGGAAGTGAGGCACGTGAGAAGGCAAACATCCGTCCTATCTCCATTTTAAAACACACATCCTCTCCTTGATGTCTTCCAACTTGATGATGAGGATCCAGGAGAATGCCTTTACGAAGAGTTGCAAATCAAAGCAAGCATTGCATGAATCGAGAATCCTTCACGAGCTCGATGGAGGGACCAGGAGAGTCCTCCGAACATTTGAAATTGATCCAATGGGAGTGGTTCAGCAAATCGCCATGTTGTTCTTGCCACCACTTAGACTCACTCGGAAGAAGGCAATAAGGGACCTGGCGATGGCGGGATTATCGAGCCAACCCCTATTGAAGGTGTGTTACCACCTACCCCAACGGTGAACATTCAATCGAAAAAAGGGAGCTTGGAGACGAGTGACCCCATTCCAAGTCACTCGGTGGTGCGCCATTGATGGGAAACTCCCTCCACGTTTTGCGGCAAGGTCGGAGAATAGATGACTCAACACCGAATCCAGGAGGCGAAGTAGAGAAAATACAAACACAAGAAGAACAACAAGTTGCCATCAAGGCTAAGACGAGTTGAGACTTGTCTTTGAGAAAATGCAATTCTCGTTTTACGTTATAATGACCATCGATGAAAATCGAGGCATGAAGGAATGCCCCGGGAGTTAACACTGGGGCGATGAAAGTGCAATCCATGGGGTTGAGACTCCAATGGATTGACATCACGAAAGGGAGGACCAAGGCCTCATTTAAAGAGAGACCGTTGGAGGTAATGAAGGCCCACGGGAGGTTGAGACTTCCGGGGTAAAGAAGTCAAGTAAAGAACATCCCTCCCGCTATCAAGGATAATCCGGATGTAACTTTTTCGGGATCAAGGCGAAGAAGAATAACTTGAGTCATCCCCGTAAAACACATCCAAAAGACTCAACACGGATGTTCCAAGCACGAGCAAGTCGATCCCAAGACTACTCGTCAAACCTTTAATTTTGATGATGAGCCACCAATGGAAATCTCATCATCGTCCGATGATGCTTCCGATAAGGCCGAGGACCGATTTTAATTGGAGAAATTTTTGAGACCAACGGTTGTTGGAGAACCGAGGTCCATACCGGGTCCACTTCAAACAAAGAAAGATTTAGAATAATGAGAATCCATGCGAGCTTCTCAAGTCAGGCAGCAGTTCGATTCCAAAAAGAACTTCACGCGCACCGCTCATCATCGAACAAATCCCGGTTGGCGGTGATGAATCTTTTATAGAATCTTTTCCTTTTTCTCCGGAGGAACCCGACCTCCATGAAGTGTCGAAAAATGAACGCGCACGTTTTTCCATTAAACAACTCCGTTTTTTCAATCAGGCACCATTGTTCAATAAACGATTTTTGTTGCATGGCCATCATTTTTACGGAAAATTGAAGTCCTTGAAAAGTGTTTAAGGCATTATTACGAGATTGAACGGATAGAGAGGCATAGCCTCTATGGACATGCGACCGGTTTAAAAGATGCCACTCTCACTTGATTTAAGAGGCATAACATATTGGTCCGGATCAGGGAATGGTAACTTTGTTAAACAATGCGTGTGGAACAAGTTAGATACAAGGACATTGTTCAACAAGTTACTTTGGTATGGAGAGTCGAAAATGCCGATGCAAAAACGAGGGAACATATTGAGCACCGAATGAAGCTCACATTGCCGAGATTAAGCTATTGCGTGAGCAAAACAAGAGTGATCAACGAGCGTTTGGAAGAAACCATGAATACAAAATTCAGCCTTCTCTTCTCATGGTGAGATGAAGCCGATTTTCACACAGAGTCCAACGCTACTCGATCCAAATTTCGTGGCCGCATACCTGCAACCAGACTGAGACAAAACTCAACTAAACAGGCTCGACTTTCGCTTGCAAAAGTCTGTTTCGGGCGTTCCTCTCTCCTTTGATGATGCCAAAAAGGGGGAAGAGGAATACCTAAAAAGCGCAAGGGGATCGAAGTTGGAAAGGAAGGAACAAACCCCGAAGGGAAAATCAAATTTGAGGAAGTGTTGAAACAAAAGAAAGGAAAGCTTGTTGGGGGAAGGATCGCGGATGTGACCTTGATGATTGCACAAACCCCGACAAGGTCTCTTCCGGTGACATTATCAAAGAAACTCCCCAAGTGATCGCAACTCCAACACTCGCTATATCTATGGTGAAAAGAGAAAAACAATTGAAGATAGGGGATGAAGGAAGTGGAAGGAAGAATGGATGCCCGAGTCATGAACATCTTGAAAGAACATGGAGGCATTCCATCTACAGAGACACTTAAGTTGATGAATTTAAAACTCTCGAATCGAAGGATACTTTGCAAATATGTCTATGGCTCAAGCTTGGGACTTTATCTTGGGAAAAGGGTCTCACGTTATGTGAATTTGACAAGCAAGACTTTATAATCACTCTGCTGGTCACTCTTTCGGTCACTCTTTGGAAAGAAGAAGACACCGACAATACACGTTAAGGTAGAAGAAAAAGTAGTGGTGGAGGAAGAGGTTTAGATTCAGGCCTCCGCCCAAAAATATTGAATACGTAGATCCGGGGAAAGAAAGGAGGGATCTCTTAATGGCTTGACCAAGTAGCAAATTTGCAAGTGGCTAAAATTTGCCGAGTATGCAAAAAGAATAGAAGAAGAAAACAAGAGACAAACTCAGCTATGGGAGGAAACGGTGGAAAGAATAAGAAGAGATGAAGTCATCACTAGGGAAGGCATATGAAAAAAAAAAAGAATCGATGAAAAAAAAGAAGAAGAGAAGAAGATGTTGAACAAGATGAAAGAAGGAGACCTAGGAGATGAAGTGTTGTTGTCCAACCCTTCGTGTATTTTATTATGTAAATACATACAATGTAAGTCTTAGGAATAAAGCTATAAATTCTTTATTCTTTTGTAACAAATATGTGCTCTGATACATTTAATATTGTGTAAAAAGAACAAGAATGTTATGATCAATAAAAGGATTGATTCTCATACATTCTATGTCAATACACTACGTATGTATCTTTGCTACTTGCATTTTTAAATGGTTTAAGTTTTGGCATCATCAAAAAGGGGGAAATTGTTAGGAAATTTATTGTTTAGATTTTGATGAATGCCATGTAAAACTTAGAATAGAAAGTTGGCACCTCAATTCTTGTTGTAAAATGCATTGTAATAAATAATTGAAACGAGTTAAGTCGCCTACGCCCCTAACATGCAAGAAGACAATCAAGACTAGAAGGAAGACTCACTTTCTAAAAGTATGGCAAAAAGAAGAGTAGACGGGAACTCTATCAAGAAGCGGTGAGATCTACTGAGTGGAGTATACCAAGTCAACTCAAGAAAAGCCAAGTCTCAAGTTGAAGTTGAGAAGAGTCATCCATGATTTTTCGTAAGTCACCCGGGAAAGCAAAGAAATTTCGAGATAATCGAAAAGATCCGTTACGAAATCAAGAGAATTACTTAAACAAGTAATATCTCCATACCACCTTTTGAGTGAAGCGTGCAAATGGAATGAACCAATGGGAAGCACTACACCGTGTCGAACAACGAAAAGGTGAAAGAACAATTCATACGAGGAAATGGCAATTCAAGGATGCAACAAGACAAGCCAACCCAAGTGACTTTCAAAAATAAGCCTATCTCTTCAACGGGCAAATTTTTGAAAGATCACTATAAAAGGCTTAGGAATTTAAATTGAGAAAGAGAGCGACAAGAGACACAAATGACACAAGAGATAGATCCGAACCAAAAACGTTCAAGCAATTATTAGAAAATCTGAAATATTCTCAATCCTCAAGCCTACACTACGAAGGACATCAATCCAACACTCACCGTGAAGGAAAGATAACTTCAATCGAGTTGAAGAGGAAAATACTGAAAATCAGGGGGTCTACATTCCACGAAGGATTGTAGGAAGGTTCAAGGTCGAACCAAGTCTTAAGCTTTTGGAGGGCTTCGTGATCAAATCCAAATAGCTTGAGCAAGTGAGTCAAGTAGCAAGGCAATCGTGAAGAAGCCGAGTCTAATAAGCAAGATGAGTGATCAAGTGATCGAGTCCCAAAGGATCAAGTCATTTGTGTGATCAAGACTTGTATCCTGGATGTTACCACTTTGTAAATGATCATTACCTAGTGGATTCCTCCGGGGAGTTGGAGAAGAGAGGAGTAGAAGAATTACCCCATCTTCGAACCTCTATAAAAATTTCATTGTGTCATTTACATTTATGCACTTTAATTCTGCATTTTTAATCGCTTATATCTATTTGATAAATTTGCTATCCACTTGATAATTTATAAGTACTAAACCAAGCACTAAACTCTTGTTTAATCAAACTTAAGGGTGTTAAGTCTTCTTTTGAAAACAAAACCACAGTTGAGTTAATTTAGAGCCAAGTTATTCCATCAACGGCTCGGTTGAGTTTTGAGAGATTAACTCTCGAGTGGCTAAATTGATTGTCCATCAAGGACATGAAAGTATTAACTCGAATATTTAAAAGGACTAAAACGAAAATTTGGTAAGGTTTATTCAACCCCCCTTCTAAACCTTACACTTACACCCCTTGGGACCTACAGATCGGTCCGGGGTTGGATCGGTCGACCGGTTGGCCCCTTCAAAATATGAAACAAAAAGAATTTGAACATTTTAACCAAACCCAGGCACCAGTCGCCCTCTAGGTCAACTGGTCCAACACACACAGGTCACCCTCTAGGTCGACCGATTGACCTCCCTATTTTCAGCAAACAAGTTGTTATCTGTTTCGACAAACTTTCAGGTATGGATTGCCCTATATGGCGACTGGTTGGCCTTGAAACAGAAGTGTTGTCCGATTTTTATCAAAAATAAACTTCAAGAAATACTCCAAAAATTTAGTAAAAATCATTTAAATCGATTTGGAGTATTTGGACAACATTTGGGGATATTGTTTCGGTAAAAAACTCAGTTAAATGAAATCATCACAATTACAATAAAAATATTTATTTAATAGGGGTTTGGGTTTAGGCATTACATGCCTTCTAATAATATGCCGATTACAAGTTGTACTAGAACTTTAATGCTCACATGTAGGCACTTGTTACGTTCAAGAGTTGCACTAAACAACAACCGAAATAAATAAAAGATCTACAAATAAGAGCTAAAAACTATAAAAAAAATACAGGAAAGAAATCACCGAGTTTTGGTTGACAAAGCTCCTTCAAGCTCCTTCAACAGCATCGAAATGAGCTCCCAAACCCGCATTCAAAAATGGACAGCTCCGAGACAAAGGTTCGTCTTAGAAAACTAAAGAATTCCCAATCAACGTTCAAGAAAACCAAGGCTTGGACCAAAAAAGGCAGCCACAAAGAGATACCCAAGAACCATGCCCCCAAATACACATGTCCGTGGATGGCCACCCTTAAAGAACCAAAAAACCAGAGACACAACACGCAGATTCTGGGATGAACAACACAAAGTCGAGTATAACTCACATACAACTCACAGTGAAGACTCACAAGGATTCACTAAGAAAAACCATAGCAAAATCGATGGAGAAGATAGAGAGAGATCTGGGACTTTCATTCAAGTTTGTCAGCAAACACATGAGCGTAATAAAATGATTTGAATCCTTAGAGACATATCTGTTAAGAGAATTGAGACTAAAATCGGCCAATTGGCTATACAAGTTGGTGAGATAGTACGAGATGTCTTCAGGAATGACACATTGCATAGCCAATCGACACAAGCTCAAGCCATCACTGTTCTTGAAGTGGTGAGATTTATTTTGAAATTGAGCTTCTATATTCTAGTGTCTTGGCTAATCCTGCAGTATTACTAAAACGTAAAAGAAGGATAATGCAAGTGAAGAAAGCACGCTTAGAGAGGAAAAATATAATGCAAGAAAATTAAATTAAAAATGAAAAAGTAAACAAAAAATATGCAAATATGGAACTCATTTTATAATTTTTGTTATCAAGATTAAGAGAGAAAAAAACAAAATTATTGATAAATTAAAGAAATTATCGAAGTTCTATATGAATATGATGGAGAGAGAAAAAATAGTATTATTGGATATTGAAAAGTGTGAAAGAGAAACAGAAAAGTGAGTTTGGAGAAAATTGAGAATTATTTTGTAAAAAAAATTATTTTTCCACAAACAATCACACATCCCACAATATTTTCTCTCATTGATAAAATTTATGGAAATGGAAAGACAAGCAATCAAGGTCGACTTACTTTTCTACTGAGAATTTCTTAAACAAACATAAAATTATTTTCTGGAATAGATATAAAGTGGAAAACCACTTTTGAAAACACAACCATATATGGCCTTAATTGTCCACGTTATACACAATCAGTATATTGTCCGTATTTTCTGGAATATACAGAAAGTGGAAAAAATCTCTCATAGTTTTAGACTTCCAATTTTCGCCTCAAACTAATCTCATTAAATATTTAGTAGCAATTATATATATCTGGAGTTATATTGATCATTAATTAGGTTCAAACTCAATTATATAAATCTTGAATATGTACTCTATTAAAGTGCCAAAATTAATCATCTCAATATAAAATGAATTTGAATCCAAACCTTTATAACCCTATTCAAAAGGAATTCGAACACATTAAATTTAAACTAATCATACAGTTAAATTGGGTCAGCAATGTACAATTCATAAGGATTAATACCTTCCTTACTATAATAATGATGACAGCAGGTCTCTTGTGAGACGGCGTGAGACCGTAATACCGTGATACTTTTTGTCATTATCTAAAACTTTTGCATTTTACTTATTAGGATTAATTATTCATAATTAGTATAATTACATGCATATTGCCCTCTCATATTCACATTTGGATATATGAAAAATTATAATTAGCAAATAGGTAAGAAGTTATTGTGTATATATATATTATATGTATAATTATAGGTAATGCCTTTCTTGACTAAAATAGACATATACGTAACATGTGGGTATTGGAGAATATGGTCTGTTCATTTTGAAAGATATATTATGTTCCTTTGAGGTTTCTAGAATCCATTATAACTATAGGGGCAAGTTAGTGTATTAATTTTTAATTCTTTTTGTTTATCCCACTAGACCACCTCAATAAATGGATATATATATATATATATATATATATATATATGTGTGTGTGTGTGTGTATTAATGTGTATGTACTTGGAACCAAGACATAGTTTGTTTAGCTTGAAGATATGATTGATTCTAAAACAAATCTCTCTAGAGATAACTTTAAATAGGATAAGCGCCACCTAGTATGTATGATGGGTATGAACAATTTATATGTTTACATGTATCTTTCTTTTACTTTGTACTTCGTTTGAACATGTATGAGTTAGCCGACTCAAGCAAATGGATTAATACACATATTTATTGATTATAAGCACACACAAACGCACATGACCCGTACAAAAGAGAGAGAAAGAGAAACAGGGGATTACACAAAAAGAGGTGAGTATCTATAATTAAGTATATTCCCTTATTCAATTTAGTTATCAAGATATTAAACTACTTTCCTTTATTTTATTTAAATAGATATGGAATCAACTTGTATGCTACTTTCATATTTGTAGGAAAAAGAAATTCTTTGTGTATTTTACATATGGGGACTGGAGATTAAATTATAAGAATTTCTAGATAAGTTGGTTAAATTATGGAGCAGAGTGATGTTAGTCATCATCAATGCATGTTAATTTTAATTAAGTTATCAAATTGTAAGCATAATCTTTTAGCTTGTTATTTGACTTTTGTGATTATATAATTGATATGTTGAAATGAATTGCTTAGTTGTTTGGCTAAAGTGGTTAGAAGTTTGTGATATTCTAATGTGAATTGTTTGATTCTCTTTGATTATCGTGATGAAATCAAGATATATAATCTCTATGTGATGACATTGAAATGGAATTGAGATATGTGATCCCCACTGATGTTATGAAATGAAATATGCGATCTCTACTGATGTTATTGATGTGAAAATGAAATATGTGATTACAGAAAATGCATTCATCAGAGATTAATGGATTCTATTATGGACTCTAATGACCTTGAATCATGCATTACATAATTACAGATATCCAGAAATCCTGGATTCCAGAGTACCGTACGGTCACCCCGAGTTCACCGAACTCTACGTGAATTCAAAATTACAGAGTGCCATGGCCATCTTAGTGATCACGATTTATTCTTGGTATTAGCTAGCCCATAACAGTAAAAGAATATGTTCAAACACGTACATTCATGTGTTTATGAATATTATGAACAAATGGTGTGAAATGATTGAGATAATGTGCTTGTGTGATGTGAAATAACTTGTTATTGGATTATACTTGCTAAGCTTGCAACTCGCCAAATACAATGTTGCCAATTTTTAGTTGTTGTAGATAAAAGTTGATCCATGAGGTGTGACGGAGGTTTAAAGCATGGATCAAAGGTCGGCCGACTGGATTCCCATCCTTCTCCATCAACTCATCATTTGCATTTCATATAGGAAGTCTATCGATCTATATATAAAGAGGCACAGTTGTTAATGTCATGTAATATAGGAAAATACACATGTGTGAATAAGCGTTGTTATATCTTTTTAAGTGAATGCTTCCGCTTGCAAAAAAGGGTTACAGATCATGATTAACATGCTTATATCATCTGCAATATAGCTGTGTTGCATATGAACTATAATTTTATGCTATATTAATACGTGTTACAAGGGTAAGGGTGTTACATGTTAGTTTGGTATCAGAGCCCGGGTAGGAGTTTTGTAGACCATGGCATGACATGTGCATTATCACTCATATTATATATTGGAAAATATTTTAATTGTGTCATATTATAGGCAAAGGGTTGTGAGTCAAGAAGCATACATACATAATGATGAGCAAAGTGTTCACGGAGGGAAAGGAACAATTGAGCCTGAGTCACAATCATATCATTCCCCGCATCATGTGCATGGAATACCCGCTCATTTTGGGTATCCACCTTATCCATTGGTAAATCCTCCTGAACCACGTGAACGAACGTATGATAAACTTAGAAAAATGGGAGTTTTGATTTTGTGGATACTACTGATCCAGCAGAGGCAGAAACATGGTTAAAACGAACATAGAGGATTCTGAATTTGATGAAATGCACTCCTGAAGAAAAGTTTGATTATGCAGTATCACTCCTTTAGGGAAATCCCTATGATTGGTGGGAGACTATATCTCATAGTACTGTTCAACCGCATGTATTGAATTTCATGATACATACATGCCCGAGGTTTGTAGGGATTAGAAAGAAAAATAGTTTCTTGAAATTAAACAGGGAAGTAGATCAATTTCTGAGTATGAAGTACTGTTTAATCAGCTTTCTCATTATGCCCCATATATGGTAGCCATAGAAAATAAGAAATGCACTAGATTTGAATCGGGACTTCGATTTGCTATTTGAAATCGTATTACAGCTACAGATTTGGAGTCCTATAGTAAGTTGAAAGTTGTAGTAATACGTGCTGGGAAATTGGAAGCTGAATCAAAACGAAACTTTCAGTATAATAAAAAGAGACACGATGACGAAACTGCAGGATCTAGAAATAGAAAGGAATTTATTGCACCTGCACAGAGGGGCTTCCCGAGCAATTCAAAGAGTGGTAGTTTTAGGGGTGCAACATCAGCCAGTAAGAGTGTTGGTTCTACACCATCAGTTCCCACATGTGCATGTGGTAAAAATCATTGTGGAGAATGTAGATTGCTTACAGAAAAATATTTTAGATGTGGTGAACCTAGACATATAGCAAGGAATTGCACAAAATCACGCGAGGAACCTACAGTTGAGCAAACTAGATTTAGTAGTTTCAATCCTAATAATGGTAGAGGTCGAGGGAGATACGGTATAAGAAGTGGCGCTAGTGCAAAAGAGAGTCAAGCAAGCAGACAACAAGGTCCAACTCGAGTTTTTGCTATGACACAAGAAAAAGCTAAAGCTGCACCAACCATAGTTATTGGTAATATCTTAATCTCTGATACAAATGCTTATGTTTTATTTGATCCAGGAGCTAAACATTCATTTGTTTCACAATCATTTGCATCATATTTGGGTAATAAACCGGAAACATTAGGCTATGATTTACTAGTTCAAACCCCAGTAGGGAGTGTGGTGATTGTAAATATTGTATATCATGATTGAAAAACTTTAATCGGTGAATTGAACTTGAGTGCGAGTTTACTTGTTATGCCCTTAAGAGATTTCGATGTGATTCTGGGTATGTATTGGTTAACCAAACACCTGTTTGATATATGTTTTTGTCATGATTTTGATGATTTTGTTTTTACACCAAAATAATGTTTTTAAATGTTGTCCAAATACTCCTAAATGATTTTTACTATTTATTCGGAGTATTTCTTCAAAGTTTATTTTCGATAAAAATTGGACAACACTTCTGTCTCGAGGTCGACCTGGCCGCCTTTAGGGCAACCCCACTGAAGATGTACTTTGGAACACAAAAATGGGATGGAAGTAAGAATGACCAGGGCCGGCCGCGCCAGTGTCATCGACCGTGTACGTGGGAGTTCATTCAGGAGTTAATTCTGAAACAGAACACACTGCTTTGCAATTTGGTCATGGTCAACCGACTGAGCATGGGGTCGACTGGTCGGACCCTCCGTCGACCGGTCGCCCTGTGTAAAATTGTGTTCTTATTTTCAAACGTCTATTTCTGCGCGACCGATCGCCCTTAGGTTTTGACAGCAAATTCTGGCCGTTGTGCAGCAGATCAACTTTCCTTAAATTATGGGATTGATTTCTAACAGCTATATTCTTGATTTTAATTGTAATTTTCTGTAGATTTTCAATCCCTAAGAGGAGCCTATACATGATCAATCATCTCCTATAAATAGAGGAAGTTTTGGAGCAACCAAAAAAAAAAATCAATTGAGATACAACACAACAAGATACATTCAAGCAAACACATTAACTCTTCATTGTTATCATTCTTGTTGTAATTTGCCTAGCTTATCACTTTCACATCTTGAGGTCTAGGCTTTCATTTCTTGATTACACTTGCACTCAAATTGTAATATTCATTATTGAGTTGTAATCTTGATTTTGGTCATCATTCAACACAAGACATCCTTGTGAGTATTCTTGTGGAAATAATACACTTGGGTGATCTAGGTGATAGGTGTTTCAAGAGTGTGGTGCTCTTGAGGTGTTGAAGAATTTGGTGTTCTTTGCAAGGTGCCGTTGAAGATTGTGGTAATCTTCAAGAGAGATTGTGGTAATCTCAAAGGTGGTGTTGTAGAAGAGTGTGGTGCTCTTCAAGGTGATGTTGTAAGGTGTTGTATTAATTTTGGTAATTAATAAAATCTTTTTTCCTTTTGAAATCCATCCCGGATATACTGGGGTGGTAGAGGATTAGGCCCTAGGTGGGTTGAACCTCTATAAATCGACGCGTGTTGTTTACTTCCCGCACCATTATTATTGTCTTGGTGTATTTTTTTCGAAAAAGAGGGCATAATCGAAAAAATGGAGATAATCTATTCACCCCCCTCTAGATTATCGTAGCCACTTGGACTTACAAGTGGTATCAAAGCCAAACTCTTTGGTAAGCTCGTTCCACATCGCGAGTAAAGAGGAACGATCACCGGCTACGAATGAAGTCTACCTTACCGGCGCCTCTACCACCAAGCCACCACTATTTGATTCCAAAAATTATACATTTTGGAAAGAAAGAATGGAATGATATCTACAAGGTTGCGGGTTCGATATTTGGAACATGGTCCTAAATGGAGAAACCATTCCGATGATGAACACACTACACACCTCCAAAGGCTTCAAAGAGCTCAATGATGAAGAGAAGAAAATCATCTCTTTAAATTGTAAAGCTCTAAATATTTTGTATTGTTCACTTACCATTTTGGAATTTGATCATATTGTAGGAATTCGATCGGCACATGAAGCATGGCAAAAATTAGAAGCCATCTATGGAGTATATGCAAATGAAAGGAGTAACTCAAAAGCATCTACTTCTCAAGTGGATACAAAATCAAATCCAAGGAACAAGCCTCTTACAACTTCCAACTATGAAGAAGTTGAACAATGTTTATGGGATTCGAAGAAGAAAATGAGGTAAATTCTAAACCCTCTACTTCTTATAATAATGAATTTCATAATGATTATAATGATTTGCAAAATGATTTTGATGAGCTTCAAAATGAATTCCAAACCTTACTTGTTAAATACAAAAATTTGAAAAAGGAATTCAATGTTTTGAAAAATGAAAAGGATAGTTTATTTACTTCCTATGAATCACTTTCATGTGCTCACACCACCACACTTGATAAGGTTAGAAACCTTGAAAAAGAAAATAGTACTCTTGTTGAGAATATTAATTGCATGAAAAATGATTTATCAAAATCCAACTTGAGTACCGATAAAATGACCGATATTGTTGATGTTCATAGTTGTGATAAATTGAAACAAGGACTTGATCATAAGCCTAGTGTTGTTAATCATATGAAAAAGAATCAAGTCTCTATGCATGTTGGTCATTATGCTCCTCGTATTATTACTTGTTTTTATTGTAGTAAAAAGGGTCACACGGTTAATACTTGTCGGGCTAGAAATAGCTCTAATTATTGTTGGAGACCTAAAAGTCTCAAAGCTAATCCCAAAGGACCCAAATACTTGAGGGTACCACAAAACAATGTTATATTAGGTACCCGGTGGAATACAAATCAAGGAAAATTCATACCGCCTAGAAGACATCAAATGACCATCTCATTTGATCAAAGGAGAAGACATCACCACAATGAATTTCCAAGAGAAAGACACTTTCAACAATGGGAAGGACACAATCCTTGGAAATGGAGCAATAGGAAGAGCTATCATCAACAAGATGATTTTCAAAAGGGAAGATATCATCAACAATGGAAACGGCACAACCCATGGAAATAGCGAAATTGGTAAATCGTATCTCCCCATTTAAATATGCATTTTATTTTGTTATTATGCATGTTTTTAATTGTGCCTAATTTTTCAAAATGAGTTTTCAAAAATTTATTTTTAAAATCAAGGTCTTCAATATATTTGTGTGTTCTTAATTTTTTATTTTTTTAAAAAAAAGGAGGACCTTGCATGTTATTTTTAAAACTCTTGTGCTTTTACATAGACTTAGGTGCTTTTATTATCTCTTATGGTTTTATATATCATAAGCACATTTATGATATCTCTTATTACTTAGTCTACACTTGTATCATTAAGTTTGTGCAAGACGTGTTAGGAATTGTGTAGGACATATATATTTTCACAAGAGAGGACCTTAAACTATCGAGGTAGGTTCACTAGTATTATTTCTTGAACTCAATGTTTTTCATGTCATAATCATGCTTTTATCTTTCAAACCATTTTATTGCGTTCCCTTTTGTGCCATTAAATGATTTTGTCAATTTTTCTCAAAAAGGGGGCACTACTCGTAAAATCTCGTTTTTATTCGAGTTTATCTTTTTGTGACTCGTATATATAGTCCATGATTATCATTTTTCAAGTTTTTAAAACTTTTGGGGAGAAAAATCGAATTTTGGAAATTACTGGGAATTGAAAATTACACAGGGAACGGTCTAAAGGGGGCCGACCGGTCACCCTATACCACGACCAGTCGCACCCACCCCCGACCGGTCGCTCTGCTTAATTTTATCTCTTTAAATTGCGTCTGTTTCATTTTACAGAAACAGAGTCTTCAAAATCCCCCAAACCTTTAACAGCGAAATTCACCCCTTTTCTCTATAATCTTCAAATCTTCACCAATTCTTGTGATTTCTTTTGCTAATCTACTCTATTTTGCAAGTATATCACTTCTATGGCACCTCCAAGAAATTCTACCGATCGTAATCCCAATCCCAAGCGAAGAAAAGGAGGAGAGGGTTCTTCGAGAAATCGGCAAGAGGAAGCCGAACAACGGGATATTCGAGCTACCCAATGTAATGTAGCTCAAGAGCACGAGGATGTTCAAAACCCTTCACTTTCTTGGCCTCAAATCGCCGAGCTTTGCGAGATGATTTCGCTCGACAATTGTCATTGAGCAAGAAGAAATCTCTTATCTCTCAAGCTCCTCGCTCCGTGAATGCCTTAGATTTTATCAATAAATATGCGGAGTGGTATTATGAGAATTTGAACTTGGGTGCTAAATCTATTGCTCGTACGAAAATTTGTCGGTTTGTTTCTTTTTCGAATGAATATCCGACTATACGTGGATTTTTTGAAGAACAAGGTTGGATGCATTTGTGGGAGCATCCCTATGTGTTGTATGATGATGATGTTATTTTGCATTTTTATGCTAACTTGTGGGTTGAGTATGATGCTCAAAGGAAGCCGATTGCATTGAATTTGTTTGTGAGGGGTCGTCATTTTCGATGGACTCCGGATGAAATTTGTCGATTATTGCATGTGCGAGAGGGTGGTTGGGATTATTTTGGATGTACAAATTGGAATAATGAAATGTTGGGTGTCATTTTGGAAGAGGTTAAAACCTTTTTGGGCTTTTGGCCACAAAATTCGTTATTGGCCATGACTCTTGAGCATAGAGTTATCTCTATAATTGTCGCCTATTGCATCTGTGGTAAAGCGGAAAATATGCCTAGCAATTTGGACTTCTTTTTGACATATAAAATTACTAGAAGGGAACCGCTAAATTTTGGTGCTATTCTTATTCAATGCATCATTGAGTCTATCACTCAAGGGACGAAGAAGTTTGTCATGGGGAATTGGATTTGCAAGCTTCTAATACACTCGGGTTTACCCTCTTGGAGTGTAATTCGGAGATGTTTCAAAATGATTTCGATATTGATAATATTTCCCAAGTTGTCCACATCCGCAAGAATATGCCCATTCGTCCTACTAAAATGGCAAAAGGGAGAAGCCAAGGATCTACATCCCAAAATCCAAACGATTTTTTTGATGATGCCGAAGCCGCAAGATTGGCGGCGGGTGACGGACCAAGCAATCCGGAGGGTAATACCGGTGCTCAACCATCTCGGGGTTCCATTCAAACCCAATTTGATGAATATAGAGTCCTTCAAGATGCTCGGTATGAGGCGTTGAGTCAAGAGAACTCTAGATTGAAAAAGAAGATGGGTAAATTGAAGAAACTCATCAAGGACCTCCTTCCGAATGCATGTTTTTCATCCGATGAAGAATGACGATCTTATCACTTTTCTTGCTTTACCTTTCATGTCATTTCCTTTATTATGTAATGAACTATTGTGTACAACTCTATTGTTCTAATGATATTTGCTTGTTGCTTTTCTTAAAGGGGATGAACTAGCAAGAATGCTAGTAGCTTTTGATTATGATCTTGATGGAGTATTTGATGGTAAAAATACTCTAATTTATGCATTATTTGATATTTTTGGATGAAAGGTTGAAGTACTTGATGGTAAAAGTGTTGCTTTCAATTATTGCTTGGTGGCATTTGTAATGCCTTGATTCTATTGCTTTGTTGGTTTTCTCAATTGGGTTGAATCCTTGAGTATATATCTTGTTATTGTTGGTTAATATTAGTTGAATGATGGTGATGATATATTGGCTTGGCAAATTTTTTCCAAGGGCTACACATTTTCTTTTATACTTAATGCCCGCCAAGTGTTCGATAAAATGTTTCTAAGGAAAATTCATCACTTACATGACTCTCTTAGCTTCAAATGTCTTATATTTCTATAGAGATGATGTTTGCAACTTAAATGAGCTTTCACAAGTTCTTACAAGTCTTTTAATCAACTCTTCCCTTTACTTTTGGAAATATAAGCTTCTATGATCATATAGCTCGATAAATTGCACACTTTGATATGGATTTATGATGTTTCTATCGTGCTAACATTCTTTTTGATGATTCCAAAGGGGGAGAAACAGGTTATAAGCTCATTAGCTCATAAAAGCTAATATAAGCTCGTGAAAGAAGCTATAAGCTATGGCTCCTAAAAGCCAAAAGTTGTAAAGAATACTTAGTCCACTTGTTGCATTATGGACTTATTTACATATCTTATGATGTTTTGTTGACAGGGGGAGCTTATAAGCTTTTGATTCTTAAGCTCTATTTGTAAAAGCTAAGCTCTTAGCTTTTGGTTGTTTGCCTCTTTATTATTCTTGATGTGCTTGTTGATATGGGGAGCTTGTGCTTATATTTGGAAAATATTTACTCCCTTATTTGGTTGCTATTTTATTTTGGAAATTTGGTCACTTCTAAACGGTTAGATGTTTTTACCGGAAAATCATTTTTGTTTTTAAAACTCAACCTCTTAATAATTCTTAAAATTGTTTTGGTTTGTAATCATCAAAAAGGGGGAGATTGTTTGATATATGTTTTTATCATGATTTTGATGATTTTGTTTTTACACCAAAACAATGTTTTTAAATGTTGTCCAAATACTCCTAAATGATTTTTACTATTTATTCGGAGTATTTCTTCAAAGTTTATTTTCGATAAAAATTGGACAACACTTCTGTCTCGAGGTCGACCGGTCGCCCTTTAGGGCAACCCGTACCTGAAGATGTACTTTGGAACACAAAAATGGGACGGAAGTAAGAATGACCAGGTCGACCGGTCGCCCTGGGTGTCGACCGATCCCGTCGACCGGTCGCCCAGGCATCGGCCGGTACCTGGGAGTTCATTCCTGAAACAGAACACCCTGCTTTGCAATTTGGTCATGGTCGACCGGCTGAGCATGGGGTCGACCGGTCGGACCCTCCGTCGACCGATCGCCCTGTGTAAAATTGTGTTCTTATTTTCAAACGTCTATTTCTACGGATTACCTCGGTAGATAGAGGTTATATGAGTTCGACCATTGTGCAAACATGATCGACCAATTTTTCCTTAAATTATGGGATTGATTTCTAACATTCTATATTCTTGATTTTAATTGTAATTTGGATAAAAGATTTTCAATCCCCAAAGTGTTTTATACATGATCAATCATCTCCTATAAATAGAAAAGTTTTGGAGCAACCAAAAACAAAAACAACAATTGAGATACAATTGACAAGATAAACATTCAAGCAAACACATTAGCTCTTCATTTTATCATTCTTGTTGTAATTTCAAAGATTGATTTATCACTTTCACATCTTGAGGTCTAGGCTTCCATTTCTTGATTACACTTGCACTCAAATTGTAATATTCATTATTGAGTTGTAATCTTGATTTTGGTCATCATTCAACACACACGACATCCTTGTGAGTATTCTTGTGGAAAGAATACACTTGGGTGATTTAGGTGATAGGTGTTTCAAGAGTGTGGTGCTCTTGAGGTGTTGAAGAATTTGGTGTTCTTTAGTGCCGTTGAAGATTTGGTAATCTTCAAGAGAGATTGTGGTAATCTCTAAAAGGTGGTGTTGTAGAAAAGTGTGGTGCTCTTAGGTGATGTTGTAAGGTGTTGTATTAATTTTGGTAATTAATAAAATCTTTTTCATTTTTTGAAATCCATCCCTACAATATCATTTTCTGGGGTGGTAGAGGATTTTAGGCCACAGGTGGGTTGAAATCTATAAATCTACGCGTGTTGTTTACTTCGAAATCTTATTATTGTCTTGGCGATTTGTTTCAAAAAGAGGGCATAATCGAAAAGATGGAGATAATCTATTCACCCCCTCTAGATTATCAGCCACTTGGACTTACAACACCATGCTAATTTAGAAGCAATAGATTTGTTTTACTAGAGAAATAGTGTTGAGCTTCGATTGACAAACATATAGTATCAAAAGGGAAAAGAAATTCTTCCTACATGTATAATATCTGCATCTACAACTTTCAAATGATTAAGAAAGGTTGTGATTGTTACTTAGCCAATACATCTGTAATAGATATGGACGATTATGTGGTTTGAAACTTGAAGACACCCTAGTGGTTAGAGAGTATCCGGATGTATTCCCGGATGATTTAATGTGGATTAGCCCTCTAGATAGAGATATAGAGTTCACCATTGAACTACAAACATGTCTTGATTTCATTTCACGCCCCAAGACTTATATTTCTATCCCTCCTTATCGAATGGCACTTTGAATGAGTTACAAGAATTAAAGACCCAACTACAAGAAGCTCCGTTGGATAAAAGATATATTAGCGTTGCAGTGTTTTGCCATGGGGCGCACCAGTATTGTTCGTAAAAAAGAAAAATGGTACGTTGAGATTGTGTATAGATTATAGACAACTGAATTGAGTGACATTGAAGAATAAATATACATTGCCTAGAATAGATGATTTATTTGAAACACGCAACGTGATAAGTTTTCTCAAAGATTGATTTGAGATCGGGATATCACTAGTTGAAAATGGACTGACATTTCAAAAAAACATCTAAAAGGTGTTAATTAAAAGTTTGTGGTAATGCCTTTTGGTTGGAAACTAATGCACCAACTATGTTTATGGCATTGATGAATAATGTGTTTAGACCCTACCTAGATAAATTATTCATTGTCTTTATTGATGATATCTTGGTATATTCTAAATCTATTAAGGAACACGAACAACATTTAAGAATTGTGTTGCGAACCTTGCGAGAGAAACAGTTGTATGCAAAACTCAGTAAATGCGAATTTTGGTTAGATCAAGTAATCTTTTTGGGACACGTTGTTTCTGGTGACGGGATTAGAGTTGATCCATAGAAAATCGAAGCAGTGATCAAATGGGAATACCCAAAAAGTGTTACATAAGTTCGTAGTTTTCTAGGTTTAGCCGGATATTATCAACGATTTGTTGAGAAATTTTCTCTTATTGCAACTCCACTGACAAAATTACTATGAAATGATGTTTCTTTCAAATGGACAGATAGTTGCCAGAAGAGTTTCGAAGAGTTGAAGAAAAGGCTTACCACCGCCCCAGTCTTGACTATTCCTTCAGTCACCGATGATTTTGTTATTTACAGTGATGCTTCTTACCAAGGTTTAGGATGTGTTTTAATGCAACATGGTAAGGTTATTGCTTATGCATCTCGACAACTTAAACCATACGAGATGTCTTATCCTACTCATGATCTTGAACATGTTGCGGTTGCTTTTGCTTTTGCTTTGAAGATATGGAGACATTACTTATATGGTGCCACATTTCAAATTTTCACTGATCATAAAAGTTTGAAATACTTATCAGAAAGAATTGAACATGCTTCAAAGAATATGGCTTAAATTGCTGAAAGATTATGATTGTACCATCGAATATCATCCAAGGAAAGCTAATGTTGTTGTTGATGCTTTGAGCCGAAAATCTTATAGTATTGTTTCTTATCTCTCGGTACATGCTTTATCGTATTTGCTAGATATAAGGAAGATGAATGTTGAATTGAATGTCTATGACATGGGTGTTTTATGTGCTTCACTTTGTGTTCGTCCTGTGATGATTGAAAGAATTAAACTAACACAATTTCGTGATGATAAACTGACCAGTATTGCAGAAAAAATGAAACAAGAAAATAGTACATCATTTGTTCTCAATGATGATGGAAGTTTGAAAATAAATAATCGACTTTGTGTCCCTAATGTTAATAGATTAAAGGCATGAGATAATGGAAGAAGCTCATACTGCACCATATGTCATGCACCCAGGTAGTATAAAAATGTATCAAACCTTAAAAGCCATTATTGGTGGCCCAGAATGAAGAAAGATATAGCCGAGTATGTTTCAAAATGCTTAACTTGCCAACAGATTAAAGACATCAAGCACCAGTGGATAAATTGCATCTATTACCTACTCATGTTTGGAAATGGGAGCGTAATAATATGGATTTCCTTTATGGTCTGCCTGTGACACCTAGGAAAAATGACGCAGCTTGGGTTATTGTTGACCGATTAGCAAAGTCAGCACACTTTTTACCATTTAGATGGGGTTCTCCTCTTGAAAATCTGGCAAAGCGATATGTGAATGAGATTGTTAAACTACATGGTGTACCCCTGTCTATTGTTTCAGATCACGATCTTCATTTTACGTCGAGATTTTGGGGTAGCTTACAACATGCATTAGGTACTAAGTTACATTTTAGTACATCATTTCACCAACAGACTGATGGGCAGTCAGAGAGGACTATTCAAACTCTAGAAGATATGTTTTGTGCTTGTGTTCTAAATTTAAAGGTCTTGGGATGAATACATTGCGTTGATGGAATTTGCTTACAATAATCAACATCATAGAAGCATTGGTATAGCGTCTTGTGAAGCATTATATGATAGGAAATGCAGGAGTCCAATATGTTGGGATAAATAGGGAATACGATTATTGCAAGGTCCAGATCTGATTCAAGACATAGTTGAAAAAGTGAAAATAGTTAAAAGTCGATTAAAAGCAGCTCAAGATAGGCAAAAGAGTTATATTGATCAACATAGACGGGAAATGGAATATGAAGTTGGTGAGAAAGTATTTCTCCGTGTTTCCTCTTGGAAGGGTATTCTCAGATTTGGAAAGAAAGGTAAATTGAGTGCCCGTTATATCAGCCCATATAAAATACTTGAAAGAGTTGGACCGTTAGCTTATAGGCTTGCATTGCCAACTGAATTGTCCCAAATTCATAATATTTTTGATGTTAGCATGCTTCGACGATACATGTCAGATCCATCACATGTTCTTAGTAATGAACCCGTTGAAATTGCTGATAATTTGAGTTATGTTGAAGAACCAATGAAAATAGTAGGGTACAAAGAAAAATAACTTAGAAACAGAATGATTCCATTGGTACAAAAATTATGAAAAAACCATTCTCGAGAAGAAGCTACATGGGAAACAAAAATAACACATGAGAGAGCAATATCCGTGGTTATTTACCAAAACAGGTACAAATTTCGAGGACGAAATTTTTATAGGGGGAAGAATTATCATAACCCAAAACTTTTGCATTTTACTTATTAGGATTAATTATTCATAATTAATATAATTACATGCATTTTGACATCTCATGTTCACATTTGGATACATGTAAAATTATAATTAGCAAATAGGTAAAAAGTTATTGTGTATATATATTATATATAATTATGGACAATCCCTTTCTTGACTAAAGTAGGCATATACGTGACATGTGGGTATTTGAGAATATGGTCTGTTCATTTTGAAAGATAGATTGTATTCCTTTGAGGTTTCTAGAATCCACTATAATTATTGGGGCAAGTTAGTGTATTCATTTTTAGTTCTTTTTGTTTATCCCACTAGACCACCTCAATAAATGGCTATATATATATATATATATATATATATATATAGCGTACGAATGTGTATGTACTTGGAACCAAGACATAGTTTGTTTACCTTGAATATAGGATTGATTTTAAAACAAATCTCTCTAGAGGTAACTTTAAATAGGATAATGGTCACCTGGTATGTTATGATGGGTATGAACAATTTATATGCTTACATGTATCTTTCTTTTACTTTGTATTTGTTTGAACGCGTATGAGTTAGCCGACTCAAGCAAATGGATTCATACACATATTTATTGATTATAAGCACACATTAACGCACATGACCCGTACAAAAGAGAGAGAAAGAGAGAAACGGGGATTAGGGGAAAAGAGGTGAGTATCTATAATTTAGTAGATTCCTTATTCAATTTAATTATCAAAATATTAAACTATTTTCCATTATTTAATTTAAACATATATGAAATCAACTTGTATGCTACTTTCATATTTGTAGGAAAAATAAATCCTTTGTGTATTTTACATATGAGGACTGGAGATTAAATTATAAGAAATTCTAGATAAGTTGGTTAAATTATGGAGCAAAGTGATGTTAGTCATAATCAATGCATGTTAATTTTAATTAAGTTATCAGATTGTTGCGTCAATTCATATTTATTTAGGGAAGAAGACATATTGTAAAGGTTTTTAACATATTGAGTTAACTCTAACTTATCATTATAATTGATGGTTAAAGAATTAAAATAAAAATAATAATAATAATAAAATGAAATAGTATTAAAAGAATTTATATGTCACTGTATTATAAATATTTAAAAGATATAATAAGATGATAAAATGGAAAAGTGAGGGATAGAAACGAAAAAAAAAAGTAAACCAAACTATGAGTTTGTTAAAATTAGTTTATTATTTTCCATTCAGTTGTAGATTAAGAAAGAAATAAATGAATATAAAATAGAATGAAATGAAAGCATATGAAACAATTATATTTGTAAGCATAATCGAACAGACATATACCTCTAATTGAGTTAATAATCACATCATCTAACCTTTCCTTTGTATGAATATGTCATAAATAACATACAATATTCCTTTGTATGAATATTGTAATGTTGAATCTATGATATTTTAAAATGATAATATTTTGGATTTGTCAGTAGGTTAAAATCTTGAGATTAATGGATCATGTTATGGCCGCTAATGATCTTGAATCATGTGTTACAGAATTACATATATCCAAAAATCCTGGATTACAGAGTACCGTATGGCCACCCCGAGTTCACTGAACTCTACGTGAATTCAGAATTACAGAGTGCCATGGCCATCTTTGTGATCACGATTTATTCTTTGTATTAGTTGGCCCGTAATAGTAAAAGAATATGATCAAACACGTGCATTCATGTGTTTCTAAATATTAAGAACAAATAGTGTGAAATGATTGTGATAATGTGCTTGTGTGATGTTAAATAACTTGTTATTGGATTATACTTGTTGAGCTTGCAACTCACCGAATACAATGTTGCCAATTTTTAGTTGTTGTAGATAAAAGTTGATCCATGAGGTGTGACAGAGGTTTAAAGCATGGATCAAAGGTCGGCCTAATTTGGATTTCCATAAACTCATCATTTGCAATTCATAAGGGAGTCTATTTTGATCTGTATATAAAGAGGCACAATTGTTAATGTCATGTAATATAGAAAAATGCACATGTGTGAATAAGTGTTGTTAAATTTTTTTAAATGAATGCTTCCGCTTGGGAAAAAGGGATTACATATCATGATTAACATGCTAATATCATGTGTAATGTAGTTGTGCTGCATATGAACTATAGTTTTATGCTATATAAATACGTGTTACAAGGGTAAGAGTGTTACACTTTTAGTATAAAAAGTGACACTTTTAGTATAAAAAGTGATGCTTTGTCTAAATACACTAAAGTATTTAGATAAAGTATCACTTTGTACACTAAAGTATCACTTTTTACACTAAAAGTATCACCGTCTCACGATCTCACGGTCTCACACCATCTCACACAACTTTTTGCGTACTGATGAGGCGTATAGAATTAATAATAATGTTAATCCACTGTAGCCCAAGATATTTCGTTTTTATTGTTTCTGATTGAGAATTTATTGGTTTGTGCACTACTGAATAATGGATCATAACACAAATAATTTTGTATCTAACTGTGTAAAAGCAGACGCATATCGATGAATAGGAAACATTGTACGGGTATATACATGACCTAATTATCAACAGGCTCTCCAAACACATTAAAAATTCGTCCCAGAGTCGCTCAATTTCTAGAACCTAGCTAGCTATAATTACCACATCTAACCTTATTACAAATGTACGCAAATAATTATTCCCTTTCTAATTACGTGCATTTCAATTACTCTATCCATATGTCACTCTGAATCCGACTTAAATTTGTAAAGTTTTCCCATGACAACCCCAACACCCTTAATGACTTATTATGATATTAACCACAATAAACACGGGCATCCAAGACTTGAGAAGTAAAGTGACATTGACACCACATTACTATGAGAAGCTCAATTGAAATGCATTTTTTTACGACCCAGAGTATCCCCACACCAACTAGAGGTACAGACCCCACACTTCCTTCGAACTATGTGTTGAAATTGGTATATGAAAAATTGGGTGTTGACCCAATTTTGACCCATTAATTAAGTGGGTTCATTTATTTGTTGAATGAAATAAATGAGATAAACATAATCTACACCACTGGTAGATGGGTTTAAATTTTGAATTTATCAAAACTAATATTTAGTGAATGAGAAATAAATACATAAAATAAGCCACTTGAAATGCATGTTATTTGCAAATGTGAAAGGGTGGGATATGAAGAGACATATCCCATATAAGAAACAAGGAACCAAGTTAGCTACCTTATATAGAACTTCACAAGTTAAGCTCCTTATGGTACACCCTAGTGAACCAAGTCAATTTTGACTAGCCATTGGCTAACTCAAAAAGTACCAAGGACGCGCGGAGCACCATCCGAGCCGAAGCTGGAGCTAGGCCTAAGCCTGAGCCCATGCACATTGCACATAATTGCATTGAGCGCTTTAGAAGTGCACTTTGCACTTCACACGTATGTATCGTCCGGTGGCAGTGACTTGGCGAAGTCGTCCGGATGGCGCCATGTGGTAAGCGGTGGCGTTGATTGGACGCACTTATTCACTGACAGGGCACCATGACTAGATATGACTGTCCAATGTGCAGGGTGCTTGCCAAGGGATGTGTACCTTCTAGTTCGATGCGATCTGGACTATCAGATTGTGACTGTTGATCACAAAGCGCAATCTGACAGTCCTGGTCGATCCAAACCAAGGGTTGCACCCAGTCTGAAGAGGCACTCGAAGTTCTATAAATATTAGTCCCCGGAACTCATTTTTGGCATCTGATTTTTTTTGAATTTCATACACATTCTGCATAAAGTCATTTGAGAGTTCATAAAACACCAAATGTTTTTAGTTTCTTGTGATTTATAATGTTGCTATCACAAGAAGTAAGTCATTGTATCTTGAAAGGTGATTGCTAAATAGTAAACACTATGAGCGGCGCAATTTTGTCTTAAAGATAACGAGTACAACTCTTGCCCCAACTTTCATACTGTTACTTTGTCAAATTATTTTCAGCAATTCGATATACACCAACCAGATTTTCCAACAGTTTAAATTTATGTGTTTATCAAATGGCTTCAACATCATCAGTTCCACAACTAGCAGTTCCAACACCCCGAGTGAAACCGGAGAAGTTCGGTGGTAGATTTCAAGAGGTGGCAACCAATGTTGTAAAAAGCGCTAGGCGCTCGCTAGGCGGCAGAATGGGGCCTAGCGCATAGCGGGGTTAGGCGGGACTTGGGCGGGATTAGGCGGGCCTAATTGGAAAAAAAATCGTAGGCGGACAAGGGGCCTAGCGCCTAAGCGGGGATTAATCGGGGCTAGCGGAAGTGAAATACCTAACCCAAAACAAGTCAAAATGGGGCATAAAACAATCGATCACATTTTCATTGGATATGCTAATAACAATAGTACATATCTATTTTTGGTGCACAAATCAGCAATTCCAGATGTACAAGAAGGTACAATTATTTAATCAAGGAATGTTGTATTTTTCGAAGATGTGTTTCCTTTTCAAGAAAGAAAAGAAGTTAATTCTAGCAAAAGAACCAAGACGCAGTAAAAGGGCTAAAATAACTAAGTCTTTTAGTCATGTTTTCTAACTTACGTGTTAGAAAAGGAACCAAGGACAATTGGTGAAGCATTATCCAGTCCAGAAGCTCCATTCTGGAAAGAAGCTATTAATAATGAGATAAATTCCATTATGCAAAATCATACTTGATAGTTGGTAGATCCCACCGGGAAATAAGCCTTTAGGATGTAAGTGGATCTTTAAAAGGAAATATAAAGTTGATGGAACTGTTGATAAGTACAAGGCAATATTGGTAGCTAGCTAAAGGATTTAAACAAAAAACAAGGTCTAGATTTCTTTGATACATATTCACATGTGACAAGGATCACATCTATTAGAGTTATCATTGATATTGCTGCATTGCATAACCTTGTGTACATCAAATGGATGTGAAAACGACATTTCTAAATCGTGAATTAGAAAAAGAAATTTACATGGAACAACCCGAAGGGTTTGTTGCTCCATGGACATGAGAATAAGGTGTGTAAACTCGCTAAGTCATTGTATGGCTTTAAGCAAGCTCCAAAACAAAGGCACGAGAAATTTGACTGAACTATGTTGTCAAATAGTTTTCAAATTAACGAGTGTGCTAAATGCGTTTACATTATAAACATACCGAATATTTATGTTAGTGTCTATACGTTGATGACATGTTGATTATGGGTAGTAATCATGATATTATGATGAATACTAAGAAAATGTTGATCAAATATTTTGATATAAAAGATATGGGTGTATCAGATGTTATACTGGGAATTAAGATCTCTAAAATATCTGATGGACTTGTTCTATCACAGTCTCATTATGTTGAGACAGTAATTCGAAAGTTCAAAGTTTATGACGTCCTCAAGCTAAACACACTGTTGATTTAAGCTTACACTTAGCTGAAAACCAAGGTGACCTTGTATCTCAACTAGAATATTCTCGGATTATTGGCAGTTTAATATATGTTACAAACTGCACTCATCCGGATATTGCATACACAGTTAATAAACTAAGTAGATTTACGAGTAATCCTGACAATGACCATTATGGATTACATTACTCAAGATATCCAGTTGTATTAGAAAGATACAATGATGCTAATTGGATATCTGATACAAAAGATTCCAAATCCACTATTGGTTATGTTTTTACCATTAATGATGGAGCGGTGTCATGAAAATCCTCTAAACAAACTTGTGTAGCTCGATCCATGGTGGAATCAGAGTTTATAGCTTTGGATAAAGCTGGTGAAGAAGCAAAATGGGTTCGCAACTTCTTTGAGGATGTTCCTTGTTGGCCTAAGCCGGTTGTTGCAATCATGATACATTGTGATATTCCTTGGGTTTTGACCAATTAATTAAGTGGGTTCATTTATTTGTTGACTGAAATAAATGAGATAAACGTAATCCACACCGCGGGTAGATGAGTTTAGCATTTTGAATTTCTCAAAACCAATATCGAGTGAATGAGAAATAAATGCATAAAGTAAGCCATTTAAAATACATTTTATTTGAAAATGTGAAAGTGTGGGACTGTGAAGAGACACATACCACATAGAAAACAAGGAGCAAAGTTAACTACCTTATATAGAACTTCACCAATAGTAAGGAGTAATCAAGTGAAGCTCCTTATGGTACACCCTAATAGGCCTAGTCAATTTTGACTAGCCTTTGGCTAGTTCAAAGAGTTATGGCTCAGACGGTGTGGAGGCCCGGGCCCGGGCCTGCGCACATCACATATAATTGCATTAGGCCCTTTAGAGGCGCACTTTGCACTTCGCACGTACGCATCATCGGGGGGAGCTTTGAGGAGCCTTAAAGTAAGTGACTGAAATTATTTTTAGTCATTCGATATACACCAAGCATATTTTCCAATACTATGAGACATCCGTCATTTCCAAGGATGGTCCTAATATCTGCGGGGAGGAGGGGCAAACCTCAACCCCACACTCTGGAGTAGTCAAGGTTTAAACCCAAAACCTTGAGGTGCAATTGCAACCTCAAGAACGCTAGGCCAACTCTTGGGAGTTAATTGAAATGCATTTCAGTTTGGATTATAAGGTTGGAACTCAATAGATCGAACAAGCATTTTTTATTGAATGAACTTTTTTTTTTTTCTATATGTGAGGGTCTTTCTTAGATATTGAATATTAATGAATGATTTATCGTAATATTTCTTTCGTATATGTCAAGTCGTAATTAGAAATGAAATCAATTAATTATGAGATCTTCTATACTAAAATGGTATTTCATCTCTTATTATGTCACACTAATAATTGACACGTATTTTTCTTTAAACACGTGACAATTGTCGGTACGATAAAATAGAGAATTAAACATTATTTTAGAATACAAGATCTCATTCCATTGGAAACTTGTCTTTTTATTTGAGCAAAATTGATTCTTAGGACGCCTTTTGTTATTTCTTTCTCCTTTTAAGGTAAAGTTATAATTACCTTTTGATCTCGACGTTTGATTTCTTAGGACATTTTCCAGGAATTTTACACATTTGATAGTACATATCAAAAAAAAAAAAACCCCTCCAAACTCACTTTTTAATTTTTCCCCTTTTTTGTTTCATAAAAGGGTTAAATCATTCACAAAAATGCTAATATGTTTGTATTTAGGAAAATTTACATAAATATATATTATACTTAGGAAATAGTTTCACTTTAATTTGCAATCCTAATTTTAAATTCTATATCCTATTTCTCATTAGATAAGATATTTTTATTTTTATTAAATGATATTACATAAGTTATTGTATTGACCAATTGTCTTTAAACGTACACTTTATGACAAGATAATGTAATGCTGAAAATAAAGCAAGATACTCGACATTCAACTCGATATTAATCGTTAAAATCTTGTTTGAGTTACACTTATTAACTTAAGTAATCAAATTTGTACTCAATTTTCCGATAGATAAGATTAAAAACTCAAGTCATAGTCAACCAAATTGGTGAAACTAACCTGCTCAATTTGATTCATGTTCGACTTTCAAACTCGTTCAAACTCAACTAGATTAACTATTAGACCGACTCAAACATAATTTTTTAAATTCAATATAAAATCGAATAAGATAGTAATGCATTCAACCCGACTCTTTTACAGTCCAATGCACAGTTGATGAATAATTCATACAATGCAATAAGATTTCAACACAAAAAGAAAATGATCAAATTGTTCAGCTTATATATCTAAACACAATTTCATTTTAGGAGATAAACATTTCAAAAAATATAAATAAAAATACAATAAGAAAATTGAATCATAACATAATGCAAAAACAAAAGAACCATCCATCCCTTGAGCCTTGACCATGGCCTGAAAGTGACACCATTGTGTCGGTGGCACAAAGCCAGGTGTACCCATCAAAAGCAAAGACCCCATTTCACTTTTCCCCAATAAATTACAACACAGAACCAAACCCAATAACCTTAGCTAAAATCAGCAACTGCACACTTCTGTGAAAACTCACGAAAAGTAAAAGCCCCGCACAGTACACGAACACATTTCTGTGTGTGACACGTACAACCCCACAAAGCGGTGCCTGATAAAATCTCCGCCGTTGGCTTCTGAAAGGACACCCCAACAAAATTAAATTATTCCCCATTTCGCACAAACAATATTATTCAATTTATTCTACATCAGTCAAGCTGTTTCTTGTATTCATATTGTGAGTATGTGTTTTGTTTCTCATAATGTCATTACACCCATCGTTTTCACTGCATTATTGGTTGATTGCTGTGATAAGTGGTGTATAAGTTATTCAAGATTTAATTTTTTCTTAGATTTGATTTGCACTATGTTGAAGTAACTGTGTTTGGGGATAGTAATTGCTTGTCAGAGAAAACCCACATGGGAGTTGTGTATATTTCTGATCATAATTGTGAAAAATGGTATCTTTTTACATATGGGTCCTCATGGATACATATTTGTGGTGTATTATACTGTGTATGTGTGTGTGTAATAAGTAGAGGGATGTATGTAGATACAGAGATAGGTGGGCATGTGAGATGCCTTTATAGAGGCTGATAATGAAAATGGCCCCCTCTTTAATTATATTCTCTCTCCTGCAAGAAAGTTGCTTTACAGGAGTGTTACAAGGTTAAAACTTGAAAACCATTTGTTTAATCAATAATATGATATTGCTGCAGTTATTACAAATAAAAATCAAGAAGCATCATTTATTAGAATGAGGCAGGGTTTTCATTCTCATAGTCATAGCCACAGAGGAGGAGCCATGGCTGGTGCCCTTATTCTGCTGCTGCCCTTGCTATTTCCTTGTCTTTTCACTCCTTTCAGCCATGCCTTACCTTCAGTTCTCTCAGTAAGTTATTGTTTTCAGTGGTTTTCATAGTTATTGTTGATCTATGTGTTGTTTGTGCATTTTGTGTTTTCTTGTTTTGGATTTTTTTTTCAGTTTTTTATTTTATCTTCATGATATCTGTGTTTTTTGTTTAGTAAATATAGAAAAAACAAGAGAATTTTATTCTTTTATGGGAAATGGTGTCTTGTGAATTTTGGAAACAAGTTAGTCAAAGAAAGGCTTGATTTTGTGGGGGATTTTGGGACTCTGCTTTCTCGGATAACTTTTTGGTTATTGGGATTTTATTGGCATTGTTAATTTTCTTTAATTAGGTTGCATTTAAAAAAAAAATATTGATATCTTTACTGAATGTTAGTACATGGAGGAGGAAGATATATGTAGAGGCTGAATAAGTTGAAATTTAGCTAGTGTTGGTGGAAAGAGTTCAATTTTTATTTTTTTGCAAGATGGTCAAATTACTGCAGTTCTGTGTCAATTTACTTTCTATTATGTGTGCAAGGCATATGATGTAAGAAACTCAAATTAACGTTGTCCAAGTGCTTTAGGCTCATCTAGAATGTAGACTATGGAGCAGGTGAATTGATCTGTAGATATATATGTAAAATCCATTTCTTAGAGCATGAGTTTGATCCTTTGCTAGAATAGTGAATGATTTGCATTAATCTTACATCAAATCTCCTTATTCATTTTGGGATTACATCCTAATAGAAAGATTGAAGATGAAATCAACAGATTTGGATAATTTTCTGAAAGGGAAAGGTGGATGCTTGGTGTTAGAGGATAATAAGGTATTCGAAAATGAGTAGAAAGGAACTTGCATGGCTATTTCTAAGCGAAAAGCATGATGAATAGTAACTCGGTATAATATTTCATGGGATTTTAAATTGTATGACGGATGACTCTCATATAAGCTTTATGTTTTATGGGTTAATGTATGCATATGATCTGTTTTACCAAATAACTTGCCACTTATTTGTAAGAGTTTATAATTGGTTCGCTCGTTACTTGTTCTCATAGGCTGATTATTTAGTGCAGGAGTGGAACACTCCGAAACCTAGACATTCTCGTTTACTTAAGAGTGCTCTGCAACGCCAAACTGTGAGTAAGAGTTCATTAATCAATTTACATATTTTAACAATGTCTAATTTTTTGGTTAATGTAACTGACACATACTTCCTTCTGTTTTTCTATTTAAGTCTGATGAGCAACAGGCTGAACTATGGATGCCTTTGGCCCAACGAGGATGGAAACCATGTGTCCGCTCGGATAGTTCCTCCAGTAAGTAAAAGAATTTCATTTTTTTAGAAAATTTGTTTACATTTTATAGGAGAATCATTAGAGATTTGGTTTATGGAAATTTATTTTGTTTGTTACCAAGTTCAATTCTGACGTTTAAAATTGTTGAGCAAGTAGGCTTTTTTTTTTCTTTTTTTTGCCCCATTTTCTCTTGCATAACTGACATTTTGTTTTAAGCAGTATTACCAGAGAAATCTCAAGGTTATATTCAGGTGTTCCTCGATGGTGGACTAAATCAGCAGAGAATGGGTGTAAGTATTTCAAATTCATATATTAAAGAATTTTTTTTTCTTGAACTGAGTAATATTAGTTGCATTGAGTCACTAATACGCATAATTTGTTTATAAAGATTTGTGACGCAGTTGCTCTTGCTAAAATTTTGAATGCAACGCTCATAATTCCGCATCTTGAAGTAAATCCTGTTTGGCAAGATTCAAGGTCCTCTTTAACGTGTTCATCCCTCTGCAGTAGTTTGTTAAGATTTGATTCTTGTTTTTTTGTTTATTTGGAAGCTTTAACTAAATCAGACAAATCCCATTCGTTTTTTTCTTGCAGCACGTTCATGGATATTTTTGATGTGGATCACTTCATTAATGTCTTGAAAGACGACATATCTATTATTAAAGAGGTGCCTGATGAATACTTTTGGAGCACACGAGAGTATTATGCTACAGCCATTCGAGCTACCAGAGTTAAAACAGCGCCTGTTCATGCTTCGGCAAATTGGTATCTGGATAATGTTTTGCCTCTCCTGCAGAGGTTGGTGTTAGAGCTAATCTTTCGTTTGTTAGTGGAAATTACGATTTGAATTTTTTTGGCGTATGCTCATTTAGGTTGCATGTTATAATATTCTACTTGGTTTATATTGTGCTTTCTTATGCAATTTCTTTGTGTATGTATTAGCCGCGTCCTTCTAAGAATGATATATGTGATCATGATTTGGTTTTCTGAAATTTTGGGAGTGTTTGCAATCACTATATAAAGTGCTTCTCAGCTTTAGGCTGAAAAAATTTACTTTTTAGTATTTGCAAATGTCTGATTCTACTTCGGGTTTTGTTTCATTTAATCAGAATCTAAAGCAAGGAGATGAGTGCTTTAGATTTCTGATTTCACTTCTGGCTTGATTTTTACAAACAAATAAGCACTTTTACAACTTTTTCACCAAACACTCTCAACTTTTGGTCTCAACTTCTGATTCTATTTGCAAACACGATCAACTTATGATTCTCAACTAGTTTTACTTTTGCTACAATAAATCACTTATTCTAAAAGCAGAAGTTTTTGCAAACACTCCCTTTATGTGCTTTGTAACCTCTACTGGATTTGTTCCAAGCTTCAGTTTACTTTTGGGTTTAATTGGAAAATCCTGGATTTTCCAGCTACGGAATAGCGGCAATTGCACCTTTTTCTCACCGTCTGGCTTTCGACAATATGCCTGAGGACATCCAACGGCTACGATGTAAAGTCAACTTCCAAGCTTTAGTTTTCGTTCCTCATATCAGAGCGGTGGGTGATGCTCTTGTTAGTCGTCTCAGAAATCCTCCTACCAGAAGTGAAGTTGACAGCAGTAAGTACATTAAAGCAGTCGCTGATTCTAAAGACAAGCGAGGGACCGGAAAGTTTGTTGTCCTTCACCTCCGTTTTGACAAGGTACGCTCACTTGTGGTTAATATTTTAACCTAGTTGAATTTTTTGGTACGGAATTGTCTTTTCATAGTGTGTTCTTTCCCTTTTGATGAGACTTTAACATTTGTTAGCCCTACATTACTTGGGAAGAAGAGGATTTTTAGCGTTGCTTGTTGCTTTCTTGTGTGCCTTCTACATATAGGGGCAAATTACTAAAATTACCTGTAATGTTTAGCCTAACTACAGAAAACTCCAAACTCCAGTTGTCTTTTGAAATTACAAATACGCCATTGAGGTTTGTATTCACTTAACAACTCCCACTCTCCCCCTCTCCCAGGGCGCAATTGTAAAACAAAAACAAATGTCAAGCGTGTATTGTAATTTTGAAACATAATTGGGTCTTTCTGTAATTAGACTGAACTTCAGCAATATTTCTTGTAATTAACCCTACATACAGTAAAAGCTTTAGGGATAATTACAAGAATTACCCCTGAGGTTTGGAGTAAGTACAAAAAACCCAGGGAAATTAAAAAATTACCAAAAACTCTTGAGGTTTGATTCCATCTTACATTTTCCCCTTCATAAGAAAAAAATTTGAAAAGCTCCCCTTATAAACAGTTAATCCCTTAAAATTAAGACAATCAAACCTTAAGGGTAGTTTTTATAATTTTGAAACTTCTCTAGGTCTTTTTGTGATTACCCCAAACCTCAGGGTTTTTTTATAATTATCCCTATACTTTAATTTGATTGATTTTTTGCAGGATATGGCTGCCCACTCAGCTTGTGACTTTGGTGGTGGCAAGGCTGAAAAATTGGCTCTGGCGAAATATCGACAAGTTATTTGGCAAGGAAGGGTGTTAAATTCTCAATTTACGGACGAGGAGTTGAGGAGTCAAGGACGGTGCCCTTTGACTCCCGAGGAAATTGGATTACTGCTGGCAGCTTTAGGATTCGACAACAGTACTCGTTTGTATCTTGCTTCCCACAAGGTCTTTTCTAGCAGATTTTTTAGTTTTACATCTAGAACCTGTGGTTTTTCATATTCTGAAGTTTCCCATTTTATGTCGATATATTTCAGGTATATGGTGGGGAAGCTAGGATCTCGACGTTAAGAAATTTATTTCCTTTAATGGAGGACAAAAAGAGTCTGGCCTCGTCAGAAGAAAGAGCTCAAATTAAAGGAAAAGCTTCATTGTTAGCTGCGGTCGATTACTATGTCAGTATGCATAGTGATATATTCATTTCAGCATCGCCAGGAAATATGCACAATGCTGTGGTAAGTTTTTTTTTTATATGAAGATGCTTAGAGCTTGTCTGATTTTAGTGTGTCATATGTCTAAAGCAAACGTTACATTCTCACGCGAGTAGTCATGGGTTGGGTTTGTCGTTTCCATGAAACAAACCTCCAAGCGCTAGCTATGGTTTTTTAACGGTTATGTTGGTTGGTCATATATGAATTGCTTAAAATAATTATCGGAATGTAACAAGGTTGTATGAGCGGTCGCACCTAGCTTTACAGTGCCTAAATAAGGGATAATTACAAAACCCCCTCTGAAGTTTTGGCTACTTACGAAAAACTCTAGAGGTTTTGAAAATTACAAAAAAAAACCTTGAGGTTTGATTCCGTACGACATTTCCCCCCTTCATAAGGAGAAAAAACATTCACCCCCCCTCCCCGATATTTATAGAAATATTACAGTTACCTCGTTCGATTTTTTTTTTCTTTCTAATTATTGCCCCTAAATAATGGAATGTGCTAAATGCTAATTACACAGAATGTCCTTCAGGTTCAGTCTAGTTACAAAGAAAACCCAGTTGTCTTTCAAAACCACAAGTACCCCTTGATAATTGTTTCTATTTTTACAAATTGCACGTGTTCGAGGGGGTATTTGTTAAGGAAATACAAACCTCAAGGAAGTGTTTGTAGTACCTTAAAGGAATAATTGTAATTTTGAATGATTGTAATTAGGCTAAAGCGAAGGGGTAGTTTTTGTAATTTTCATCTGCTGTAACGTTGTATTATTCCAGAGTAACTACAATCCGGAATACATATCCTGATGTCAATCTTATAGCATGAATGGATTCTCGAAAAAACAAATCTTATAGCCTGAATGATAATTCAGTTTCAATTTTTCGAACCCTAAGATTGTAATTTCATTTCGAAAACCAGGTTGGCCACCGAACATACGAAAACAAGAAGACTATAAGGCCAAACATGGCACTACTAGGCCAGCTTTTCCTGAACAAGAGCCTAACTTGGCCAGAGTTCCGAGAAGCCATCGTCGAAGGGCATAAAAGCAGGCAAGGCCTGCTCAAATTACGCAAACCGGAACAGTCTATATATACGTATCCAGCTCCTGATTGTATGTGCAATGCTTGAGCTCACTTGTGTAGATCTTATATAGGTTTGCCCGCATTCTACTGTTTATGGCTTGTACTAATAAAATAAGTTGTTACCCCTTAGGAGAGTTCCATCAGAGGTGCGACGAGGTCTTTGTATAATTTGGGGTCATGATACATTTATACAGTATCTTGAATAGCATTTAGGATATTGGTGTAATATGTTATTTATGTATATTGTTCCCGATTATTTTGTTTATCGCAGCTTGTATGGAGGAATGCATTTCATTTGTATTGGGCGTTACTTTTTTCTTAATGTTTATGCTGGAAGCCTGCAAAACATTGTCAGAATTTACATGGTTTTTTTTTTTTTTTTTTTTGTTTTTTTTTGTTTTTAATATACTTGGAAACCGTAACCAGTGCCCTTTGAGCGTGCACGGGTAAACACTGGGCTTAACATAATAGCCTACAAACCATGTTAGGTAGACTACACTGGGCACGTCTTGTGCGACCGGCTCACGAGTGGTGCAGAAGTGGTGATTCGATTTTGGCCTCAACAACTTGGCCCCACACCACCGTTTTTCACCTACACGACTAGACCAGCCCATGTTGGGAAAAACTATCAAATGTTACGTGGACTTGAGATTCGGTTCACCCAAACTTTGAGACAGATGCACCCCAAACTTGGACACAGATGTACCACCTAATGTAATTTTCTAAAAATTGAAATTCTTAGTTTTTGAAGAAAAAAAACACGGCTTTCTTAATATGAGAGGATAATATTGGTAACAAAAAAATTAATTATTAGTTTTTACTTATATATAGAATGGAAATAAAAATTATTCATTAATTTTAGATTGTTATTTGAATATTATATGTATATTATAGACATGAATATATATATATATATATATATATATCGGGAGAGGTTATTGGATCAAATGAGACCAACACCACACATCTAGATTTTTCAATGGTTGTGATTTTAGAGCTAAAAATTAGATTAAATGTTAGTAATTAGAGAAAGGAGTAAATTAGTCATCCTATAAAATTATTCATGGGATTCATTCACATTACGATCAAATCTATAATTTTAGATGGAACAAATCTGATCTTTCGTCTTTTACCCAATTTAATCAGACATTTTTTAATTAATTAATTTTAAAGTTCAGAGAGCTTGACTTGATTAGAAGTTTGCTTATGAAGATGTAATAGATGTGTCATGGTGTTTTTATATAATTATAGTCAAATCATAAGCAACAAAAATGAAGAAAATCGATACTTCATATCCCCCAAATCTTCTTCTCACACACGAAAATTAACTAGATGGGGCCATTGAAGAAACCATTGTTGCGAATATAACAAGAAAACATTGTAGCCGACAAGAAAGCGTCAGGAAGTTTTCATCAACGGGGCTTGAAACTTCTAGAAGAATACATTAAAAATAAGCAACAAACCCATATTACATAAGCGATCTATATGTTGAAATTCTTACGGGCTCGTGATTTCAAAGTGAATAAGAAGTCGTTTGCCATGTTGAAAAAAAGAATTTTTTTTTGAAACTGAATTTGGAGAGAGAGTGTGCAAAGAGTGGGTGAAAAAGAATTTGGGATTGATGAGCTTGTTGAGGAAGTTGTTGTGTTTTCTTTGAAAAAAAATAAACATGCGATTAAAAATCTGGACCACCCAAAATTGTGATTTATCTTATGGTTTAGTTTGTGTCTTTCATGTATTGTTTATAAGGATTGATGGTGGTTACAGCATTTTGTTAATGGACTTTCTACAAATTTTTTTAGATGGTTGAAGAAGACAAGTTTATATGTTTAATTAATTTTACATTTTAGCGAGTTATGTTATTGTATAATTATATAATTTTTGTAAATGAAGAAAATCGTTTATACTTATATGTGTTTTATGGTATAATAAGTAGTTAATTTTTTATGTATGTATTTATGTTCTTTCAGATACTTATGTTTTTTGATGTATACTTATATGGAAGTTTTGTTGTGATACTTTATATTTTTGTTTGACAATTGTAATTTCAAAGTGAACAAATATGTTAAAATACAACATAATAGTGTTAAATAAGAAAATAAATATATGTTAGAGTTGTTGTGTTTTGGAAAGACAATAATTAGCGTGATTTTCTATTTTTATAATTGATTTTACTTTTGTTAAGGTTCCAGGTTTTTAGATGAAGAAGACAAGTTTATATGTTTGATGTATACTTACAGCGTGAGGTTATTGTATCTCTTATATGTTTCTCTCTCTCTATCTCTCTATCTAGTTAATTTTTATGTATGTATTTATGTTCTTTGTGACTTATGTTTTTGATGTATCTCCTTATATGTGTTTTTGTTTATTTTCATTTTAATATACGTACAAATATGTTAAAAATACAAATTATGTTAAAAACAAGATAAATATATAGTAACAATAATTAGCGTGATTTTCTATTTTTATAATTGATTTTACAACAAATATATGATAAGTGTACAAACATGTTTTTGTTTGATCATTTTAATATGGTAATGCGTGGTTTTAGTTAAACATCTCCAGTAACATAGTGTTTTACAACAAATATATGATAAGTCTCTCCATGGTAGAGCACACGTTTTTTATCTCTCCAGCGCGATTTTCTCTCCCCCCACGTGATTTTCTCTCTCCTAACAACTGATTCCATATTTGGATGGTTCCCACATGTTTGTTTTGACAATTATACCCTTATTTTGCCTTAATTAAATGTTTAATGTAATTTTAACCCCTATTTATATTAGCCATTGATATAGATAAAGGAGGGTTGAGATGAGTCCACATTGTCTCACTATAATATATGATCTCATTGGATCTTCCCCTATATGTGTGTGTGTGTGTGTGTGTAAGTTAGGATCTGTCCTAAGTGCAGGTTGTATTTAGACAGGTTCGATCCGCACCATTGCCATCTCTACATGTAGAGGTGTAACTCAAATGAACAAAGCCACCTAAATGTCTGATAATGCACCTTCCAGTGACAAGAATCCCTACAAGTGAGATATACACACACTGGCATCCATCACAAGCTAAATTAGTTTCATAAATTCAGAAACAACCTCTCTAGGAAACAACAATTGATGAAAAACCTTTTTGTTGATCCCCAAAACATCTCGATGACGAGTATATGAATGAATATGTACAGAGTCAACTACACCAGAACAACTTAGTCTTGCTGATCTACCTGATCATTACCCGGAGAACCATTGCTCGACCTCTTCTTAGTCTCACTTTTGTCCTTTTCAGCTACAGCTGGGCCATTACCACTACGCAACGCGGCCATCTCCTTTACATCATCCGGATTCAAAGGTGGCGCCATTTCATCCTCAATGGGTAGGGTTCTCTTTGAACCCTCCAAAGCAACGCCAAGAACTATATTCTCTTCCAGAGAAGGTTTAGTCACAGGCGTCTGTGTCGTAACAGGTTTTGTGCTGCTGCTGCTATTGAGCTTAGAATCAGATGGAGATTTTACGGCAATCTTAGGTTCCTCCTTTGTCGCAATTTTTGGCATTTGTCCGACCTCAGAATCAGCTTTGGCATCTGACGTATGTGTTTCTTTTGTTTTATGGTCAGTGGATGATGGTGCTGCTCCAGATTTAGAATCTGTGTTCGAATTAGTTTCGCCTTTAGCATCGACCTTGTTATCAGGTGTTGACTTTGTGGTAGCTTTGCTGTCTTCCTCCCCATTTGCACGTGCTGGCCGAGTTTGAGTTTTAGTCTTGTCTTCCCCATTGATTTTATAGGATGGTTCAATTAATAGCAGTGGGCGGTTTGATACTGTCCCCCGATTAAATATAGAATCTGAAAATGGTACGTTGTCTAAGTCTGCATCAGTGAATATTTTCTGAACTGTGCGGATGGGAGTGGCTAGTCGAGCACGATGATGCCTGATGACTCTGAGAAGATCGAGAAGAATAGCTTCCTGTTTTTGAAACAACAAAGGAAAATCTTTATTTGTGGTAGGACCTCTTTTGACCGTGTTTCCCTTTAACTAATACAATTGCATGAAAGGAATTATGCTTGCAAAATCCATCGGTTTAGGCGTCTTAATTGAGAGGAAGCATCTTTGCAACGAATTGAATATACTCACCTTAACACACAAATATTCTTCAAAATGCGAGGTCTTAACAAAGCAGGACACCAATATCTGCGATATTATGGAATTAATGAGATCACAGCATTTGAGTTCAAATTGTGTTAATCACAAAATTCATATATCCATGTGATCATGTGAAATTCTTTTCGACTAATCTATTTCAAAGCAAACACAATGCAGAAAAATTCATAACCATTTATTCTACTAACAGGAATAGGGATTACAAAAAGTAAATCTAACCATGAGGGCCTGATTTTCAGGATTAATATTATCCAAGAATACTCTTCTATGCAATTTCTGTTGCTCCACTTGAGGATTCTTCGCTAGAACCTTACGCATATCAGCTACAATGTTCTGCACAAAGGAGCAAGGAACAGTTTGTGAAGGATCACATCAGAGAAACTAATTCATTGCTTTGTGGCAGAATCTACCAATCAAAGTGTGAAGTAAAATGATCCTCACATTAATTTTGCTGACATCCAAGTGACTGATGGCAATGTGGGTTTTGATGCGCCAGTGAGTTTTTTGAGTGAGATTTCTCACAACATTCACAGTGAACTTGTGGTTTGGAATGTGAACAGCTTCACGGTCTTCACCTCTTACAACTGTTGGCGACCACCATCCTACATGCTGCAAAGTGAGAATGCAGAAACATTTATAAGGACAAACATATAAATAACAGGTATAGACATAAATAACAAAATTCAATAACTGGATATGATTCAATGACTTAAGAGAAGAAATGTCTTTTCAAAATTATTTTTTGTATCTATTACTTTCAGCTACCAACCTCAACTGTCCCAGAAACTTCATAGCCTTCAATCTTCGTCTGGATCCACTCGTTCACAACAAATGGCCGCGTTGCATGAATCATTGCACTTGAAAGGAAATTCGTGAAAATCTGAATATCACAATAAAGAAGAATTCGAGTGGCGTTAAAAAGAAATTTACCAACTAAATGCTTCTTAAAATAGGCAATAAATTGAAAAATACTCAAGCATGAATTGAAAGTTTGTTTACACCTCACGTCCAGCAAGTGTGAGCAAGACTGTCCCAAGCCCTCCGGCTGTGAGCCACTTTTGGGTTGAGAAACCTAACAACTCCATAAACAATGATACAGCTGCAACCCACACAGCTGAATATACAGCTCTGCCAGCAAACTGGAAACCCATCTGGCAAGAAGCAACAAAAGCTACTTAAGATGATACTTGTATAGAAGCAACAAATTTGTTTCCAGTATCTTCATCAAATAGATGCCAATATCTTTATTAGATGAAAATGTCTCAGCCTCTTAAGAAGACGATATTCTACCTTTTCTTCTCTTACACTTAGTGTATCTCTTCCGTTTGTTCTTTATGTCCGAAATCTGTTTAACAAACAGGCTGTCACATTTACACTTGGCCTTAGAATCACGACCTTAAGTTGTCAGCCACCAATTACTGCAAATGGGTGGTACTGTCTAGAACCTAGCTATACCAAAACAAATAGATGCCGTATTGAGTACCCTGAAAGGCCCTCCTACCTAGATAAGTATCTAATCACTCAAGTGGGACCTTTTTTTTTTTTGGTGGGAAATGAGCTTTAGGTTAGTCTGGCTAGGATAGGATAGGATCCTCAATTTACTAAGATATACACAATTTGTAAACATTTAAAATGGTGCATGTTTCTTCGAAAATATAGAAGATTTGATATGAATATACCATCCATACTCTGTTGGAGTTACCTGTTTCAAGTGCCTCCTAACTACACTTTGAGGGGGTCATCAGTACGCAAGGATAGAAATAACTAAGAATGGAATGAATGTATGAATGAAATGATGATGAGAAAGAAATACTATTGAGTATAGCAGTTCCTATACTTAGTATATAAACGGAATGCTAGATGAATAGAATTGGCATTTCTTGGGTGATTCCATTACTGGTAATTAAATATCTACATTTATTTTAATGACCAAATTACCTTTAAGTAGGAAATGTTTAAAATAAATTTATTATTCAAATGGTAAGTCTAAATATATTCGTTATGGTTTTATTATCCATGTCAAAAAATATATAAAAAATATAGACAATCTCACACTAGTATAAACTTTTTTTTTCCCGTAAAAGCAAAGACCCAACAAATAAATTTTCTGCACATCCTCGACCTAAGAGACACAATATCAAGATGGGGGGAGGAAAAAGTAAGGGATGAAGACCATTAATGAGTTCATACATAGATCAGTAGCAGGTGTAAATTGTTGATACAGGCAGAAAATGGTTTTTGATGTTGGTTTAGTTTTATTAGGAGACCATAAGTCCGGATTTTGAAATCACAAACGAGTCTCCATTATATTTTTCAGTCATATCCGTTAAAATATTCATACATACTTTTTTTTTTTACATATATACTTTTTTTAATATGTATGTGTTTATGTGATGAGTATTTATATATATATGTATGTTCCATATGTGTCCACATGTAAAACATTAATATAATACTTTTTATAAATTAAAATAATAATGTAAAAATTAATAATTGTTAACCTATAAAAGGAACAAATAAGTTTGAATTATCAAAATTAGAATATGTATATATAATACTCACATGGGATGCTTCGCGATAATTTCTTAGCTGACAGAAATAAATATTAAAACTGTATCTTAATTATCGTCATGAAAAATACAAGAACATTTAGAGAGATCTCAACATACTCAATTAAGAAAAGTGGGAAAAGTTCTCAATTCAAAAGTCACTAAAGGCAAGCATTTCCTTGATGTGCTATTATATAAACACGATTACCTTGGTCACATTTTACTACCTTATTAACACTTTTGACTTCAACCGAATAACAGCATAGCCAGTGGCAATAATAATCAAAGCATTTGGGGGCACAAATTGGCTAAATTATTCTTGCTGGTAGTCGAAACTATACAAGGGCATCAAGAATTCAGGTCTGAAATTAGTTTTGTAGAAATCCTGTTGCATGAGACAAAGAGTTGGAACGTACATTTCTAGTATCGGTGGGGCCATTTGACTCCATGAAGAATTTTTGTGCTTGTTGAATCAAACTGCATAAAATAGTCCAAAGAAAGCTTAGTCCTTCCAGGTGTAAATGTGTCATGAACAGTTAAATATGTATTATGACGACACATGAAAGAAGACAAGAGATTAGCTCCTTTGTATGAAAGATCAATGTATAATGGATCACTGCAGAGAATGAAAGATGAAAATGATCAACCCTTAATCATGAACTGTTCACAGTTGTCAAATTATGCACAGATCATGGTCTAAATCACCGCCCAGGCAAGTGCTCTAGGTAACTCAGTCAGGTTAACATTTCCAAAAAAGTGAAAAAGGAATACATAAATTTTATGAACTCTTTACATGAATCATATGTGCGTTCACACGTGCAGGAAGGGATGCAGTAGCCAATCAGCAGGATACTCAGAGAACATGCATGGATGTACGCATGAGGTTATTTCAGAGTGGAATAATGTAAGTCCCATAAACGAAAATGTCATATCATATGCCATCCCTAAAACAATGATAGGAACAGTATCTCACATTAATACCAAACTCAGAGCAAACAGTTAGTATAGCATCAACAGAATGCAAAGGAAAATCTTTAGCCACGTGTTAATAAATTGATAATGACACTAACCTTGACAGACAATATGCAAAGGCCAGCACTGTTGACAATGATCTGACAAAATTTAGGAGTCTTTGTTTAACAATTTGACCAGCTTCTGTGGGAAGAGTCATTGGATCCAATGCTCTGTAAGAAACGCACTTTCGTTCAGTATGTTATGAGTTATTTGGTTTTTATTATTCCTTCAATCAGACATAACTAACCTGCAGATAAAGATTGCTCCTGTCCACAGCAGCAAGGGTTGAATATAAGAGGTTGTAACTTGATAAGCGCTACTCTTTTTCCAATTATTATCGCTCTTCTGCTGTTATGATGTAGTGTACTTCAAATTAGAAGATGGCTTAGAAACTCAACCCAATTCCACAAAGCCCCTTCTATAATAGTAAAATTCATACAAAAAAACTTAGGAACTGAAGTATGAGAAAATTAGAATTACTTGCAGAAATATGTTTCTGCTTAGTCTCACAAGCGGCCCAAGTCCCCATACTGCGAACATAACAATACCAACCGCTGAAGCCAATTTAATCACAACAGGACTTCCTTGCAAACGATTAAATGATCTGCAAAACCCAAATTTTTGATTCAAGGAAATTGCCCAACACAAAAGCTAAAGTAATGGGAGCAACTATAAATATTCATTTGGATGCCCAATAAAAAGTGATATGATGCCAAAGTGCCATCACTTCCAATTTAAACTGATATTTCCATGTATGAGTGAACAACTCATGCTTGAACAGAGATTAATGACCGCCAATTCATCCTTCCTCGAAAATGACACCCTCTTCCAGGCATTTGTTCTTCCTAGTCTGGAGGTACTGAGAGGGTGTTTTAGCATATAAACTCCTTAAAAAATCTTCATCAAAAATATGCTTAAGAGCTTATAAGATTTCCTAAACTATTGTGTAAAAATTTTAAGAGATGGGCTTGTAAACTCCCTAAATAAGATTTCAGGTTCTTATTAGCTCCGTTAAAAAGTAAGGTCTTCCTATTTCCTAACTTATTTTTAAGATCTTTACAAATTCCTTTAGTTTTGACCATAGTAATTACAAAATTTCTATTAACACCTAAAGCTTCAGGATCTTATTTTATCCTATATTATTTTTAAAATAAAATTCAACATCTTATAAGCATAAAATAAGTAGTGTGTTCCACTTAGCTATTGTATAGTTCAATACGGTATATGTATATTCCAGGTTTCCATATTACATTATGGGTATACAAAGAATCAAGCTGCTGTTTTTAATTTCAGTATTTCATTCTCACTTATAGTTCTAAACCAGTAAAGCACTGGACTAGTGGACTTCAAGTGTACACCATATCCATCACAGTTAAGAGATGTAATTCGTGTGCGGAAAAAAGATGTTGAAGTAATTCTTCAAAGGACAGAAAAAACTTGAACAGATGTAGAACAAATTCTTTGAGCTAAAAATGGAACTTGGAGCAGGATATAACCCTTCTCACAAATATAAACAGAATACACTATAGAATGCCTTTTGGAGACTTAGCCCACTGGCACTATCTGTTTGTTTCAGATATTTGATGTGATAAACAACTTACACCAATCAATCACGGAGGGTGTATAAGCAAATCGACTGTAATTTATGAGCAGTAAAATTAGCTGCTTACGTAGTGACAACCAACGCACACAATTTCGGATATATGTAATATAACTGTTTTTCAAATAAGCAACCTTAAACAGACCAGCCCAAAAGGAGTAATTACCTTGCTAAAGTTAGAGTTGCATTCTTTACACAGTTAGCGTCCAGAGACGGGCCTGGATTTAAAAAACAATGGCACCGAAATTGATGATTTCTACAAGGAATGGTGCATACTCGTCTGTGTATTCTCTTCGAAAAATTTGAACTCCAAGAATACTGTTGCTGAAACAATGTTATTTAGAAACAGAGTCAAGCTTCACCAAGAACAAAAATCCAACATGCCAAAGTTACATGAACAGGGAAAAAATGATGTGTATAGAGTAATATTATACATAATTAAGAAGCATTGTCAAAGTTTTACCTAGAACAAAACCCTAAGAATCCAAAATTTCATTAAGGGCAAAAACAACAAAAATAAAATACAATAATCAAATTCTACCCCAAAACCGATAACACAATTTCCCCTTTTGGGAAGAATTATCGGAACTAGGGTCCAAAAACGAAATTCGCATAATCACGAACCATACCAGTGAAATTGACGGCAGATTACTGCTGAATAGGCACAATCTGCCTCTTGTTCTCGTATTCTGCAGCTGGAAATGCAATATAGGTTAGAAAATAATAAGAGGAACAACACTTCAAGCGCGAGACAGAGAGGGGATGAATAATTGAGCAAGGAATTTTTACCCGTAATCGCTTGCTGCGCTCATGGTTCCTGCAGATTCCGAGCTCCAGGGAGACTTGCAGAGAACCAGAGACAGCCATGTTATTGGATGAAACCAAGTTCTCTCTCTCCTTCCTGTCTCTCTCTACAAATACATGTATTTTTTTTTTTATTTGAAGGTATAATATATAATATTCGTATCAAAAGTATTTATTCTATAGTTGTGTAAAAGATAAAAATGAAGTTAACGAAAACGAGGCATCAACATAGCTAAGCCAGCTAGGCCCTAGTCCAAAATGTCCATGTCCAAGTCCAAGTCTAGTGTTTATTTGGGAGCAAGTTTGAGATGTTTTTTTTATCTAAAAGTCATTTCAATAATAATTGGCGTTTGATATTTAATTTAAAATAAATTTTTGGATAAATTAAAAGTCTAATATAGACAATGCCAGAGCCAAAAAAATATAGGGGTGGACCGATACATAAAAATAGAATGGGACGGATAAAAATCCTAAAAAAAATCATATAAATATTAACTAAAATATTTTTTTTAAAAAAATTAATATATTTTTTTTTGAGAAAAAAGGGGGTTCGGGGCCTAGATTGGCACCCCTTCGCCATTGATTCTAGAGAAGTTTAGGCATGTAGGTTTTCTGAAAAGTCGCTTATTAAAAATCCATTTTCTAAATAAGTGCTCCCAAACATGCACTTAAGTTTGTCCGAGGATAATGGGTTGAATGGAAATTTGGTCCATCCACGAGATTATAAATTTTTTGCTGTTATAATTTTTAAGTAATCTAAATATTTTATTTCCCTTAAAAGTAACAATAACTTCCTAGTTACGAGATTATTGATGGACGACTTCAAAACAAGTGAGATGTTTATAAATCCTAGGGACTAGGGAGTAGGGAATGGATTATGCATGTATATAAAAGAACTTATTTGTGTAAAATAAGTTGGAAAATGGAAATAATAGGTTGGAATTGGGATAAAGAAGGGAACGCGGCGATCGAATGTGGAAAAGAGGCTGCTAAATAATCAACGTGCTTTAATAATGGTCGGCGGGGGCCGGGGGTGGGGGTAGGGGCGCCATTGCCTTGGAGGTTGCTTGGAGTTGGAGCTTTGGACACCCAAAAATCAGAAAAATGTAAATCTGGACCACACATTATTAATAAGGCTTACCTATAATAATAAAATTAAATTCAAGTTTATCTTACTTTGAATTTAGATTTTGTGGAAATTTTGTTTTTTTTTTTTTTAAATTATTGTACTGTTTGATTGATGTAATGTTTTGAAACCCGGATCGGACCCCGATTCGACCGGTTAAACCGGAAACCTGTCACATGCCCGATCCGATTCTATATTAAAACCGAGTGGCTGAAAAACTGTTGTCACCCGATCAAACCCGGTAAAAAATGGGAAACCGGTGATCCGGTTAACCCGATTCAATTTTTTTTAAGCAAAATTTTCTTTTTTCATTATAAAAATTGAACGAAAAAATATTTTGTAAATTTAAATAGAATTTTTCCTTATATTCAATTTATATATATCATATATATTTGGATATTATAATTTATTAAATTTAGTTTTATTTGTACTTGTTATTTTTTTATTTGTACTTATATTTGTCTTTAACATGTGTATATATGTATGTATTTAGGTTAACCGGTTTTTTAGAACGGTTTAATTGGTTGAACCGGTGATCCAATAACCCAATTATTAATCCGGTTCGATGTCCGGTCCGAGTTTAAAAATATTGGATTGATGATTGATTCGCTAGTTTTTTTAAAAGGAATATAAATGCAACGTGTTCGATATTATTTCATTTGGAAAACCCACAATTGTTAACTTTTACACTAACTTGTTAAGGTTTATTTGTTTTTTTAGCTAGATTATCTACTTATATCGTGAAATATCTGTTTCGATAAAGAAATTGACGCATTCGATTTCTTATATAATATTTTCTTTTTGAATTTTTTAAATTGATAAATTGTAGTAATCACATTATAATTTTAACTTTTGAATTTTTCAAAATTTTGGTTAAAAACATATTGGCAAAAACTTATAAAAGATCATTTGACGTGTCTTTCCCGTCAGACGAATCCTACTGACCCTTCCGCTGCCCCAACCCTGATATGTTCAACTTTTTTTTAGGCCTTAGGGTTTTCAATTTCATTTTCCTTTTTTCTCTCTTTTTTCCCGCTTTTGTTACATAATTTTAACTTTTGAATTTTTCAAAATTTTGGTTAAAAACATATTGGCAAAAACTTATAAAAGATCATTTGACGTGTCTCTCGAATCTCATTTTATTTCAACCAAAACTTTTAACAACCCCGATATGTTCAACTTTTTTTAGGCCTTAGGGTTTTCAATTTCATTTTCCTTTTTAAAATTCTTTTTTTTTGTTAAAATGACTCAGTAGTCTCTCTCTCTCTCTCTCTCTGTCATTTTATTTCAACCAAAACTTTTAATTACAGCGCTGTCAAAATCAGATTTCATTTTACAAAGTATATTTAAAATTATTTTTTGTTAAAATGACAGCGATTGGTCGCCATCAAGGGCAATTGGTGCCTGAAAGAACTTGCTCGAATATTTTTGTGTCAAAATAGCCCAAAACTAGGGCGACCGATCGCCCTTGAGAGAGAGACCGGTACCTGCGAACATCATAGGACAACTGATCACCCTATGGGGCAACCGGTAGCCCTATAGGGCAATCCGTATCAGATCGTACTAAGTCTCTGTCAAATTCAAATTTTACAACATGGCGACGGTTTGCCCAAGCCAAGATCAGATGATTTTAAACGATGCAATAGACAATAATTTTATTTTTATCACTTTATTACTTTTTGCCATTATTTTGTGGATTTTTTAATCTTCTTTTGCAGACAAAAGTCAAATATGAGGAGCTTACGTTGGAATTCAAATCTTTGTAGCTCTTCTATAAATAGATGAAGAAGATTGGACGGTCAACAAAATAATAATACAATACAATACAATTCTACTACACAATAAGAAAACCTCAGCAAATTTATTATACTTCATTTTCAACATTCTTGTTGTAAAAGTCTAAGCACTACACTTTCACATCTTGCTTAATAGGCTTTCCTTCTTGATTATACTTGCACTTTTGACCTGTAACATTTCATTCAAAGTGTAATCTTGATTGTATTTTTAACATCAACTGAAATAATAAATCTTTATTAGCGTTCTTTTGGCAAGAATATGTTTGGTTGATTAGAGTTGGTGTTTTTCGTGTTGAAGAGTTTGGTGCTCTTCGAGGTGTTGAAGAGTTTGGTACTCTTCAAGGTTGTTGGTGTAAGAAGAGTTTGGTGCTCTTCTCGTTGACCCCATTCTAGATTCTTGTAACCACTTGGATTAACAAGTGGCATTAGAGCTAATCTATTTGGCAAGCTCGTTTAATCTTTGCGAGTAAAGAGGAAAGATCCATGGCCATGAATGAGAGCTATCTTCCAACCAGAGCTTCATTTAACAAGCCGTCTTTTTCGACTCCAATAATTATGCTTTTTGAAAAGATAGAATGAGGTGCTTGTTACAAGATTTTGGGTTTGATATTTAGAACGCGGTCATAAATGGAGTATCCATCACACTGAAGAAAATGGATAACATAACTCAAACTCCTAAAGTTTTCAAGGACTTCGATGATGAAGACAATAAAATATTCTCCTCAAACGGTAAAGCTCTTAACATTTTTCATTGTTCTCTTACCGCTACGAAGTATAATCATATTAGAGGAATTTGATCCGCTCATGATGTGTGGAAAAATATAGAAGTTATATATGAAGGCACAAAGAAGGTAAAACAAGCTTGGATGACCATGTTGGTCAAGGAATTTGAAAACTTCACCATGTTTGGAGGTGAAAATATTTCCAAGATGATTGAGAGACTCGACAACATTGTAAATCCCTTAGTAGCTCTTGGAAAAATCATATCCAAAGAAGATAAGGTTACAAATATACTAAATGCTCTTCCGTCTTCTTGGTATGAAAAAGTCACAGCGATATCGGAAGTTCAAAATCTTGAGACTCTCATGATCGATGAACTTATTGGTAATCTTCTCATCTATGAGGTGTACACCAACGAAATGGGTAGTTCTATAACATGTACTTCTCAATCGAATATGGAAACAACTCCAAAACGTCTCCCCTTTAGATTGAAAAATTACTATTCAAGTAACGAGGACGAGGACGATGAAGATTACCTTGTTAGAAAGTTTACAAATTTATAAATAAAAATAAGGAAATAAAAGCGAGAAGCAAGTCTTGCTTTAAGTGCGGAAAACTCGGACACTATATTGCCGATTGTCCAAAAGGGGAGAAAGAACAAAGAAAAAAGAAGCAATTTCACATAAAATTAAAAGTCTTCAATGCCAAAGCTGAAGCAAAAACATGGGATGGGCTTTTTGCAACATCCGAATATGAAGAAACCGAGCAATGTCTAATGGGCATCGATGAAGACAATGAGGTAAGCTCTAATTCTTCTATATTATTATTAATGAATTGCAAGATGATTATGATGAATTGAAAAATGAGTTTCAAAATATAATTGTTAAATACAAGCTTTTGAAAAAGAAGTTTAATAGCATGAAATTAGAAAAGGAAAATTTACATATTTCTTACGAATCTCTTACTAGTGCTCATAATATTACACTTGATAAGGTTAAAAACCTTGAAAAAGAAAATGTAACTCTTATTAAAGAAATAGATTGCATGAAAAATGATATGATTAAGTTCAACTTAAGCACCGATAAAATCACCAAGATTCTTGATGTACAACATAGTGATCATTTGAAAATAGGACTTGGTTATAAGCCAAATGTTATCAATGATATGAAAAATAACCAAGCACCACTTTTACTTATGCTAATACTTAAGCTCCCAAAACTATTACATGTTTCTATTATGGTAAAAGTGGACACACTGTTAGATAAATATTTTTATCATAATTTTGATGATTTTCATATAAATGAGTTTTATACCAAAACAATGTCCCCAAATGTTGTCCAAATACTTCAAAATATTTTCAATGATTTTTACTAATTTTATGAAGTACTTCTTGAACTTTATTTTTGACAAAACTCGGACAACTTCTTTGTACTTAGGTTGACCGATCGCCCTATAGGGAAACCCATACCTGAAAGTTGGACAAAACAGAGAACAAACAGTGGAACTACGGAGGGGAGGGCAACTGGTTGCCCTGGAAGGCAACCGGTGGGTCGACCGGGAGACCCCCAGGTCAACCGGTGCTTGGGACCCACAAGATTTCTATTTTTTTCCTCTATTTTGAATGGGACCGGTCGAACCATAGAGGGACCGGTCGAACCCCCTAGGCGACCGGTCACCCTATGCTGTGGACCAGTCTCCTCCCCAGGGCAACCCGTATTAAAAAATGTTCAATGTCTTTTTTCATTTCGAATTTGTTAGAGGGCGATCGGTCGCCCTAGTGTTTTATCAGCATAAACTATCCGTTGCAACAGACAACTTTTCATGAAATTGTGGCTTTGCTTCTAAAATCTATTTTCTGGGATTGTTTGGCATTTCTTTTGCAGAAATCACTCATTTAGGAGGAGCCTATGTTGGTTATTAAACCTAGGAGCTCTCCTATAAATACATGAAGGCTTGAAGGATTAAATACAACAACACAATACAAACAACAAGCAAAAATCAGCAAACTTCTTTGTTATTCACTTTCAACACACTTGTTGTAAAAGTCTAAGCTTATCACTTTCACATTTTGCTTATTAGGTTATTCCTTCTTGGTTACACTTACATTTCAAAGTTGTATACTTCATTTGAGTTGTAATTTGATTGGTTCAAATCATCCAAAACAAGACATACTTGTTAAGTGTACTTGTGGTAAGAACACACTTGGTTGATTCTAGGTGTTGAAGAGTTTGGTGCTCTTCATTGTTATAAGAAGATTGTGGTGATCTTCATAGGTGATGTTGTAAGAATAGTGTAATACTCTTCATGGTAAAGGTTGTAATAGTTCGGTATCTATTAATAAACTTTTTCCTTTTCGAAATCCATTCGGACATACCGGGTGGTAGAGCGCGTAGGCCCTAGGTGGGTTGAAGCTCTCTAAATCATCATGTGTTGTTTATACTTTTGCACTTCTAGTTCTTCACATTATTTATATTCAAAAAATAAGGCGTAAATCAGAAAATCGGGAAATCTATTCACCCCCCTCTAGATTTTCATAGCCACTTGGACTAACAAGATGTATCAGAGCCAAACTCTTTGGCAAGCTCGTTTCTCATTGTGAGTAAAGAGGAAAGATCCATGGCTACAAATGAAAGCTATTTCACAACCCGCACCTCTACCAACAAGCCACCACTTTTCGATGCCAACAATTACGTCTTTTGGAAGGATCAGATGGAATGCTTCCCACAAGGTTGCGGGTTTGATATTTGGAATGTCGTTATTGAAGGAGTTGCCCAACCAATGAAGAAATTAGAGGATGGAATCTCGGTTCTCAAAAGCTTCAAGGAATTTGATAAAAATGACAAGAAGTCATTCTCTCTCAATGGTAAGACCTTAAACATTTTACATTACTTTCTTACGGCTACCGAGTATAATAGAATTCGAGGGATAAGGTCGGCTTATGAAGTTTGGAAAAAATTAGAAACCATTTATGAAGGTACTAAGAAAGTAAAACAAGCTAGAAAAACTATGTTTGTTAAAGATTTTGAAAACTTCATAATGTTTGAGGGTGAGGGGATTTCTAAAATGGTGGAAGGGCTCAACAATATAGTAAATCTTTTATTAGCACTTGGAAAAGTTATCTCGAAAGAAGATAAGGTTACTAAAGTCTTGAATGCTCTTCCCAGTTCTTGGTCTGAAAAGTGACGGCTATAATGGAAGCTCAAAACCTTGAGACTCTCAAGTTTGACGAGCTTATTGTAAATCTTCTTATCTATGAAGTCTATCTCAAGGAAAGAAAGAATTTCAAACCATCCACCTCACAATTGGGTATGCAACCCACATCTAAAGGGCTTGCTTCAAATTCAAATAATTCCTATTATGCTAGTGATGAGGAGGATGGGGAAACCGCTGCCCTTGTTTGGAAATTTGCAAAATTTGTCAACAAAAACAAAGCAAGAAAAGCTAGAGAAAACTCTTGCTTTAAATGCGGGAAACCCGGGCACTTTATAGCCGATTGCCCAAAATTGGTGGAGGATGAGCAAAAGAAGAAAAAACCTTTTCCGAAAAGAAGGCTCTCAATGTGGATGTCAAAACATGGGATGAACTTCTTGCAACATTCAACGACGAAGAGGAAATCAAACATTGTCTAATGGCCATAGATGATGATAATAACGAGGTATGCTATAACTCTTCCTCTTCCTCTTTAATTGATGAACTTCAACGTGATTATGATGAATTAAAAAATGAGTTTAAAGATATGATTTGCAAGTACAAGAATTTGAAAATGAGTTTAAAGAGTTAAAACTAGAAAAAGACAAGTTATTTATTTCTTATGAATCTCTTGATCATGCACACTCTATTACTCTTGCTAAAGTTCAAAGTCTTGATTCTGAAAAACAATTGCTCACTAAAGAGATTGAAAATTCAAAAAAGGATGTGCAACGTTTCAACTTGAGTACCGATAAGGTCACAAAAATTCTTGGTGCACAAAGAAGTGAGCAATCTAAAATAGGACTTGGTTATAAACCTTTTCAAACCGATTTTAAGAAAAAGAACCAAGCTCTAATTTTTTATTCGTTCTAGTAGTCCTAATATTATTACTTGTTATTATTTTGGTAAAAATGGACACTTTGCTATGTTGGGAAATTTATGTAATATATTTTGATGATACCATGTAAAACTTAGATTATGAAGTTGGCATCCCAATTCAACTGTAAATGACTATGTAAGCTTAGTGGAAGCAGCCAAGTTGAAGATTGCATGACTCGACTGAAGATCGAAGAGAAGACCCATCTGTGTGGCAGCTGAGTGAAGTGAAATGTAGATTCAGTTAAGTGACGAAAAAGTGTTTTTAGTCACCGACCGACAAAGAAAGTCATTCTTAAATCATTAGAATTGATTGTCAAAGGGGATATGCAGCAGACAGGATCAAAGAAAGCTGAAAGAGATCCGTTGTCAAGAAAAGTCAAGGTTTTGCTGAAAATAAGTATGTGTCAGACTGCCTACCTTAAAGTTGTTTTGCTGAAAAAGTGCAAAAAGCAAAGAGCCAATGAGATGTACCTGAAATCCTGCAGAGTTTAAGGAAAGGCTATAGAGCATTAAATTCAAGGTACAGTCCACATCATGCTGCAAGACAAGACAACCCAACGACCTGAAAATGGAGTTTAAAAATGCATCTATCTCTTCAACGGATAAATTTTTGAACCACCACTATAAAAGGCTGAGGATTCATTTGAGAGAAGGAAACCCAAGTGACTTAAGCAATCTGAGACAAATAGAGAAATCAAGCAAAACAAATCTCTCAAGCATTAAAATATTATCCCAAGCCTAATCTCGAAGGAAATTGATCCAACACATTCAGTGAAGGAAAGACAACTTCATTTGTTGAAGAGAAAAAACTTGTTTCAAGAACAAAGGGTCTACTCTCCTAGGTTGAAGGAGGTGTAGTAAGGTTCCAGATCGAACCAAAGGCTTTGAACCTGTTGGAGGGTTGTGTGAACAAATCCAAAGGTTTGAAGAAGCTGAAGTAGCAGGGTAGCCGTCTTGTGAAGAAGCTGAGTCCCAGGACAACTAGTTGTGTGATCGAAGCTGTCTCGGACTGTAACCATTTTGTAACAAAGTCACTGTTACAATAGTGCAATCCTCAGTGGTTGGAAAAAAGTGGATTAGAAGAATTACCCCATCATCGAACTACTATAAAGTGCTTGTGTTACATTCAACATACTTACCTTCTTGCTTATCTTTATAATTGTTGTTTGTTAATTTGCTAAGTCAACTGATAATAACCTGGCTTAAACAAGTGTTGAAAAACATATTCAAAAGTAAGGGTGAAAGTCTTCCGCTGTTAAAAAACAAGTTAACTGTATTTTTAAAGTGTTAACTGAATCAGCTCAGTTATACTATCAACAACTCAGTCGAGTCTGTTGAGTGGCTAATTCTGCTATGTAGTTAACCTAGCTATCCACCAAGGACTTAGCAGACTTAAGTCAACTCTGATTTGTTAAAAGGACTAAAAACAAAAAGTTGGTAAAGTCTATTCAACCACCATCTTCTAGACTTTACTTATCACCCCTGGGACCTACATGCTAGTACATGTAAACTTAGAAATAACAAAAGAAATTTTTGGAGACCCAAAGGTCTCAATGCTAACCCCCATGGACCCCAAAACTCTAGGGTACCTAAAAATAATTTATTTGTAGGTACTAGAGATCCTAGCTCAACGCATTCATTTGTTGCATCGCACTTCACCTACAATCTGAATGCTTGCATGGAATCGCTACCATATTCATTAGAAGTTGTCACTCCTATGGGAGCTAGCAAGATAACTAATTCTGTTTTTTGTTATTGTGGTGTTATGATTGGAAATTCTTCCTTTTCTGTGGATCTAATTGTCTTGCCAATTTTGGATTATGATGTAATTTTGGGGATGGATTGGTTAGCCCGACATCGTGCGAATATGAATTGTCACACAAAGGAAGTAAGATTGTGTATTCCTGGTAAACCAGAAGTTCTAATGTCTGGAAAAGCACAAGTTAAGATGGTCCCGATTATTTCGGCCATCAAGGCTAGGAAAGCAATAGCAAAAGGTGCAAGAGGATTCCTGGCTTATATTATCAATAAACCCTGCAGCGAAAAGGAGATTTGCGAGGTACCCATAGTGTCAGGCTATCCTGATGTATTTCCTAAAGAGCTCGTTTCGCTACCCCCGAATAGAGAAGTTGAATTCACTATTGGAATTTTGCCGGGTACATCACCAATCGCTAAGACACCATACCAGATGGCCCCACTAGAGTTACAAGAATTGAAAACTCAGTTACAAAAGTTTCTCGAACTAGGATTTATCCGCCTAGTACATCACCTTGGGGAGCCCCAGTACTGTTTGTAAAGAAAAAAGATGGTACGTTGAGATTGTGCGTTGATTATTGAGAACTTAATAACGTTACCATCAAAAATAAATATCCTTTACCATGAATAGACGAACTGTTTGATCAACTTCAGGAGGCGAGTGTGTTTTCAAAGTTGGATTTACAACAAGGATATCATCAACTAACAATCAAGGAAGAAGATATTCCTAAATCAGCCTTTCAAACTCGATATGGTCATTTTGAATTTGTAGTGATGCCTTTTGGGTTAACGAATACTCCAGCAACCTTCATGGATTTGATGCATAGAGTTTTTAGGCCATATCTAGATCAATTCGTTGTAATTTTTATCGACGACATTCTCATGTACTCTAAGTCAAGGGAGGAACACGAAACACATTTGAAGATTGTGTTGGAGACCTTGAGACAACATCAACTGTATGCCAAATTCAATAAATGCGAATTCTGGCTTAGTAAAGTCGCATTTTTGGGCCATATCATTTCTGGTAAAGGGATAGCAGTGAACCCCTCGAAAGTACAAATGGTACTAGAATGGAAACGACCTGAAACGGTAATAGACATTCGAAGCTTCTTGGGACTCGCCGGGTATTACCGTAGATTCATTAAGGACTTCTCTAAAATTGAAGGCCCATTGACAAAATTGACTCAGAAACATGTTAAATTCATATGGGACGATAAATGTGAGGCTAGTTTTCAAGAACTAAAGAATAAACTCACCACTGCACCGGTGTTAGCCCTTCCTGAAGGACTAGAGAACTATGTGGTTTATAGTGACGCATCAAGGGAAGGACTAGGCGCAGTGTTAATGCAACATGGTAAGGTGGTTGCCTATGCGTCTCGAAAACTTAAGCCATATGAAGCAAACTATCCCACCCACGATCTAGAGTTGGCTGCGATTGTGTTTGCTCTAAAGAAATGGCGACACTATCTGTACGGGGTAGAATTCACGGTCCTGATCATAAGAGTCTTAAGTACCTTTTCTCACCAAAGGAGTTAAACTTGAGGCAAAGGAGGTGGGTGGAATTGTTGGAAGATTATCACTTTGATATACAATATCACCCAGGCAAAGCTAATGTAGTCGCCGAGCCTTGAGTAGAAAAGCCCAACTGGCTAGATTTATGATACGGGAGTGGGATTCCCTCAAAGAATTGAGTGGTTGGAACCCAAGAAAAATAGGAGCCCGTCTCGTGTGTGCCAACTTATCTTTGAAGCTAGAACTATTGGATGAGATTCGAGTGGCACAAGAAAACAACGAGAAATTTAAGACATTAAAGGAAAAAGCGCGTCAAGGGTTGAGACCAGATTTTGTAGTAGGGACCGACGGAATAATGAGATTCAGGAATAGAATTTGTATACCGAATGATGAAGGCTTGAGAAATAAGATCTTAATTGAAGCTCATCACTCTCGGTATACGATTCACCCTGGCGGTAATAAAATGTATAAAGATTTGAAGAAAAAGTTTTGGTGGGTGAATATGAAAAACTAAGTAGGTGAAAACGTGGCAAAGTGTTTGACTTGTCAGCGTGTGAAAGCGGAGAATCAGAGACCTTCCAGGTTACTACAGCCATTGGCAATTCCCGAATGGAAGTGGGAAAAAGTTACAATGGACTTTGTTACTAATTTGCTGAGAACTCGAAGCGGCCATGACTCAATCTGGGTGATTGTGGATCGATTAATGAAATCTGCGCACTTTTTACCTATCAGAAAGACAGAGAGTTTACAGCGATTAGCACAATTATACATAAGGGAGGTAATTCAATTGCATGGGGTACCAGTTGACATTGTTTCAGATCGAGATCCAAGATTTGTATCCCGATTTTGGAAAAGTCTCCATGAAGGATTGGGAACACAATTAAGTTTTAGCACCGCTGCTCATCCACAGACAGATGGGCAATTCGAGGAAGACGATACAGACCCTGGAAAATATGTTGAGAGCTTGTACACTAGATTTCTCCGGAAGTTGGGATTCACATCTTCCGTTGGCAGAATTCGCCTACAATAATAGTTATCAAACAACTATTGATATGGCGCCATATGAAGCTTTATATGGGAGAAATGTAGATCTCCAGTACACTGGGAGATAGATGACAAATGGACACCGAGATAGAGAATAGGGCTTCAGATAGCCATTGCAAAAATAGATTTAGTTCAAGAAGCAATGGTAAAAGTCCGACTCATTAAAGAGAGAATAAGAACTGCTCAGAGTCGGCAGAAGAGTTATGCAGATAATAGGCGAAGGGATCTAGAATTCGAAGTTGGGGATAAGGTATTTTTGAGATTATCACCAAGAAAGGGTCTTATACAATCTAGCAAAGGCGGAAAATTGAGTCCACGGTATGTAGGACCATACCCTATTGTGGAGAGAATTGGCAGCCTGACTTATCGACTTAACCTTTCGGGGGCATTAGCAGGGATACACAATGTATTCCACGTATCCCAACTTAATAAGTACAACCCGGATCCGACGCATATCATCAAAGAAGAGATCCCAGTGATTCAAGAAGATCTATCATACATGGAACAACCATTGCGAATTATTGACCATCAAATTAAGGAATTACGCGGTAAAAGAATTCCTCTAGTGAAGGTATTATGGCAGAAGCATAATAAACCCGAGGATGCTACTTGGGAGTCGGAGGAAGATATGATCAAAAATTACCCAGAAATATTTCAAGAAGGAATTTGGGGGCCAAATTCTTTGAAGGAGGGGAGTATGTAAGACCACATCGACTAACTGCGGAATATTCTAGGTATTTATCTTATTTGGGGTATACTAGCTTCATATATTTATTCCCTTCACTATTTATGACTTTATTTTTTTTATATTTTAATTATTCATATAAGTTAGATTTATATTTTTATGACTAATTTATTTAATTTTATATAATTGTTATATGTTATGCATATATTTCTTTTGGAATTTATCCTATTATTAAAGCTCTAGCCCAAACCTTTGACCCATTGTGTTGACCCCATTTTCAGATTTTTTTTAAGCCTTGTTTATTTGTCAAGTCTAGCCCATCTCTTAGCCCAACCCAAACCAAAAGCCTACCCAACTTAGACCCCTATATATACCCTCAACTCTAATCCTAAACACACTTTTCAGGATTTCACACACACTATCACACAATAAAAGGTGAAGCTCTCTCCTCCCCTCCTCCCCCCAAGCGGCGCCGGCCACCACCACCGCGGGAAAAAATCTCCCCATATATATATATATATATATATATATATTCTCTTTTCTTCTTTTCTTCTTTCCTTCCTTCCTTTTCTTCTTCTCCCCTCTTCTCTCTCTCTCTCCTCTTTTAAATTTTGTTAATTGTCCTCCGGCCACCACCAGGAAAGCCGCCGACAGTGGCTTAAAAGGGGACAAGATTATTAAAATTTTTGGGTTAGTTTATTTTGTACTTTCTTGAGTTATTTTTCTGTCTTTATTTAAATTTTGGTGTTTTTCTTTGAGTTAAAAATGGAACTCACCCAATAAGACTACGTGATTTAATCCTTGAGGTTGAGTGAAGCACCACCACGGGAAAAACACCAAAATCGCCACCTATGAACATTTTGGGGCTGTTTTATAATTTTTTTTTATTTGAATTTTCTAAAATTATTTTCAACTATTATTTTCTTATTTTGTGGGCTATTTTATATTTTTTAATTCGATTTTTTTTAAAAAAAAGGGGGGTTGTATTCTCTAAAAATAATAATAATAAAATATTTTTTTAATTAATTATTTCAAAAATTAAAATATTTTTCAAGTATTATTTCCTATGGGGTAAGGGGCTGTTTCTTGTAATATTTTTTTGTATTTAAAAATTTAAAATTATTTTTTTCCAGATTATTTTCCTATTTTTAGGGACTATTTTGTATAAACTTAATTTATTTCGAATTTTAAACTTTAATTTTCAAATATTATTCTCTTTTGGGTTCAATGAGGCTACTCCCAAATAAACCATTAAGGTTTTACCTTAAGGTTGATGGAAAATTGCCTAGACCCTTTTGCATGTTATTAAAATTACTAGATCTAATAATTTCCCCATATATCACAAATATTCTTTTTCAAATTTGTTTTGAAATAATATGTTTATTAAGATTTTTGTTAGTCTTTTGGTTCAATGAGGCCATTCCAAGATAACCACTAAGGTTTACACCTTAAGGTTGAGGAATAATGCCAAGAACTTTTGCATGTTAATAATTAAACTACTTTGATTATTTTATGTAGTTATAGAATCGACTGCGTAAGATTGGATGTTAAAATGTAGTTATTTATATACATTCGAAATCTTAATATTAATTGTTAAAAATAACTTGACTAAATAGTGCTTAAAATTCGTATAGGAGCCAAGCCACTCTTGGTGCCATAGCTTGTTGATCACCAAAAAAAAAAAAAAAAAAAACAAGTGGGTAAAAATTTAGCCAATCTTAATTCTATTTGGGTAAACTTTATTTATTTATTTTTTTAAATGATTTAAAAATCATGAAGTTGCATGAATTGATGTTACTTAAATGAGTAGTCAATATGATGGTTTGCATGTTTAATTTGAATTTACTATGGTTATTTTTGGGTATGGTTGCATGACAAGAAGAAAAACATTCTTGTTAAATTCTTGCTTAGTAGGTTTTAATTTATTGTTCTTTATGAGTTTAAAGGTGTTGATGGATTAGCTTGATTAAAAATATAGAAAATAATGGATGGAAGACATAATCACTAAAGAATATATTTGTGCAAAAAAATAAATATTGATTAAATAACCTCACCTTGTCTTATGATCTGTTACTTAATCAATTTGTTGTATTGTGATTGTTATACTAATTGTACACAACATAAATTAGTATAGAAATAATACTTGATTTCTTTGTAAGTATAGGCCGTCTATCGAGTCGTGTCGGCATGTGTAGGTCGGCTAAATAATCGAATAGGTTTCCTGTTGATGTTTGTTCGACTACACATGGGCCTATTCCCATTTTCTGGTCAGACCGGAGACGGTGGCGGAACTTGGGTCGTAGTATTGGTATATTCCGGAATATAACGGTCTCTGGGTTTAAACCCACAGTTAAAGAGTTGCCGAGCCACTCGGGAGGAATAAGGAGCCGGGAGGTTTCGGCCTGGTGAGTTGGAGAACGCAATGGGGTGCGGTGTTATTTCACATCGGCCTCGCGTTTATCGTTATGTTATCCCGATCATTGGATTTTGAAATGGGGCATAGAACCTTGTCCGTTTTAAAATCAATTTGAACCGGAACATTAAGGTACGGTGTAAATTCCACATCGGCCTTGTGTTTTTATTGAGTAGCGTCTCACCATTACATTATTTTCCTTTCAGAAATTTTTGATGACTTGTCGTAAGTTGACAAAATTTTAGTTCGTCTTTTGAAAAATCTATTTACTCTACTTAACCTCCATTGTGCACATAACATGCTTCATACAGGATTTCATAATTTGTTTTCTTAAAACTTTTCTACATTCCTCAACCCCACTCACTGGGCTCGTTTAGCTCACCCTACATTTTCTAAATTATTTACAGAAAATAATGAAGATGATCTGGACACCTCAATCCAAGAGTAATCCGGACATTGCTCTGGCTGCTTATATATGTTAATTTTCTCTAAGTACTATGATCATGGCATGTAATAAGCCACTTTGGTACCTATTATCGAAACCTACTTATATATTAGACTTCCGCTGTTTTGGCTTGTAATAGACGATAAATAGGTACTTTGTATTTGGTATCCTATAACCGTGATGGAGTTGAGTTTTATGACCTTTACTTATGTTTTATTAATCTAATAGTTTGGATTATTATTATTCGGGGCGTGACAGTAGTGGTATCAGAGCTTGGATGTAGGAAACTACATCTAAGCGAACCCAGGATATGATCTTTGGCCTGTGGTCGTATAACCCAACTGGATCCCGATATTATAACTTCATTTTATTTTATTTTACTTTATTTTATTTCTTGGGTCGGTCTATAAGTGTGTAGGACTTGGTGATTACGTATCTTGTTGGTCGGTGGATTAGTATGCCTTATGTATTCTCGTTCGGTTTCTCGACTGATGGAGTGTTCATCATATAGGATGGACCCCATGGGATCAAGTGGTCACTCCCGTTGTCTTGAGCATGTACAGTACTTAGATAATCTTGTTGACTATTACTCTGCTTGTAGCGATGAGATACAAGAGTTGTTTTATCAGGAACATCAGTACACATTTTAGTTGGAGGCGCAACTCGCCCTGACTCATGCGACCTTATAGGATCGCAATTATCAGATCGATCAGGTGACCCAACAGTTGCTCACAGTTCAGGCATAGTATGAGCAGGAGCGAGGGACTATCAGGGCGAGGGCGATAGGTCTCTGCGTGGCTATACCTGGATTGATTGTATCTCCTGTGGTTCTTTCTTCCTCTTCCGAGGAGGAGACTTTAGAGGAGTCTGATTCTGATGATGACATGATGATGTGGGAGGTGGACTCGGATGGTGTCATAGTGATAGTGATGTGAACCGTAGCAACAATTGTGCATACGACCCAACAACAATATGTTGTTAACCCAGAATCTTCACTAGTTTGGTTAATTTGGTGGAAAACCTCGACCCGTTGCTTAGCGAAGCAAGAACCTCGGTATGCGAAGACGCCAAAAGCAATTATAGATTATTGCCTGATAAGTCAATAATTGCAACAAGAAACGTAAATCTTGAAGCACTTGGAGAAACACTTAATTTGAGAGTAAAAGATTAATTGTATTGATAAATGACTGAAAGATAACAAGTGTTCTCCCTTATAAAGGGTCCAAACCCTAACCTACCAAGAAAACAACTTTAAAACTGAAAAGGAAACAAAAAAACATAAAAATCTCGAAATCCGATAAAAAGCACGCCAGTGCCAGAGAAACACGGCCATGCCGTGTTTCACACGTCGCCCGGACCCCCGCCCCCACACGGCCGTGCCAGGAAGCACAACCAAGCCGTGTTCGCGAAGAATGTTTCGAACACGGCCATGTTCCCAAGCACGGCTAGGCCGTGCTTTCTACGAACCCACGATGCACATCTTCCCACACGGCCATGCCCAGAAGCACGACCAGGCCGTGTTCGCGATGAAAGATCCGAACACGGCCGTGTAACTTAAGCACGGCGAGGCCGTGCTTTTCACGACTTTTGCCTCATTCGATTTCTTCAGTCTTTTATCCCCTGCTAGTCCTAGACTCAAAATAACAACTCAAAATGCGGCCTTAAAGGTTTATTTGGACTCCAAAACACTAACATGACTCAAAATAAAAACTAAACTACAACTAACTATGATAAATGAATACAACACCATCGAGCACTTGATTATGAGGTCTTCAAGAAGCTAGGTGGCTTGTATTCTTGGCATCCTTTAGTTGCTCAGTCTGAGGTGGACTCTGGACCGTTGACGACGCTAATCAACTGGACCACCCGATCATCTTCCTCCTTCGGTAATGCACTCTCGGCCTCGTTCTGAAAGACTTGAATCAGCCCATTTAGTGCATCCTTAAACTTCCTTGCCCTCGCCCTCGTCACCGGACCAATTGGTACGGTTACTGGGTCTTTTGTCCATGGATTCTCATCATTCCCCTCCTATTGAGAAGGATTTGTCCTCAAATCCGAACTAACATCAAATGGACTAAGATCCGCAACATTGAAAGAAGCACTGACCCCATAGTCGCCCGGTAAATCAATTTTGTAAGCATTGTCATTGATCCGCTCGAGCACTTGGAACGGACCATCTCCCCGCGGCCGCAACTTGGACTTTTGACTGCTGAAATCATTCGGCCGCATGTGTACCCAAACCCAGTCGCCCAGTTCGAACACCATCTTCTTGCGATGTTTATTAGCTTGCGCCGTGTATTGCTCTGTCCGCCGTTCGATGTTGAGTCTCGCTTTCTCATGTAACTGTTTCACAAAATCAGCTTTCTTCTGCCCATCTAAGTTAACATGCTCAGAAATAGGTAAAGGTGATAAATCCAATGTGGTTAGTGGATTAAAACCATAAACAAGTTCAAATGGTGAAAACTTTGATGCAGAATGCACAGCACGATTATAAGCAAACTCAACATGTGGTAAGCAATCTTCCCAAGTTTTCATATTCTTTTTAATAATAGCCCTTAACAACATAGACAATGTTCTATTCACTACTTCAGTTTGACCGTCAATTTGGGGATGACAAGTAGTAGAAAATAACAATTTAGTTCCTAACTTCCCCCACAAGGTCTTCCAAAAGTAACTTAAGAACTTAGAGTCTCTATCCGACACAATGGTTCTAGGCATACCATGCAACCTCACAACTTCTTTAAAGAATAAATCGGCAATCAAAGATGCATTATCAGTTTTATGACATGGAATGAAATGTGCCATCTTTGAAAAACGATCTACGACAACAAATATAGAATCGGACCCATGTTTAGTTCTTGAAAGTCCTAAAACAAAGTCCATAGAAATATCAACCCACGGTGTCATCGGGATGGGTAGGGGCGTGTAAAGTCCCTGGTTTTGAACCCGGGATTTAGCTTCCCTACAAGTAATGCACCTACTACAAATGCGCTCAACATCTCGCTTCATATGTGGCCAATAAAAGTGCTCTTGCAAGATGGCTAAAGTTTTAGCTACTCCAAAATGTCCATAAGACCCCCACCATGCGATTCTCTCACTAGTAAGTCTCTCAAAGAACATTCAGGAATGCACAATTTATCCTCCCGAAATAGAAAACCATCATGCCTATAAAACTTACCCTCGGCCCTCTTTTCGCACGCACCAAATGGCTCAGAAAAATCAAGATCATGCAAATACAACTCTTTAATGTGTTCAAATCCAAGGATTTTAGCATCTAAAGTAGAGAGAAGAGTGTACCTCCGAGATACTTTAGGGACTCGTGATCGGTGTGGATGATGAACTCCTTTGGCCATACAATATTAGTTTTACCTTGCTTGTCGACGTCGGGGATGATGTATGGAACGCGTCTCGATGAATTTGAGCCACCATGCATGTCGCTTGTTCAACTTTGCCTTGCCTGCTCTTGGGCCTCGTCCCCTTGAGATACTTTTTTAGGGACTCGTGATCGGTGTGGATGATGAACTCCTTTGGCCATAAATAGTAATCTTTGCTCGCGTTTTTTCGGACTTACTACAAACCCCAAGAATATCAACTCTTTGTCGTGCACTTCTTGGGTAGTTTTTCCTTCCTCAACACCTCCAAGATGGCCCTCAAGTGATCCAAGTGTTGAATGATTTACTATAAATGAGAATATCATCAAAGTAAACCACAACAAACTTACCAATGAAAGCTCTCAAAACATGGTTCATAAGTCTCATGAATGTGCTAGGCGTGTTGGTTAGCCCAATGGCATGACTAACCACTCATACAAACCATGCTTCGTCTTAAAAGCCGCTTTCCACTCATCCCCTTCCCGCATCCAAATCTGATGGTACCCACTCCTCAAATCGATCTTGGAAAAGATGCTAGAACCATGGAGTTCGTCTAACATATCATCCAAGCGAGGTATGGGGTGCCGGTACTTGATAGTGATGTTATTAATAGCCCGATAATCCACACACATCCTCCAAGACCCATCCTTCTTCGGAACTAGTAACACCGGAACCGCACAAGGACTCATGCTTTCCCGGATGAGTTTCTTACTTAGCAACTCATCAACTTGCCGCTGCAACTCTTTTGTCTCCTCCGGATTAGTTCTGTACACCGGGCGGTTAGGCAGTGATGCACCTGGAATGAAATCAATCTGATGCTCAATCCCTTGAATATGTGGTAGTCCATCGGCATCTCAAATGGAAATACATCCTCGAACTCCCCGCAACAAAGACAAGACAGAACTAGGCAAATCGGGGTAAGATCGCCAAGAGATTAATAAATGCCCTTGTACACCAAGAGTATCATCGAACTACCACTCGTGGTGGCTTTCCTAAGGTCACTCATTTTTGCCATCAAATTTATTTTTCCCTCGTTTCTTACCTCATGGCCGTCCCACCCCCCTTTTTGTTTTCCGGCCCTCTCAAAATTATTGCTCTCCTTTTTCCCGGCTATCTCTCGGACATCGCTTCTACCCATAGCCGGACCCTCACTCTTGTTTTCTCTCAAGCTCTCCTTTTTCTCGACTTTATTTTGATTTTTATGCTCACTAGCCGAACTCTCTTTTTCTTTCACCTCTCTCTCTCTCTCGATTTCACTTGATCCTCATAGATCTCTTTTGGAGTTAGAGGAAGAAGTACAATACGCCTCTGATTATAAACAAGAGTATACTGGTTAGTGTAGCCGTCATGTTGAACCCTTTTATCAAACTGCCACGGCCTCCCCAACAGGATGTGCCTCGCCTGCATCGGCACCACATCGCACAACACCTCATCCTTATATCCCCCTATTTGAAATGCTACCTTCGCCTGCCTACTTATCCGCATCTCCCCACAGTCGCTCAACCACTGCAACTTATACGGTTGTGGGTGTTTCATCGTTGGGATTCCTAACCTATCCACCATCTTTGCACTTGCTACATTAGTGCAACTCCCCCCATTTATGATGACACTACACACCTTTCCATTGACAAAACACCTTGTATGAAAGATGTTTTCTCGCTGGACTCCCTCATCTGACTTGGGTTGAATGCTCAGTGCCCTCCGAGACACCAAGGATAACGCGTCACCCCTCGCAGCCTCTATCATCTCCAGAATATCCTCCAACTCCGGCATATCACTATAATCCTGCTCTCCCTCACTCTCCGACTCCATCTCTCCATTCTCACGCAACACCAACACCCTCTTATTGGACATTGACTAGCTATATGCCCAAACCCATGACATTTAAAACATTTAATATCCCTTGTGCGAGCAGTAGAGGGTTCGATTTTACCTGTGGGTTTAGGATCGGGCGCCCTCCCCCTTTGATCCGCCACCTTCGAACTCTGCTCCCCCTTTTTGTTGGAGTTTGACTTCCATGCATTGGAGTTAGAGTTTGGTGCTTGCCGGTTGAAACCCCTCATCTTGAGCTGTTGCTCCACTTTTACCGCCATATGCACCATCTCCTCGAGATCTACACAGTGATGTAGGTCGACGACATCCGCAATGGGCGTGTTCAAACCCACGATGAACCTGGCCATAGTCACCTCCAAGTCCTCATCGATATTTGCCCTTGCCATAAGCATCTCCATCTCCTTGTGGTAGTCCTCCACACTCTTCGAACCCTGAGTCAACCTCTGCAACCTTTGATAGACGCCCCTATAATAGTGATTTGGAACAAAACGACGTCTCATCAAACTCCTCATCTCCTCCCATGTAGAAACTGGTCGCTCGCCGTTTCTCCTCCTTGAGACCATTAGTTGATCCCACCACACACTTGCGTAATCCGAGAACTCAGTTGATGCCAATTTTACCTTTTTAGTTCGGAATAATTTTGGCAGTCGAACACATTCTCGATTTTCCTCTCCCAATCTAAATAGGCGTCCGGATCACTCTTTCCTTGGAACAAGGGGATTTGCATTTTGATGTTACTCAAATTGCTATCCTCACGTCCCCGATCACCCCTATCTCCAGCGCCGACCTCTACCTAGATTATAATTTTGCTCTCTTTTGGAATCAAAATCATCAATCTCGTCTGCCCACTCTTCTAATTCGAACCTCCTAGGCCTCCGTACCCTAGTAGCAGGCTCCTCGATTCGCGGCGCCTCTTTGGGATTCCCATATGTCTCCAACATTAATTTCTTTAACATGTCTACAATCACCTCCATATCTAACTTGTTACCTAAATCTCCCGGTTGTCGTTTTTCCTCAGTCATGTTTAAATCACTCCCTCATGTGTATACACTCGTGTATCACTCAGCTCACAATCCCCAAGTACCCGCACTTGTCGCGATTATAAACCAATCAGATAGTCGCAAGTACGCCTCAACACACCAAGAAAATTACCAAGCCAAACAACGGATCGTAAAGGATGAAATTGAAGACTAGGGTTGAAATTTTTCGATTTTCCAGAATTTTTTTTTTTTTTTGCACGCGGTTTATGATTCTTTACCCGCTGATTTTTTTGTGCTATTCGTTTTTTTTGTACCCTTCAAGAACTAGGGTTTATGAGAAATTCTGGAAAATAACAAAAATTAAAGAACAAGGATAGACTTAACCTTGCTAGATGGCTCTGATTACCAACTGATGTGAACCGTAGCAACAATTGTACATACGACCCAACAACAATATGTTGTTAACCCATAATCTTCACTAGTTTGGTTAATTTGGTGGAAAACATCGACCCGTTGTTTAGCGAAGCAAGAACCTCGGTATGCGAAGACGCCACAAGCAATTATAGATTATTGCCTGATAAGTTGATAATTGCAACAAGAAACATAAATCTTGAAGCACTTGGAGAAACACTCAATTTGAGAGTAAAAGATTAATTGTATTGATAACTGACTGAAAGATAACAAGTGTTCTCCCTTATAAAGGGTCCAAACCCTAACCTACCAAGAAAACAACTTTAAAACTGAAAAGGAAACAAAAAAACATAAAAATCTCAAAATCCGGTAAAAAGCACGCCCGTGCATGCAGAAACACGGCCAGGCCAGGTGCGCAGACGTCGCCGGACCCAGCCCCACACGGTCGTGCGGAAGCATGGCAAGCCGTGTTCGCGAAGAATTTTCGGTGTTCCCAAACACGGCTAGGCCGTGCTTTTCACGAACCCACGATGCACATCTTCCCACACGGCCGTGCCCAGAAGCACGGCCAGGCCGTGTTCGCGATGAAAGATCCGAACACGGCCGTGTAACTTAAGAACGGCCAGGCCGTGCTTTTCACGACTTTTGCCTCCTTCGATTTCTTCAGTCTTTTATCCCCTGCTCGTCCTAGACTCGCAATAACAACTCAAAACGCGGCCTTAAAGGTTTATTTGGCCTCCAAAACACCAACATGACTCAAAATAAAAACTAAACTACAACTAACTATGATAATGAATACAACACCATCGAGCACTTGATTATGAGGTCTTCAAGAAGCTAGGTGGCTTGTATTCTTGGCATCCTTTAGTTTCTCAGTCTGAGGTGGACTCTGGACCGTTGACGATGCTAATCAACTGGACCACCCGATCATCTTCCTCCTTCAGTAATGCACTCTCGGCCTCGTTCTGAAAGACTTGAATCAGCCCATTTAGTGCATCCTTGAACTTCCTTGCCCTCGCCCTCGTCACCGGACCAATTGGTACGGTTACTGGGTCTTTTGTCCATGGATTCTCATCAGATAACCCGTAGATTAGTTATATTATATGATGGGTATATATGTTTTGATTACAACATAGGGCTAAGGTTTTTGTCTATATTACTGTACATGCAGTGTATATGATAGTCACACTGACCTAGTTAGCTAACATCTTCTTAGAATAGGTTCCTTTTTGAACTATGTTTTGTCTTTGTAAAAAAAAAATTATGTATGGTATATATATAAATGAGGGCAAGGTTTCCGCTTTTGTGATTTTGTTTGTGTTGTGATATGTTATTGTTAATGTATACATTTGGTAACATTATAATAACACATTCTAACAACCTTTCATCATTGTAACTCTCAGTTGATGGCTGAACGAAGAGGTAGGGGCCGCCCACGTCTACATCCTAGATACGAACCATATCCTCCACATAACGAAATGCCAGAACCAGAACATCCAAATCCACCTAACCCTGCTGCAGAACCAGATCTGAATACTCAAGTGCTACAACAGTTGTTGGTGTATTTGCAGCAGCAAAACTCAACTGGGCAACATCCTATCGGTCCCGCTGTCGAGACCCATGATCGGGTGCTGGAAAGATTCCTTCGATTTAACCCACCACCCTTCCTGGGAGAACCTGATGACATAAAAGCCGAGGATTGGCTGGAAAAGATTGAGAGCATATTTGCTGCTTTGAAGTACACTGAAGATCAACAACTTACCTTGGTGATATTTCATCTGGAAGCGACAGCTCGCAACTGGTGGCGAACTGTTGAGGAAAAATGGACACGAGATGGGACTGAAAGGGCATGGGGAAATTTTGTACAGGAATTTCGTAAATAGTACATTCCTAAAGTCGTTCGGGAAGCGCGTAGGGACGAGTTTCACCGCCTTAGGCAAAGATTAATGTCAGTTGTTCAGTACGAAGTAGAATTCCATAGATTATCAAAGTATGCACCAAGACTAGTGCAAGAAGAAGAGGACAAATTTGTACAAGTTTACTAGGGGCCTCAGACTAGAATTGCAGAAACAACTATTGGCTACCGAGATTACTACGTATGAAGCTGCGGTTCAGGTTGCCGCAAGAATTGAAAGCGGATTAACACGGTTGGAGCCCAAATATAAAGGGAATATTGGGAGTTCAAAGGGCCCTTCTGGAGGACAGACTGCGAAGCCAATTCAATCGAAGCAAAAACAAGGGTGGGTACAAAGATTTTGAAAAGGGTAAACAACCGGTGCCAATCTATTCTCATTGCGGAGGCCAGGACACACTTCGGATGCGTCTTTGGAGTAAGCTCGGGAGGTGTCTTCGATGTGGGAGCAACAAACACCTATTCAAGGAGTGTCCAAATCTAATGGCTAGGGACAATAGTGGAGGTCGTCCCAAAATGCAAGGACGAGTGTTTGCACTAGACGGGCAAGAAGCCCAAGAATCAACTGACGTGGTGGAAGGTACGCTCCTTGTATCTAATCATCTCGCTAGAGTTTTGCTAGATCCTGGCTCAACGCATTCATTTGTTGCACCGCACTTCACTTACAATCTGAATACATGCATGGAATCGCTACCATATTCATTAGAAGTTGTCACTCCTATGGGAGTTAGTCAGATAACTAATTCTGTTTTTCGTGATTGTGGTGTCATGATTGGAAATGCTTCCTTTTCTGTGGATCTAATTGTCTTGCCAATTTTGGATTATGATGTAATTTTGGGGATGGATTGGTTAGCCCGACATCATGCGAATATGAATTGTCACACAAAGGAAGTAAGATTGTGTATTCCTGGTAAACCAGATGTTCTAATGGCTGGAAAAGCACGAGTTAAGATGGTCCTGATTATTTCGGACATCAAGGCTAGGAAAGCAATAGCAAAAGGTGCAAGAGGATACCTGGCTTATATTATCAAATAAACCCTGCAGCGAAAAGGAGATTTGTGAGGTACCTATAGTGTCGGGCTATCCTGATGTATTTCCTAAAGAGCTCGTTTCGCTACCCCCGAATAGAGAAGTTAAATTCACTATTGAAATTTTGCCGGGTACATCACCAATCACTAAGACACCATACCGGATGGCCCCACTAGAGTTACAAGAATTGAAAACTCAGTTACAAAAGCTGCTTGAACTAGGATTTATCCGGCCTAGTACATCACCTTGGGGAGCCTCGGTACTGTTTGTAAAGAAAAAAGATGGTACGTTGAGATTGTGCATTGATTATCGAGAACTTAATAACGTTACCACCAAAAATAAATATCCTTTACCACGAATAGACGAACTGTTTGATCAACTTCAGAGGGCGAGTGTGCTTTCAAAGTTGGATTTACAACAATGATATCATCAACTAAGAATCAAGGAAGAAGATATTCCTAAATCAGCCTTTCGAACTCGACGACATTCTCATGTACTCTAAGTCAAGGGAGGAACACGAAACACATTTGAAGATTGTGTTGGAGACCTTGAGACAACATCAGCTGTATGCCAAATTCAAGTAAATGCGGTCGGCTTAGTAAAGTCGCATTTTTGGGCCATATCATTTCTGGTAAAGGGATAGCAGTGAACCCCTTGAAAGTAAAAATGGTACTAGAATGGAAACGACCTGAAATGGTAATAGACATTCGAAGCTTCTTAGGAGTCGCCGGGTATTACCGTAGATTCATTAAGGACTTCTCTAAAATTGCAGGCCCATTGACAAAATTGACTCAGAAACATGTTAAATTCATATGGGACGATAAGTGTGAGGCTATTTTTCAAGAACTAAAGAATAAACTCACCACTAGGGGTGTTCATTCGGTTAAACGAACCGAACCGAACCGAATTTTCGGTTAACCGAAAATTAGGTTGGTCGATATACAAAACCAAAAACCGAACCGTATTAAATAGTTCGGTTCGGTTAAAATGAAAAAAATTCGGTTGATTTGTTTGGTTTTTTGGTTTAACCGGAAATTTAAAAAAAAAAAGAAAATGAAAAGAAAAGAGGGATTTGTAGAATTTTTATATGTTAACGAACCTGACAACAAGCTTGGTCATTTTTCAAGCTTCGTAATGTTTTTCAAGCTTCATGGGTTACTCAAATTGATAAAACTTACTGATTTGTTACAATTATCTACAATCTTGGTATCTAGAAAAATCTCTTTATCAATAAATTAAACAAAATATATAATTTAGGGTTTTATAATTTGGGGATTTTTGTAAATACCTCAACAAACAACAATTGCATGTAAAAACTTAAAATCCACTTCTTGGTGATGACGGACGGTGATGGAAGCACGACCACCGGACGAGGGGGAGCGAGGAGAAGAAGTAGAAGTCGACCGAGCCTTTAATGTTTTGGAATCCACTTCTTTTTGTTGCATATCAGCACAACACGTGTTTGCGTTTTCATTTTAGGAATAATAATAAAAGAAAGTTCGGTTTCGCCGATTCGTGTGAACTCTAAAACCGAAACCGAACCGAAAACCAAAATTTTGTAAAAATAAAAACCGAAAATCGAACCGAAATTTTCAGTTCGGTTTGATTGAACCAATTTTTGGTTTCGGTTTGGTTCGCCGTCATTCGAGAATTGTGAACATCCCTACTCACCCTTTGCACGGTGTTAGCCCCTGAAGGACTAGAGAACTATACGGTTTATAGTGATGCATCAAGGGAAGGACTAGGCGCAATGTTAATGCAACATGGTAAGGTAGTTGCCTATGCGTCTCGAAAACTTAAGCCATATGAAGAAAACTATCCCACCCACGATCTAGAGTTGGTTGCGATTGTGTTTGCTCTAAAGAAATGGCGACACTATCTGACGGGCGGAAATTCACGGTCTTTCTTCGATCATAAGAGTCTTAATTACCTTTTCTCACAAAAGGAGTTAAACTTGAGGCAAAGGAGGTGGGTGGAATTGTTGGAAGATTATCACTTTGATATACAATATCACCCAGGACAAAGCTAACGTAGTCGCATGATGCCTTGAGTAGAAAAGCCCAACTAGCTAGATTGATGATACGGGAGTGGGATTTCCTCAAAGAATTGAGTGGTTGGAACCCAAGAAAAATAGGAGCCCGTCTCGTATGTGCCAACTTATCTTTGAAGCTAGAACTATTGGATGAGATTCGAGTGGCACAAGAAAACGACGAGAAATTTAAGGAGAGTTGGCTCAAACTGGATCCTTATTAGGCTTTGTTGCCCTCAAGTATTTGAAGACTAGCTCAAGCCCAACTCCAAATACTTGGCAAACGTTTTGGAAAAGCGCTCGAGCCGAGCTCCTTATTGGGCTTTCTTTCCCTCCAGTATTTGGAAACTAGCTCAGGCCGAGATCCAAATACTTGGCAAAATTTTCGGATACCTCCTCATTGACCTCATTGCCCTCAAGTATTTGGAGACTAGCTTGGGTAAAGCTCCAAATAGTTGGAAATTTTTGGAGAAAGCTGGCTCGAATCGAGCTCCTCGTTGGACTTCGTTGCCCTCAAGTATTTGGAGAGTAGTTGGGCTCGAGCTCCAAATACTTGAAAACATTCTCGGAGAAAGTTGGCTCGAGCCAAGCCCCTCATTGGGCGTCTTTGCGCTCAAGTATTTGGAGACTAGCTTGGGTTGAGCTCCAAATACTTGGCAAAATTTTTAATTTCAATAAAACAATTCTAACTTAATTTTTAAGAAAATAAAGAAATTTCATTTATACTATAAGCTTTCTTCCTTCTTCATCTTTCTAGCTTCTTCTGAATTGATATATTTTTCTGCCCGAGCTAGTAGCTCGTCAAACATTTTAGTATGTTCTATGACGAGTGATTCGAAAAACTCCCCATCTCTTCATCTCTGGGCCTGAACGTTGGCCAATAAGTCCTGAGTCACTGAAGGCACCTCCAGATTTGCAGCTGTAAAACGTTGAACTTAACTTCTCAAGCCTTCACCTTCCTTCTGCTTTATATTGAACAATATCAAGAGTGTCTTCTGATACTTCCTAAAATTGATAAACTGATGCAAGAATATTGTATTGAACTCCTCAAAATTGCAGATAGATTCTTGTGGTAGCTGGATGAACCACATTTGAGTCGCTTAGTGAGGGTGGTGGGAAAAACCCTACACATCACTCCATCCGAGAACCTATAAAGTGTCGGTGCATTCTCAAAATGGCATCATACCCAAAATTCAGGGCTCTATATGTCGCTGGTAGGTCATCCGCCATGATCTCATCCGAAAATAGTGTCCCTCTACGTACCCGAGTTGGGGCACCACCCGGACCACCACCAAATCTCCTTATAATATCCCTCATTTCATGGTGGAGATCATTCATTCTCTCTGACCATCATGATCTCCCTCCATAGACGTATACTTTGCTGTCCTGGATGAATGTTCATCTTCCAACGCAACAACTCCCCTCCTGCCCCTATCACCGATCTCGGGTGGCCTAATTGCACTTCCTTTGACCGGAAGAGTACTACCAGGAGGTGGCGGTGCAAAATCTCTCAACCTCATCTCCACCGCTTGCTTTATAGCCTTCAAAATAAAACCAGAGAACTCTGACTCCTTGAATCTACCTTCCACCTGAACTCTGCCACAGACGTGCAATAAATGGAGGATTGGAGGGTTGCTCCGGCGTAGCCTCTCTGACGCTCAAGTCAGAAGTTATTCAAAGGAGAAAAGTATAAGAATAATGTAAAGTAATAAGAGTCATTAGAGTTAGAATGCACATGTAAGACGATATTTATAGATATGCCATGATTAGAGTTCCCGTAAAATTTGGATTATGTTACGATTCCCATAATAGAATACCATTAAGATAAGCTCAGTTTTCTATAGAGGTCGTTCTAATGAACAGTTCGGACCTCAGAATAATTTGGCTATCTCAAGATATCTCAACCCATATACTTCTCATGTATCAGACTCTAAACTTCATAGTTTTCCTTCCAAGGTGTAGCTTAACCCTCTGGGATTCTAAAGCCCTGTTTGTTTATTTTTCCATGGTCAATTTCCAGTTTATGGAGTTGAAAATAGAATTTTGAGAATTTATTGATTTTCGTATGAAAAATGAGAATATGTTTAGTTATTAGTGTGGAAATTGATTTTCAGTAGGTTTGGAAATGAAAATATGTTTGGATTAGTTGTTTGTAGTATTATTTTTACATAGAAAATCATGATAGAAGTGAGAATGTGCTTGGATATATTTTCAATATGATATTTTGTCCCTACTTTTAACTTTAAAAAATGATCTAAGTGGACTAGTTGGGTGGCCTTATATAATTTAAATATACTACTCTAATTATTAGTATTTTTTTTATAAATCTGACAAAGCATCTTTAACTATTATGATCAACAAATCATTAGGATGGAAATGGAGGGAAATGCCAGAGGACTCGTCAACATGTTGACCCGTCGTGCTAGTGAAGTGGTGGTTGTGTTAGGTGAATGGAAATGCAGGGCAACTGCTTCTCAAAATAACCTTGATTTTTTATTTGTTGGGGCATGTGAAAAATAGCCTTTTCAGACACAGACAAGATGGATGGGATGGAGAAATAGCCTTTGCAGACCCTACTCTGAAAAATGAAAAGTGTACCTAGCTACAAAGTTCCATCCAAAATGAAAACGTAAAATACGTCATTTCTGGTAGAATTAGAGAGAAACAAACAACATTTCATTTTTGTGTATAGTTAGAAACTAGAAAGGGGTGGTTGGAAACATAAACAAACAAGCCCTAGGAGATCGGCTCGGGATTCCTTATTATTCCAACTAGATCTTGTATTTATGCTACAATTATACTTCAATCTCTTCATGAACAGGTCGGTCCGACTCACAGACCCATCAAATTTTCATCCCACTTACTCAGTTTAGTTCATGAGGTCGGACTATTTTAGTCCTTATTGCGAATAAACTTATTAAATTGAAATAAAATTCATATATTAGGAACAAAGAAATGATGTGTTAAGCAACAAACATTTTTTGTTGCCGTGTTTCTTTAGAGCTTGATACAAGGGAGAGCACCAATAAGTGGAAATTTCATATTCTTCATTAGTGTATTATTAAGAGATATTAGAAAAATTTAATGTTTATATAATGATGTGATAAAGCTAATTGGGAATGACATTGGCACTTCTAAGTTCTAACTGAATAATCAATTAATTTTTGGTACAATTTAATCACCACCAATAATAGTTTATTATCGTTAGGTAGAGATGTTAAAAGAGGTGAAGCCCGTCGGCCGGGACCGTTTAAATTGGAAAAAAGAGAGTTAGGACGAATTATTTTAGTCTATTTAAATTCATTTTTTTGTCCCAAACCATTTAGTGCTACAACTTTAAGGTTGCAAACCCAAGTGCATGTTGTCTCAAGTAATAAATTTCTCGGGATTCCGAGGTCGATCCACAGGGAAGTTGATGGAAGTTTACAGGATATTTCTTATTTAAAGGATGAGTAAATGGGTTTTTTTTTTACTAGTAAGAATATTTTTTTTTAGTTACAAGAAATTTAATGAATAGAAATGTTGAGGATTAGGGATCCACTCTTGATTTCGGATAAAGGAATGATTATATTTTCTTACCTCTTAGATTGCCACTATTGGAATCCATACACAAAGAAGGTTCCAATGGGAAGATATTATACATATAAATCATGCAATGAGGTAATCATGTTATATCATCAATTAGAATTTATCTTATAACATCAATACTTGTTTATGGGATCAAGTATTTATGTATTCTTTTGTCTACAACAAATCAAGGTATCCACATTAGTAGTCGGTTGAAATAAAACCAGACATTTAACTAAATGGAACCAAGTATTTGTTGTGCCAATAGATATACATAAATCAAGAAACACCACCAAACAAAAATGTATAAGCTAAAAACAAATTGATGATACAAACAATGAAATTTAATATGAATCTACAATCATTCCTTATCTTTCATCAAGAGTTTCACCCCATTTCCTCAACAAAATAAACTTAGAATAACATGAAAAAAATAGAGAAAACAAAAGATTGAAGAAAAACTAAAGCAAACATTTTATAAAATACTAGAAATCTTACTATAATTTAAGAAAAGCAAGAAAGAAAAATTCTTTTGAACTTTGTAACTCTAACTTTCTCTACATAAAACTTGCTCTTGGCTAATGCTAATGACCTCTATTTATAGCCAACTAAAAATCAATTTACAATTATTTTTTTCTTTATTTTTATTACAAGTAAGAAAATAAGGAAATCAACACCAACTTTGCCACCTTCTTTGACTGGTCATTTTGTCCATGATATCAGCCATCTTTGCTCAATTTTCTTCCACAAATCAATTATCACATGAGTTGGCTTGAATTTCCAACTGATTTCATTGAATTTGAACAACCATGGGCCAAGATATGGTTGAATAATTGAGATGTGGTTGGCATACGGGATTGACTAGTGCAACAGCCTCTTGGATTTTTTATAAATTCATCCAATACAAATCTGACTTTGGGGTCTTCTTCAATGTTGTAGCTCTATGATTTGTACATATTCAGTAAAAATCTCAGATACAAATACCTTGTATTTTTCGAGTTATGTCAAAATACCAAACTTGGTCAAGTCTGGAAATTAAATGAGCACCCTTCAATCTTCATTTTATGATGAATTTTTTTATCCAAGAAAATATCATTTCGAACTTTGATTTTTGGTTTCAATCTCTCTCTGAAAACTTGTAAATGAATGGATTGTGAATCCACATCTTCAAGAATCATCCCAAAATCATGTCGGAAATGAAAGCTATGCTCGTTGATCCAAACCCGCACTAAAAATGCTTCCAAATACAATTCTATGTTGATTTCCTATTTTATTCCTAACATATTAATAATACTATAAATTCATTTTATTAATAATATTAATAAGGTAAAATAATAATATAAGCCTAACATAATTATACATTTTTAACGTTAATCACACCCAACGACTTATTACTAGTCCCTAGTAATTAAAGCATAAAATAATACAAAAGAAATTTGATGAATATGGCACGTTGATCATTTTTTTTTTAAAAAAACTTTATGAAATAGTCTAACAATCAAAAAGTTTATGGTCAGTCATCATAGATGCTATCAAGAATAAATATTATAATTTTTTATATTATTTTTTAGAGAAGAAATATTGTGTATATATGCACAAAACCACCGTTTCATTTCACAAACCAAAATACATTAACTTCAAACTTGATCATGAAAAAGCCTCAACTCCATATCCTCACAGGTTAGTGTTTGTTGTGTAAATTGGCGAGGTGTTCACTCTTGGAGTTGGAAAACAGTCAAAACTCTCAAGGAAATGGCCAATATGATTTAGGACAAGCATTCAAACTAAAATTGAGCATAAGATAGGTAGTTATAAAATTTGAAACACCTAATTTTTTCATACCAAATTATGTCTCGAAATTTCATTAGTTTAGAACGCAAATAAAATGATAATATTTTTTTTTTCTTTTTTTCTTTTTTCCTTTTTTTTTCTTGTTTTTTTTTTTTCTTTTTTTTTTTTTTTTTTACAACATAACTAGCTATGAACAATACTCATCACAAATTATGTAATGAAGTATTTTTACAACATGACTAACAATGATAACATAACAATGAAGAATACTCATCACAAATTATGTAATAGAGTATTTTTAACGAGAAATTGACAATGTGGGTGTTAACCAAATCATTTCTCCACATGTAAGGTAGAATATTTAAGTATTTCAAATCACAACATAACCATTTCAAACGACCAATTAAAGTTCGGAATGCTTGTTTTCTCAAACTCACCACTCATTCACAAAAGATGTGTGAATATTAAAAATAAAATACTTTATCATGATCAAACTTTCGAGTTATATGTATTACAACCAATCTTTCCACAAAACTTAGAATGTGCACAAAACACTTTCTTTTCTTCTTCTTTTTTTTTTCAATTTAATCAAGATAGCATCGTTGAATTCAACAATAAGACTATTTTCATGTTTTGACAATTCACAATTTTTTTTTAAAAAACAATTCACAACATGCCATATTTTGCAAAGGGAATTACTAGAAAGATAATAAAAATAGGGATGCGTCTCAAGAATATCAAATCGACATTTTTACTCTGCCATCAGTGTTGTTTTTTTATTTTAATTTTCAATTTTCAAAATCACACATTGTAAATTAGGAAAAAAAATAATATCAATTATCCCTTCCCCCCAACTTATCTAAAACATTGTCCTCAATGTCAAAAATAAATAGGAAAGTAAGGTTTAAAAGATATTACGATGTATGGCTTTTTGAAATGAAAGTAGAAGAACACAAAGTTAGTAGTTATACGTGAAAGATAAATCTCACAACGTCGAGACAAATCTAATTTGCGTTTTTACTTATATCCTCCGACCAAACAACATGAGCCACTTTTGGATCGGGTTCAAAGAACAAATGCTTGGAGTTGATCGATTAGTTCACTTGGTGTTGTTGCACAAATTATGATTCGTCTGCGAGATGGTGAAATAAAACCTTTCTCGACGGCAAAATCTATAAAAGACAATAAACCATCAAAGAAACCATTAACATTAAGAATACCTATAAAGCCACGGTGAATGTTGAGTTGTGCCCAGGAGATCACTTGGAATAACTCCTCCAGTGTACCAAAACCACCAGGTAAGGTGATAAAGGCATCTGCATTATGCATCATATTCACCATTCTGTCTTGCATGTTTGATACTCTTAACTCATCTCCAATGGTTTGCCCGGTGATTTGTAGGACAACTAAAGGTTTCGGGATAACTCCCAAGACTCGACTCTCCCAAATAGGCGGGAACCAAAGAACACGCCCATTAACCCAAAACTACCTCCCCCGTATAGTAAGTTAATATGCTTTTCTGCTAGAAATTTACCAAGATTATCAGCTGCCTCAAGAAAACAATTGTCCTTCCCAGGATTTGCACCACAGAATACAACAACACTGTTAACTCTACGGGAAGAAGAACTCTCCATTTTTTTTTTCTTTATTTTTTTTTTCTGTTTCTGATATAGTCTGAATGGTGTAAATGAGAGGGTGAATGCAACGCTATTTATTGAGGTATGAACAGGGAATGCAACAGTAAATGTAATTATTGGAACTTTTATTTTGTCAAAAAGTTTGAAAATAAAGACAATAAAGTCAAAAAAAAATGCTAACATGTGAAGGAACAGAAAAGTTGTTGTGATTGTGGCTCACATCTTCCTCTGGTTTTACGTCCAGAAACGGCTTAAACGCCCTCTATGGGTCGGGGATATGCTTCCCATCCAATTTTCTTATAAATTGGCAAACAAGGTCTTTTAACGTCAGATTCCCAAGACAAAGTTCACGTTTTTCTCGAAATTGGAGCCATAATCGGAGAATTTCACGATGCACAAATCCACAAGGATGCGTATCAAAAGTCCATAGAATGTTATCAAAAGACTCCTTACTCAGTCCATCCTTTATGAATTGAATTTTGTCCTCTCGATTTCTGGAAACCATACCTAAAGAACGACATCTTGTGTCACAAGTCCATCGAGCACATTTGTGACACACTTGTAGTCTTTTGGCCCTTCGTTTTTTTGAATATGAACTTTTTCCAAGACCAGGCAAGCATTTAGTAGGAGAAAATAAAAATTCTCCTGCTAATCTTACCTTTGCTTCAATTATCCAACGTACATCTTCTGGAATGCCTTTATTCATAAACATTCTTAACCTTTCTATCCTGGCTTTGTATATTTTCAAAATTTCATTTGTAGAAAGAAATTCAAATCGCTTTTTGAGAGTGGGGGGAATTCTTTTATCCATTTTTAAAAAATAAAAATCTAAATGAAAGAGAATGAGAAGACAAAATTATGTACAAATATCAGTGTTTGTGGGAAAGCGATGAGTCCGACTTAATCGTCACGAGTACCGTTATCCGCCATTTAACCGGAAAACAAATAATTAAACACTACAAAACACACACATTTATAAGAAACAAATATATTCACTAATTATAACAAGGATTATAAAGAAAAAGAACTTCCTCCTCGGAAGGAATTGATTTTCTAGAAAGCGATTTTAAGTCCTTGTCCATTAACTTTGAATACATTACCATTTCTAGGATTCTCAATGTCATGACTCCATACGGATATATAGTTTTCACAATAAAAGGACCACTCCACCTTGACCTTAATTTTCCGGAAATAAATGCAATCTAGAATTATAAAGCAAAACCTTTTGACCAATCTCAAATGTTTTTCTTGTAATTTTATTATCATGAAATTCTTTGATTCTTGCTTTATGAATTTTTGAATTCTCGTATGCATCATTTCTTAATTCTTCAAGCTCAGTGATTTGCAATTTTCTCAATTTCAAGCATCGTCAAGATTGAAGTTAAACATTTTAATTGCCCAATAAGCTTTATGTTCAAGTTCCACTTTGGTAAATGGCAAGGTTTTCCATAAACTATCCTATAAGGAGACATTCCCAATGATGTTTTAAAAGCGATTCAGTATGCCCAAAGTGCGTCGATAAGTCTAAAAGACCAATCTTTACGATTAGGTTAACGAGTTTTTTCTAATATTTGTTTTATCTCTCTATTTGCAAGTTCAACTTTGTCCATTTTTGTCTGTGGGTGATAAGGGGTTGCAACTTTATGTGTGATTCCATATTTTTTCATTAAAGATGCAAAAACTTTGTTGCAAAAATGTGTTCCCCGTCACTAATAATGACTCGAGGAATTCCAAATCGACTCAAAATATTTTCTTTTAGAAATTTTATCACGATTTTATGATCATTGTTTCGACAAGGAATTGCCTCGATCCATTTTGAAACATAATCTATTGCGACTAAAATGTAAATAAAACCAAATGATAATAGAAATGGCCCCATAAAATCAATACCCCAACGATCAAATATTTCAATCACCAAAATAGGATTCAAAGGCATCATGTTTCGTTTTGAAATTGATCCTAACTTTTGACAATTTTCACAACTTTTGCAAAAAGCGTAAGTATCTTTGAAAAGATTTGGCCAATAAAATCCACATTGTAAGATCTTTGCACTTTGGTTTTCTTTTTTGAAAAGTGACCACCACATGCTTGAATGACAAAATTGAATAATGCTACCTACCTCATTGTCGGTACACATCTACGAAAGATTTGATCGGACAATATTTGAAAAGGTAGGGATCATCCCAGACAAATTTTTTACCTCGTCAAAAACTTCTTTTTATCTTGTGAATTCCAATTTGATGGCATCATTCTGTTACAAGAAAATTAACAATATCGCAAACCAAGGTACTACAAAGTAACATTGAATAGTTGTTCATCGGAAAAGTATCATTGATAGGTGGAGTTTGAAATGAATCGTCACAAATAAGTCTTGATAAATGATCGGCCTACCACGTTTTCTACACCTTTCTTATCACGAATGGTAATATTAAACTCTTGGAGTAAGAGAATCCACCTAATCAATCTTGGTTTGGAATCTTTTTTGATAAAAGATATTTCAAAGTCGCATGATCACCGAAAACAACAATTGGCGAACCAACAAGATAGGATCGAAATTTTTCCAATGCAAATACCACTGACAAGTAATTCTTTTTTCGGTGGTTGAATAATTGATTTGAGCACCATTCAAAGTTTTACTTGCATAGTATATCACATATGGTTTCTTTTCTTTTCTTTGCCCTAAAACGGCTCCAACGGCATAGTCACTAGCATCACACATTATTTCAAAAGGTAAAGTCCAATCAGAGGTTGGATTATTGGGGCAGATGTAAGCATGCTTTTAAGTTTGACAAAAGCATTTTCACAATTTTCGGTCCATTCAAAACCAATATCTTTTGTTAGAAGATTACACAATGGTTTAGAAATTATACTAAAGTCTTTGATAAATCTTCTCGTCAAAACCCGCATGCCCTAAAAATGATCTTACCTCCTTTACAGATTTTGGTCTTTGGTAGATTAGCAATTAACTCAACTTTGGATTTATCTACCTCAATACCTCTTCGAAATAATGTGTCCAAGAACAATACCGATTGTTACCATAAAATGACATTTTTCCCAATTAAGCACAAGGTTCTTTTCTTCACACTGATCAAAACTTTTCTAAGTTTAACAAACAATCTTCAAATGATTCACCAAAAACTGAAAAATCGTCCATAAAAACTTCAAGAAAACGTTCTACCATGTCACTGAAAATGCTAAGCATGCATCTTTGGAATGTAGCTGGTGCATTACATAATCCAAAAGGCATCCTTCTATAAGCAAATGTACCAAAAGGACATGTAAAAGTTGTTTTCTCTTGATCTTCAAGTGCAATTTCAATTTGATTATACCGAATATCCATCTAAGAAACAATAAAATTTATGACGCAACTCTTTCTAAGATTTGATCCATAAAAGGTAATGGAAAATGATCCTTTCGGTAATCGAGTTAAGTTTCGTAGTCAATGCACACACGCCAACCAAGAATAGATTCTAGTTGGAATTAACTCATTATTTTCATTTTTGACTACGAAGAACACCGGACTTCTTCGGCAAGACAACATGAATAGGACTTACCCATTTCTTTATCGAGAAATAGGATAAATTATTTCATTATCTAAGAGTTTAATAATTTCATTCCTCACTATTTCTTTCATATTAGGATTTAGTCTTTGTTGCATTTCTCTAGATGATTTTGCATTTTCCTCTAAATAAATATTATGTGTGCAAATTAGAGGACTAATACCTTTAATATCAAGCAATGGTCCACCCTAAGGCATTTTTATGCATTTTCAAAATCTCGATCAACTTACTTTCCCGAGATGCATCAAGTTTGGAAGAAATTATTACAGCAAAGTTTCACTCTCACCAAGAAAAGAGTATTTCAAATCAGATGGTAAAGGTTTCAAATCAATTTTTGGAGCTTTTATGCTTGAAGGAATAGGTTGCACTTACGACGATGACAACTCTTCAATTTTGGTTTCAAAAATGGTTTTCTAGTGCTTGTAAAAATCCATTGGAGACATCAAAACATTTCATATCACAAACTCTCTCATTTTCAAAACATGTTTGAAGTAAATTCAAAAGAATTATTGTGAAATTTTCGTGAACAATTTCTTCAATTAAATCAACTTCATGTAGTTCAAGATATCATCAAGGTTGTTTGCAAACATTGAACACATTTAATTCCAAAGTCATATTTCCAAAAGATAATTTCAAAATACCATTTCTACAGAGTTAATCAATGCATTTGAAGTTGCAAGAAATGGACGACCTAAAATGACAGGAATTTGTGTTTTTGCATCTATAACCCGAGTATCCAAAACAATGAAATCAACGGGAAAATAAAACTTGTCAATTTGTACCAACACATCTTCTACTATTCCTTTTGGAATTTTAATTGATCGATCGACTAGTTGGAGTATAATTGGAGTTTCTTTAAGTTCACCCAAACCTAGTTGTTCATAGACCGAAAAAGGCGAAGATTTACACTAGCACCTAGATCAAGTAAAGCACGTTCAATTCTAGTGTCTCCTATAATGCATGAAATTGTTTGGACAGCCGGATCTTTGTACTTAGGTGGAGCAAATTGTTGTATAATTGAACTCACACTTTCGATTAAAAATGCTTTTTCTTCCCATGATGTTTTCTTTTAATTGTGCACAAATCTTTCAAAAATTTTGCATAAGGTGGGACTTGTTTGATTGCATCCAACAAAGGAATGTTAATTTTGACTTGTTTAAAAAGCTCAAAAATTTCAGAATTTGAGTTCAATTTTGAGTTGGTTGCAATCTTTGAGGAAAAAGGCGGGGGAGGTGAATATGTTTCATCATTTTCAAACTTACCTTTATTCAACTTACCTTCTTCATCATCACAATTTTCATTATTCATTTCAAGATGAATTTAGAACTTTCTTAGGAAGAATTGTTTTATCAACAATTTTTCCACTTCAAAAGTGTTGTGTTGAATTAGCCTCATTTTGCATCGGATTTTCACCGAGTAGAAGCACAACACTGCGTAGAAGGATTAGGTTGAGGTTGAGCAGAAACTTACCCTTTTCTTGAATTCGCAAAAGAAAAGTTTGTGAGTGTTGAAAGTGAGTTCTTGATCTCATTGATAGCCGAGAAGTTTTATTATTGATGTTTGTTTGTTCATTCATAAATGCTTGCAAAGTCTCCTCAATTGATTTTACATGTGGGGATGGATATGAAGGAAAATTTGGTGGCTTTTGTGAATTTATTGGTTGAGCTTGATTATTATCACGCCAACCGAAATTAGGATGATTTCTCCATTGTGGATTGTAAGTTTCAGAATATGGAGATTGAAAAGGTTTTCTAAATCCATTCATGACATTTGCTTCAACAGGAATGTGAGGACAATCATTAGTTGAGTGTTCTTTAAGTCCACAAATTTCACAAACTTTTTTATCTTGCCTGCATTTAACTTCTTTTACTTTTTTAACTTCCATGTCATCGATTCTTTTAGCCAAAAGTGCAAGTCTAGCACTTAAACTATCTTCTTGAGTAAGATTGAGTTTTCCTTTATTTTCATCAACACTATGCCAAGATTGAGAATTTTTACGCCAAATAGTCAAGATATTCTAGCGCTTCATCGGGTTCTTTATCAAGAAATTGACCGTTACACATTGATTCAATAAATTGCTTAGTTTCAGGATTTAAACCTTCATAAAAGAAGCGATTATACGCCAATTTTCAAAACCATGATGGGCGGGAATTCAACAACTCTTTAAACTTTTCCCTACATTCAAAGAAAATATCTTTAGGATTTTGAGAAAAATTTGAATTTGTCTTTTCAAAGAATTTGTTTTATGAGTTGGAAAGAATTTTTCGAAATTCAGTTTGCATTTCTTGCCATGTACCAATTGATCTAGGTTTTAACGAGCTAAGCCAAGTTTTTGCTTTATCTTTTAAAGAAAAAGGAAACAATTTGAGCTTAACAATTTCGATCGTGCAATTTTGATCATCAAATGTGGCACATCTTCTTCAAATTCCTTTAAATGTAAATATGGGCTTTTTGAGAATCCATACCATGAAAATTAGGAAGTAAAGGTATCATCCCTGGCTTAAATCGAAAGTTGTTTGCATTTAGTGGAAAAATGAAACAAGAAGGAGTAGAATTTCGAGGAGGTTGCAAATAATAACGCATATTATGCACTTCTTGATTTTCCACTCTTTCCATCTCATTTTGAACAATTACTTCTTCAGCCCATAATTGGTGTGTGTGGAGGTGAGTCAAAAATTTTTATCAAATTTTCTGAATTATATCTAATTAAACGGCGAGAATTTGGACTACGACACCATGTAAGCATATAAACACACAATATTTGAGTGATATATATACAAACACTGGAAACCTACCTTGCCTTCCCCGACAGCGGCGCTCAAAAAACTTGCTACAACTTTAAGGTTGCAAACCCAAGTGCATGTTGTCTCAAGTAATAAATTTCTGAGTCCGAGGTCGATCCTGAGGGGAAGTTGATGGAAGTTTACAGGATATTTCTTATTTAAAGGATGAGTAAATGGTTTTTTTTTTACTAGTAAGAATATTTTTTTTTTTTAGTTACAAGAAATTTAATTAATAGAAATGTTGAGGATTAGGGATCCACTCTTGATTTCGGATAAAGGAATGATTATATTTTCTTACCTCTTAGATTGCCACTATTGGAATCCATACACAAAGAAGGTTCCAATGGGAAGATATTATACATATAAATCATGCAATGAGGTAATCATGTTATATCATCAATTAGAATTTATCTTATAACATCAATACTTGTTTATGGGATCAAGTATTTATGTATTCTTTTGTCTACAACAAATCAAGGTATCCACATTAGTAGTCGGTTGAAATAAAACCAGACATTTAACTAAATGGAACCAAGTATTTGTTGTGCCAATAGATATACATAAATCAAGAAACACCACCAAACAAAAATGTATAAGCTAAAAACAAATTGATGATACAAACAATGAAATTTAATATGAATCTACAATCATTCCTTATCTTTCATCAAGAGTTTCACCCCATTTCCTCAACAAAATAAACTTAGAATAACATGAAAAAAATAGAGAAAACAAAAGATTGAAGAAAAACTAAAGCAAACATTTTATAAAATACTAGAAATCTTACTATAATTTAAGAAAAGCAAGAAAGAAAAATTCTTTTGAACTTTGTAACTCTAACTTTCTCTACATAAAACTTGCTCTTGGCTAATGCTAATGACCTCTATTTATAGCCAACTAAAAATCAATTTACAATTATTTTTTTCTTTATTTTTATTACAAGTAAGAAAATAAGGAAATCAACACCAACTTTGCCACCTTCTTTGACTGGTCATTTTGTCCATGATATCAGCCATCTTTGCTCAATTTTCTTCCACAAATCAATTATCACATGAGTTGGCTTGAATTTCCAACTGATTTCATTGAATTTGAACAACCATGGGCCAAGATATGGTTGAATAATTGAGATGTGGTTGGCATACGGGATTGACTAGTGCAACAGCCTCTTGGATTTTTTATAAATTCATCCAATACAAATCTGACTTTGGGGTCTTCTTCAATGTTGTAGCTCTATGATTTGTACATATTCAGTAAAAATCTCAGATACAAATACCTTGTATTTTTCGAGTTATGTCCAAAATACCAAACTTGGTCAAGTCTGGAAATTAAATGAGCACCCTTCAATCTTCATTTTATGATGAATTTTTTTATCCAAGAAAATATCATTTCGAACTTTGATTTTTGGTTTCAATCTCTCTGAAAACTTGTAAATGAATGGATTGTGAATCCACATCTTCAAGAATCATCCCAAAATCATGTCGGAAATGAAAGCTATGCTCGTTGATCCAAACCTGCACTAAAAAATGCTTCCAAATACAATTCTATGTTGATTTCCTATTTTATTCCTAACATATTAATAATACTATAAATTCATTTTATTAATAATATTAATAAGGTAAAATAATAATATAAGCCTAAAATAATTATACATTTTTAACGTTAATCATTTAGCCCGAAGCTCATTAAGACTAGCCCGAAGGTTAAACGGCTAACCCGCTAGCTCATCAATTTAAAATTATATATATATATATATATATATATATAATACTCTATCTATTTTATATTATCTTTTAATAGTAATATTTTCAAAGTAACATAATGATTTTTTGTGAGCAATTCACATTATGATTTTAGTTTGTATGATGTGATTATTTATTTTTTAAAGAGCTATTAATTCTTTATTTACTCATTTTAGTTATACAACTCATTTGTGAGTTTTTTTATAGTTTTTTTTACAATTTGATTTCGATAATATATACATAAAGATAAACCGCTAACAT